>SJYW01015860.1:202777-227994 GCA_006410735.1 Raphicerus campestris
TGGAGAGAGGCCTGAGCGCCAGCTGTGCCACCCTGAGCAACTCACTCAGCCTGAGTCTGTTTCTGTCTCTGAAACATTAGCTTCTTGGACAAATGAGCTCTTTCTGTGGGCAGGACATAAGGTGGGTCCTGGAGGAGCAGTACCGAACTCAAGGACAAGCTTCTTTCCCTGGGAGACTGGATAAATGGTTAATGTCACCCACGATCACTGTAGGTGACTGTGAGAGCAATGGGAGAAATTGGGAAGTGATGAGAACGCATAGGGCCCCTCTGGAAAAGATAGAGAAGGCTGCTTTCCAGAGGGGACATCTGAGTGGAGACCTGTGGGTGAGAACGAGCAGCGTGCAAACAGCTGGGAGGGCACACGGGGTGGGGAGAGGAGGGCAGGGCATAGCTGGTGTAAAGCTTGCAAGGTGAGGGGCCAGGGCGTGTGTTAGGCTGAGGGAAGGACGCTCAGTGTGACAGGCGAGTGATGGGGCCTCAGGAAAGCTGGACAGGGCCCATCTGCCATCCAGCAAACACTTTTTAAGTGGCTACCTCACACCGGCTGCTGGGTTCGACTCTCACTGTAGACAGACGGTACCTGGTTCCGTGGAGCTTATAGGGAGAGAAACAGACAGGGAGCACTGAGCTGGTTTCAGGTCCCAGGACATGAGCCATGAAGAAGAAAAACTGGGATCAACATGAGGGGCCGGGTGGTGGTTGGAGAAGGCCTTTCTGAAGAAGTGGTGTTGGGACAAGTCTGAGGGATATATGACCCTGTGACAGCTCAAGGGAGGAGTGTTCCAGGCTCAAGGAGAAGCAGGTGCAAAGGCACTAGGGTGGGGACAGCAGCCGTCTCAAGGGGCAGATGGCAGCCGCTGTGTCTGGACCCCAGGGAGTGAGGGCAAGGGAGAGGAAGGGAGGAAGCGATTGGAGAGCCAGGTGGTCAGGGCCTTCGCTGCTGTGGAAAGGAGTTCAGATTGAGAGCTAAGTAGGAGGATGGGCTGATTCTGTCTTTAAAAGCTTCCTCTGGCTGTCAAGTGAAAGGAGAATTTCTAAAGCAGGAGGGAGTGGGACCCAGGGGAGTTTCCTGAGGAGGACGTGAGGGTCACACGTTGGTTCTTCTGTCAGAAGGTTGTTGTGAGAAGCAAATGAAAGGATGCCTGTGCCTGGTGAACTCTGGGCCGAGGTGGTGCCACCAAGAGGCCACGCACTGGCCTTTGCTGGAGCCCTTGTGTCCTGCTGTGCAGTTCAGGTCCCTCAGACCCTCCTTGGTTGGCACAGTGGCACATCTGTTACAGGAGCAGGGCCGGGCTGCGGGCTCTTGAAGCTGTGCTGAGTGCTAGCTTTGTCTCTGCGCTGCACCAGGCTGAGGGGGCAAGGGGGGAGGCGCAGGCGGGCCCGCAATTGAGACAAAGCCAAGCATCATGTGTCTGCCTGTCCATGGAGGCGGATTTGGGCTTGTTTGTGGGGCAGCTGTTCCCTCAGAAAAGCAAACCTCAGCCCCACTTTAACAGATTTCCTCTTCTCAGCCCCACTGGAAAACTCAGTGACTGCCCTGCTTGGGTGGGCGTTCTGTGATAGAGGAGGAGCCCTCTCTAGAAGGATCGCTCGTCAGGGTGGCCTCCAGGCTGAGGCAGCCCCAGTCCTTTCCAATCCTGGGGGCCCGGATCCCTGCATTCTGTAGAGTGTTTTCCAGAAAGCAAGCTCTGATGTGGGTGTCAGTAGTTCTGGGGTCCGCTGGGCATGTGTGCCCCTGGTCTCAGTCACCAGAGAGGGCCAGCCTCCTTCCTGCTCCCCTCTCCACCCCACTGGCTTCAGAGGGGGCATCAGCTCGAACCTGTAGCCTACCTGCCTGTCCCAGAACACCTGCTGGAAATAGGAAGAAAAGATGATGATAAAAGGAACTTTTCTTGTTTTATTTTGCTTTTTATTATAAAAATATTACACACAGAAGTAGTGAGGGGGCATCCCTGATGGCCCAGTGACTAAGACTCTGCTTCCAATGCTGGGGACCGGGCTTCAATCCCTGATCAGGAAGCTAGATCCCACATGCTGCAACTAAATATACATATGTATATACATACATACATATATATGTGTGTGTATATATATGCATATATACACTAAGTGCCACAATTAAGACCAGGCACTACCAAATAAATAAATATATATTTTTTAAAAAGTAGCAAGAATAGTGTAATGACCCTATCTGCCTCCATCTGGGTTGAACGGCTGTTAATATTTTGCCTTACTTCCTTTCTCCTTTTTTCTGCTGAAGGATGTTAAAGTAAATCACAGACATGGCACTTTATGCCTAAATAATTCAGCAGACATTAGAATAGAAGAGATTCTTGATACGTGATCTTGGGTGTCCCTGGCTCCCCTCACCCGGCTTCCTCCCTGCGGCTCTGTTGCAGTCGGACACAATGTCACACCTGGTGAAGATCCCGGGCATCGTGATCGCGGCCTCGGGGGTCCGCGCCAAGGCCACCCGCATCTCCATCCAGTGTCGCAGCTGCCACAGCACACTTACCAACATTGCCATGCGCCCTGGCCTGGAGGGCTACGCCCTGCCCCGGAAGTGCAACACGTAAGTGGGCTTCACCGGCCCTGTGGCACACTGGAGATGTCTGAACGGAGGTGTGAAGGATGAGGATGAAGAGCTGCAGCCAGGAGGGGCTGGGGCCACGGCGTGCCCTGTGGGCCTAGAGCCAAGCGGATGTCCTGGGTCTTGGGTTTGAGAACAGGGTGGTGTCCCCCTGCCCCTCTGCGGTGGTGAGTTCTGTCCCTCCAGGGAACCCAGGCAGCCTGTACAGGGAGCCGGGGTGGGGAGTCCACCTGGAGTCTTCAAACCCTGGCTTACTGGGGCAGGTCTGGAGCGGAGGCCCAGGAACATGCCAGGCTCCTTGGGTTACATGTGGTCTATGGCGTTGCCTGTGGCCTCGTGGCCCACAGACGGAAAATATGTGTCTCTGGCTTCTTTCAGAACATGATTGCGGACCCTGATCTTCAGGGCCCTCACCCTTTCTGGCTTCTGGTTCCCCTCTGCTTCCTAATGTCAGGCTTAGCCACACTTCTCTTTTCCACACTTAGTTCCTTTTTGATCTGGGTTTTTGTGTACCCTGAGTGCAGAGGACATGCAGATGTGTGTTTCCACAGAACCCTAGCCTCCAGTCTGGCTACCTGCCAGACACCCCCGTGTGGCTGTCTAACACTGGTTAATGGGAGAGCCAGGTTCCAAGCAGGCCTCCCCAACCCTAACCCCGTGTATTCCCCCCGCCGAGCCACCTTCCTCTAGTGCCTTCCCCGAGCTTGTCCTGGAGACCCCGAACTTGCCACTGGCCGGGCTTGTCGCTGACTTGTTTGATGGTTTCCCTGGGCTTGGGGCTCTGGGGGTAGCTCTGGTGATTCTTTTCTCCTCTCTCCTTACAGGGATCAGGCTGGGCGCCCCAAGTGTCCACTGGACCCATACTTCATCATGCCGGACAAATGCAAGTGCGTGGACTTCCAGACCCTGAAGCTGCAGGAGCTGCCGGACGCCGTGCCGCACGGGGAGATGCCCCGGCATATGCAGCTCTATTGTGACCGGTGAGCGGGCCCCTGGCTGTGCCCCCACACCAGCTCAGGGCTGTGAGCAGGCTGGCCGGCCATGCCTCCTGCCCCTGAGTCAGGGGCCATATGTGGCCCCCGGGTGCAGTGGGGAGCAGGGAATAGGGCGGTTATGGAAACTTGCTCTGTGCCTGGTGCTTCCTCCAGGCTTTTCCTCCCCTCGTCTCCCAGTATCCTGCAGGAGCAGGTCAGTCTCACTTGTGACCAGCTCCCTGGGTGGAGGGGTCTGGCTGCCGCCACCTGCATTCTTCCTGCAGAGTCTCCCTGGTGCTCTTAGCACCGAGAGGCCTGAGGTGGCACAGCTGGACTGGGAGGACCCTCTTCCCAGGCTGACGCCTGCCCCGGGCTTTCTGTTAAGACTCTTCTTGGATGTTGCTGGGTAATCGGAAAGTGGGGAGAGGGTGCTGGGCTGGCCTGGTCCCCTTCCAGGGACCTGGGAGGATGGTGTGGACATAGGGACAGGGCTTCTTCACCTGGGCTCACACACCCTGGTGCCTCAAGGAGGTAATCCGTGCAGTCACTTTTCAGACGAGGGGATCCACAGGTTGTTAGCTCCCTTAGCGACAGTGGAAGGTGTGGAGGTCAGACTGCTGAACAGGTGACATGAGCTCACTGAGCCTCGGTCTCCTCACCAGGAAAATGGGGACAGTGACGGGCCTTAATCTCTTGTCACTGCTAGGAGATCTAAAGCAGAAAATGCATGTGAAGTGTTTACCACAGTTCCTTCATTCAAGTTAAGTATTTGGTGTTAGCTGATTAGTGCAGTCTGGGGTTAGATTTAAAGCTGAAGAAGTGGGATCTGGGAAGAGAGGAGTCCCAGAATATTAACAATGACAGTGAGGGTCCTTAAGAGATAGGACTCTAGTTTGCCTAACACCCTTCTGGGTCTGGTATCTCACTTGATCCCATAGTAACCCAGCAGGTCAGATCACTTTATCAAAGCCCTCCAGGGTCAGAGAGGTGCAGTGACTTCTTTGAGGTCACACGGCTCGTAAGTGGCAGAGTACGAATCCGTGCCCCAGCGTCCTGTCCATGCTGCCCTGGAGCGTGATTCTGGCCGGAGGGGCTTGGAGACTTCCTTGTTGCAGCGTTTTTTTTTTTTTAAGAGGAGATTAAAATCCAGGTGCAAAATGACTTGCCTGAGCTTCGTGGAGCTGTGAAGAGGCAAAAATGGGAAGTGGCCCTTTCAGGGAGGCCGGGAGGACCTCAGGAGGAAGGCTTCCCCTGAGATGGATGGCCGAGAGGAGCCTTGCAGTGCTTCTGACAGCAGGCCAGGTGGAGATGGGGACCCTGAGGAGCTGGGGGTGGGCCTTCTGACCTACCCAGTCAGGCCGCTGTTACGACCAAGGATTGTTGTCCTCCCAGCATCTCCCAGCAGCTGTGCCGTCCAAACGTGGGCTGGGTCGTGGTGAGAGGGCGAGAGCCCTGGGGCAGGGCAGCGGCTAGAGCCAGATGAGCCTCCTGTAGAGATGCTGAGGTGAACGGCGAGCGTGACGGGATGGTGGGAGCCAGGGGCTCTTGCCCCCACCAGAGTCTCACCTTCTTCCTCCCCACCCTCCTCTTAGGTACCTGTGTGACAAGGTCGTCCCTGGGAACAGGGTCACCATCATGGGCATCTACTCCATCAAGAAGTTTGGCCTGACCTCCAACAGGGGCCGCGACAGAGTGGGCGTGGGCATCCGGAGCGCCTACATCCGGGTCCTGGGCATCCAGGTGGACACAGATGGCTCTGGTGAGTGGGCTTTGGGCTGACTCCCCTTGTCCCTCCCTGGGCCTCCTCCTAGTCCCCCTGTCTATACCCCTGCCCTTATACTCTGTTCTGCATGGCAGCCAGGGAGAGCAGTGCTCTCATAACCAAAGATACCTGTCACTGCCCTCAGCAAGATAGACATCCCGGTGGTCCCTGAGGGCCCCTCTCATCTGGCTCCTAACACCTCACCGCCCCCTTCCAGGTCCTCCCCTTGCTCACTGGAGCCTGCAGCACATAGGCCCAGTCTTCAGGCGAGAGGTGGAGTCTGTCTGTGCTCAGACTGATGCTCATGCTGCCCGGCCCTGATGTCCTTGCCCGTTGGGAAGCCCTGGACTGGGAGGGTGGGCCCTCATGCACCCACGCCCCCTCTGCCCGCCCAGGCCGCACCTTTGCTGGCGCCATGACCCCGCAGGAGGAGGAGGAGTTCCGGCGGCTGGCCGCCCTCCCCAATGTCTACGAGCTCATCTCCAAAAGCATTGCTCCCTCCATCTTCGGGGGCACCGACATGAAGAAGGCCATCGCCTGCCTGCTCTTCGGGGGCTCCCGAAAGAGGTGGGGGACCAAGCCTTCCAGGTCCAGGGAGGGGACGGGTGACTTGCCCACAGCAGGACGGGAATACTCTTTCCATCTGCCTGGGACCCTCAGTCCCGCCTCCTACTCTCAGGCACCCTTCCCACCTCCCAGGGTTGCTGTAAGCTGGCAGGGGCCCAATCCATGCCCTCCCTGCAGAGCAGTCGCCCTGACCCTGGGTAGGTGGGGCAACTTGGGGAACCTGGCAGATGCAGTGGAGAGAGCTCTGGGCATGGAGTCTGGAGACTGGGGATTAAATCTCTGATAACTGCTTACTTACTGTGCAATTTTTAGGCAAGAGACACCACCCCTTACCCAGGTGTCCATATGAATACGACAGATGGGAAGCCCAACACTCAGGGGACATCATGTGTGTCCTTTTGAGATTCTGAAACAGTATAGATACAAAGAGTGATAATGTTGCTGGCAGCTACCAGTTACTGAGTTCTTAACATGTGCCAGACAGTCTTCTGAATGTTTTTATCTGTTTGCAACTCAGTCCCCCAGTTAGCCCTATGAGAAAGCTATGGTTGAGCCCATTTCATAGATGAGGAAACTGAGGCATAGAGCATTAAAGAGACTGCTAATAGGCTCATGTCCTGGCCTGGAGCCTGCCCTCATGGTATCTGCTCCACAGTACCCCCAGCGGCACGCTGGCAGCTCCCATCTCTCCAGCTGGGGCACGTGTTTATCAGATGCTGTCTATGTGTGACCGAGCCCAGCTCTTGGTGTCATTTCCTTTGACCCTCCCCCCTCTGGGTGGCAGGTCACCACAGAGGAGGCTAGGAGATACAG
Source organism: Raphicerus campestris (assembly GCA_006410735.1). Lineage (NCBI taxonomy): Eukaryota > Metazoa > Chordata > Mammalia > Artiodactyla > Bovidae > Raphicerus > Raphicerus campestris. Next base: position 209,486 of record SJYW01015860.1, read on the forward strand.
TTGGCTAGGAATGTGTCTCTCAGGCCAGAGCCCCCGCCTCCCACCTACTCCAGGGCGCATGACATAGTAGGGCGGGAGTGATAGCCAGACCGCTGTGACCAACCAGCCCTTGCTGGATTCGCCTGTTGCTCACCTAGCCTTCCTACCCGTGTCTCCAGGCTCCCAGATGGCCTCACTCGCCGAGGAGACATCAACTTGTTGATGCTGGGGGACCCGGGGACAGCCAAGTCCCAGCTGCTGAAGTTCGTGGAGAAGTGCTCACCCATTGGGGTGAGTGTCCCGGATGACCTCTGCCTGCCCTGGCTTCCCCACAGGGATGAAGCTGCAGGAGGGGCCACGGGGAAGAGTGTCTGGTCAGCCGGGTTCCCTGTGTGGTGATCAGCATATCTGGGGGATCGGAGTGGGATGAGGATGGCTGTGTGGTCTTACGTGGGGAAGCGTGGCCTCTGGGTAGATGCAGGGTGGGCCAGGTGTCCTCTGCCAGTGCTGCCCAGCGGAGACACGTGGACTCCAGCTGTGAGCCTCGGGGAGTGTACATTTCCTCGTAGCCTCTTAGAAAAGAGAAAGAAAGTGGTGATGGGGTTCCCAGGTGGCTCAGTGGTAAGAATCACCCTGCTAATGCAGGAGACACAGGTTCTATTCCTGGGTCTGAGAGATCCCCTGGAGAAGGAAATGGCAAACCACTCCAGTATTGACTGGGAAATTCCATGCACAGAGGACCCTGGTGGGCTACAGTCTGTGGACTTGCAAAAGAGTCAGACATGACTGAGCATACAAGTACACAATCTTAATTCTGTTTAAGTGGTGTAAAATGTTATTTCAGTGTGTGGTTTAACATAAGAGAACCTGAAGAAGATACCTTGTGTTCTTTTTAGCACTAACTTTGAAATCCCTGTGTAATTCATACACTTAAGCACACCTTGCTTTGGACTTGCCACAGTTCAGAGGCTCCTTGGCAGCATGCGGTTCTCAGGTCTCTACAAAGATGATGGTACTCAGGGTGGGGTAGCCTTTTCGGAGAGTCCGGAGTCCACCTTACTGGGAGGGTGTCATTTCTCTCGGCCTCAGTTTACTGCTCGGTGAGCCCAGCTCCTGGGGGCTGATTCATGAGACAGTCGGGCTCAGGTGAGTGATCGATGGGAGCAGCCCTGGGGAGAACCTCCAGGCCAGCTGGGGCTGGTGGCCCCCCATCAGAGGAGGAACGCTGAGATTTTCTGTGCTCTGCACCCCGCCGTTATGTGTAAGCCTGTGCGAGCTCCAGCTCTGGGGGCCCCTTGACTCACCAGGCTCAGAGCCTGGGGGCTGTGTTGGGCCCTGACCCTCCCATTGCCCTCCCCCAGGTGTACACGTCTGGGAAAGGCAGCAGTGCGGCTGGCCTGACAGCCTCGGTGATAAGGGACCCCTCGTCCCGGAACTTCATCATGGAGGGCGGGGCCATGGTCCTGGCCGACGGAGGGGTCGTCTGTATTGATGAGTTTGACAAGGTAAACCCAGCAGGGCGAGGGGGTGGCTCACTTCTGGTGGCNAATGGCGGAGTGGAAGGGCATGAACTCATCTTCTTCTGTGAAAATTCCAAAATTACAACTCATTGCTGAACAACTATTGAGAGGAGAATGTTGGATCCCACCAAAAAATGATATCCCACATCCAAGAACAATGGAGAAGCCCCAGAAAGATGGTATGAAGTGTGAAATCATATTTAGAATCAAACCCCATACTGGCCAGAGATGATCAGAGGGCTCAAATGAAACCTTGTGCACACCAGGACCCAGGAGAAAGGTGCAGTAATCCCACAAGAGACTGACCCAGACTTACCTGTGAGTGTCCAGGAGTCTGCGGTGGAGGCATAGGTCAGTGGTGGCCTGCTACAGGGTCGGGGACACTATGTGAGGCAGTGAATGAGAGTCTCCTTTTGAAGGAGGCTGACATTATCTTCATTACTTCCACCATAGTTTGAAAGTGAAAGTGAAGTCACTCAGTCATGTCCGACTATTTGCCACCCGTGGACTGTAGCCCACCAAGCTCCTCTGTCCACGGTATTCTCCAGGCAAGAATACTGGAGTGGGTTGCTATTTCCTTCTCCAGAGAATCAAACCCAGGTCTCCCACTTGCAGGCAGAAATACAGTCTCTCAGAAAACCTCCTTTAGTGACACAGAACTTCAGATCCAAGCACTACCATCAAAGATTTCAAGGGAGGAAAGGAAGACAGGTTGAAAGAAGAAGGTAAAGGAGGCAGGAGAAGGGGGGCAAAAGGGCTGGCCTTACAGACATCTCCTGCCACCTACAGATACCCAGGCATTATGGGACTTTTCCCTGGGCCTCCAGAGAAGGGAGGACTGGAACTCGGCCCTACCAGAAATCAGACCAGACCAGAATCAGAATTTGAGTTCTCTGCCAAGAGGAGATGATCTGTCTCCAATCCTCAGCTCAGGCTGAGGGCCCTTCAGCCAGATTCCTGCATCCAGGATCGGGGGACTAGAAAAGCAGGGAAGGATAGGAAGGGTTAAGGAGAGGAAAGAGAGAGGGAAGGGGAGAGAGATCAATAAAGTCTCTTGTTCCTTACTGGTTGGGGCACTCTGGCCAGTTGTCCATGTCAGGAGGAGACCAGGGACAAAAGGGTCCCAGTTGCAGCTGCTCGGTCTGGTCCATTGGCAGGCAAGCTAGCCCCTGAGTATCCCGAGTGGTCAGGATGTCAGTCTCAGCGAAGAAGAGTACCCAACAGAATCGCAATTTGTTGCAAGAAGGCAGACCCCTTCCAGGGCCTGAAACTGGGCTCTTATCTAACACTCAAAAATGAATTGTCCAAGGAGACACATGTGCTGACAAAGCAAGAGATTTTATTGGGAAAGGGCACCCGGGTGGAGAGCAGTAGGGTAAGGGAACCTGCAGGTAAATCAACAAGGATGAGACATAGCCACTCCCATCAACAGAAAATCACATTCAAGCTTTACTGAGCATAGCCCTGCCAATCAGAACAAGAGGCAGTTTCCCCCTCATGCAGTTCTTCCCATCAGGAAGCTTCCATATGCCTCGTATCCTTATCAGACAGAGGGTAGACAGATTGAAAACCACAGTCATGGAAAACTAATCAAACTGATCACATGGACCACAGCCTTATATAACTCAATTAAACTATAGGCCACACCATGTAGGGCCACCCAAGATGGATGGGTCATGGTGGAGAGTTCTGACAAAACGTGGTCCATTGGAGAAGGCAATGGCAAACCACTTCAGCATTCCTGCCTTGAGAGCCCCATGAACAAAAGGCAAAAAGACATGATACTGAAAGATGAATTTCCCAGGTTGGGACGTGCTCAATATGCTACAGGAGGAGAGTGGAGAAACAGCACCAGAAAGAATGAAGGGATGGAGCCAAAGTGAAAACAATGCCCATTTGTGGATGTGACTGGTGATGGAAGGAAACTCTGATGCTGCCAAGAACAATATTGCATAGAAACCTGGAGTGTTAGGTCCATGAATCAAGGTAAATTGGAAGTGGTCAAACAGGACATGGCAAGAGTGAATATCGATGTTTTAGGAATCAGTGAACTAAAATATGTTGGAATGGGCAAATTTAACTCAGATGACCATTGTATCTACGACTGTGGTCAAGAATCCCTTAGGAGAAATGGAGTAGCCATTATAGTCAACAAAAGAGTCTGAAATGCAATACCTGGGTACAATCTCAAAAGCGATAGAATGATCTCTGTTCATTTCCAAGGCAAACCATTCAATATCACAGTAATCCAAGTCTATGCTCCAACCAAAAATGCCAAAGAAGCTGAAGCTGAATGGTTTTATGAAGACCTACAGGTCCTTCTAGAACTAATGCCCAAGAAAGATGTCATTTTCATCATAGGGGACAGGAATGCAAAAGTAGGAAGTCAAGAGATACCTTCAGTAACAGGCAAATTTGGCCTTGGAGTACAAAATGAAACAGGCTGACCGAATTTTGCCAAGAGAATGTACTCATTATGGCAAACACATTCTTCCAACAACACAAGAGACGACTANGGGAGGGTGTCATTTCTCTCGGCCTCAGTTTACTGCTCGGTGAGCCCAGCTCCTGGGGGCTGATTCATGAGACAGTCGGGCTCAGGTGAGTGATCGATGGGAACAGCCCTGGGGAGAACCTCCAGGCCAGCTGGGGCTGGTGGCCCCCCATCAGAGGAGGAACGCTGAGATTTTCTGTGCTCTGCACCCCGCCGTTATGTGTAAGCCTGTGCGAGCTCCAGCTCTGGGGGCCCCTTGACTCACCAGGCTCAGAGCCTGGGGGCTGTGTTGGGCCCTGACCCTCCCATTGCCCTCCCCCAGGTGTACACGTCTGGGAAAGGCAGCAGTGCGGCTGGCCTGACAGCCTCGGTGATAAGGGACCCCTCGTCCCGGAACTTCATCATGGAGGGCGGGGCCATGGTCCTGGCCGACGGAGGGGTCGTCTGTATTGATGAGTTTGACAAGGTAAACCCAGCAGGGCGAGGGGGTGGCTCACTTCTGGTGGCTGTGGGCTGGAGTTGTGAATGGCAGAAACCCCCTTTGATGACGTAGAGACCTCCCATCACTATAGGGATGTAACTAAACCTCTCCGAGCCTAGAGAGTAGGAAGACAAGAGCCAAGCCTGCACCTTATGCCTATGGCTAGAGGTGACCTGGCTCCTGCCATTGGCTGGCACCGAGTGGGGACTTAGGAACAGTAGCTCCTGCAAGGTGTCCTGCTCCCGCTGCACCCCAGCCCCCTCTCCTGGGGCTGGTGGACATTCCTCTCTTCCACGCAGATGCGAGAGGACGACCGTGTGGCCATCCACGAGGCCATGGAGCAGCAGACCATCTCTATCGCCAAGGTGAGCGCCCTCCCCAGGGCCCGCCAAGCCACAGGGCAGCCTGGCCCGGCCATGTCCGGGGCGCTGCTTCGAGGGGTGGGCCTTGGCCCCACCCTCAGGCTGTCCCGAGCACGCGGCCTCTGTTGACTGCGGCAGTGGTCTTGGAATCGTGTGTGTGTGTGTGTGTGTGTGTGTGTGTCCTGAGCAGGCTGTGAGCCCGAGTTCTCATTTCTCTCCTCTGCTGCCCCCACACTCCCCTCTCAGGCTGGCATCACCACCACCCTCAACTCCCGCTGCTCTGTCCTGGCTGCTGCCAACTCGGTGTTTGGCCGCTGGGATGAGACAAAAGGGGAGGACAACATCGACTTCATGCCCACCATCCTGTCCCGCTTTGACATGATCTTCATTGTCAAGGACGAGCACAATGAGGAGAGGGATGTGGTACGTAGGGCGCCGGGCTCCTCCCAGGCCTGCAGGTCTCGGGCGGGGGAAGGGTGGGGAGACTAGGGGCATCAAGGGTCCAGAGTCCTGGCTACCAGATCGGCCTGTCAGTGGGCCCCCAAGGAGGTGGGTTGCAGACTCCAGAAACACTACACTGGGGTTACTGGTCCTGCGTCTCCTGTGAACCACATGCGGTTTGATTTGGGATCTCTAATTCCCTGGGCGGCAGTCCTTTCTATGTGGAATGAGGGAGTTGACCTTTGATTGCAAGTATTAGAACCCCAATTCCTTTTAGTCTTTCTGGAGGAACTCAAGGGCTTGTTACAGGCAATCCTGGAGATGCAAGGCCCAGCTGGGTCTGGTCTCAGGGTCGTCTGCCTCTTTCTCACTCGGCTCGGCCCCCCTGGGTGGAGGTTTGTTCTCAGGCAGCCTCGCCCCGCCTCGGGGCTGCAGGGAGGGCCCTGGCAGCTCTGGATGTTGTCTTACCAGCTAACAGCCCGCAAAGAGAGAAGGGCCACCTCTCCACTGATTGTAGCCCTGGGAGCTCTCCCTCTCCACTTGCTCAGCTCTGTGTTGGGATCTGGCTCAGGAAGTCCTGTGCACTGACCCTGGGTCCCCTCTGCCTCCCAGATGCTGGCTAAACACGTCATCACGCTGCACGTGAGCGCACTGACACAGGCCCAGGCCGTGGAGGGCGAGATTGACCTGGCCAAGCTGAAGAAGTTCATCGCCTACTGCCGCATGTGAGTTGCAGACGCTGGCCCCTGGGATGGGGCTGCCAGTCTTCCCTGGTCGGGGAGAGCCCTTTCACGATACCCGAGATGAGCCCTTAGGGTTTAGCTCTTCTTCTTCCTCCCCCTACAGTCACCCACTCCGTGGCTCTTGGCCTCAGCTTCCCCATTTCTAGAATGAGGGTGGAGGGTTTAGATGGTCTTGAAGGTGCCCTTGACTCTGATGTGTGGGGAGGCACTGTGGACATGGTCTCTGGTAACGCCTGTCCCGACTGTGTTGCCTTAGGCAAATCAGTTGACCTCTGAGCCTCGCTTTCCCGGGGTGGTTGTGCCCTCAGGTTTTTCTAAGAATCACACAAGATGATGCGTGAGCGCTTGGCAAGGCCCTGTGCCAAATAAACACTCAGTGAGCAGCAGCTGCAGCCTTAAATATTGTTCTCACAGACTACCAGCGACGATAGTCATACATATAGTGATTATTCTGTGCCAGGTGTTATTCTGAGCATTTTTTTAATTTTTAAAACTTGGGTAGTGCTGCACAGCTCTCAGGATCTCAGTTCCTTGATCAGGGATTGAACCTGGGCCCTAGCAGTGTAAGCATCGAATCCTAACCACTAGACCACCAGGAAACTCTGATTATTGTATACACATAAGTGAACTTTATCCCTCTCCCCAAACCTGTGAGGTTGACGTATTGTTATCCTATTTTACAGATGGGGAAGCTGAGGCAAAGAAAGGTTAAGTAACTTGTCCAAGTTTGCAGGCAGGAGCTAGTGGAGCCAGGATTTGAACCCAGGTGCCTGGCTCCACAGGCTGTGCTTTTCGCTGCTGTACCAAGCCTCTGGACACGCACCTCCTCTGTCTCTTATTGGAGCTGAAACCCTGGGTGGAGGGANGGAGCCAGGATTTGAACCCAGGTGCCTGGCTCCACAGGCTGTGCTTTTCGCTGCTGTACCAAGCCTCTGGACACGCACCTCCTCTGTCTCTTATTGGAGCTGAAACCCTGGGTGGAGGGATCTTTGAGTGCCTTTCTGAGGGGAGGTGAAGTACTGCATTTGGGTGGATACCTCCTCACCACTTTTTTCCCAGTGACTCAGTGCCCAGTGGTACCAGGGTCTTCGTCATGGTTCTGAGCTCTTCACGGCCCTACCCTTGGAGGCTTGGGCTGTTGTGTGTGAGTCTGAGAGCCCTGAATTTTTGTTCTCTCTTGATACCAGGTCCCAGGGGGCCTTGGGGAGTTTCCTTCCTCCCTCTTGGCTTGGTCACTGAGTCATGTCTAACTCTGCGACCCCACGGACAGTAGCTCTCCAGGCTCCTCTGTCCATGGGAATCTCCAGGCAAGAATGCTGGAGTGGGCTGCCATGCCCTCCTCCAGGGGATCTTCCCAACCCAGGGATCGAGCCCAGGTCTCCTGCATTGCAGGCAGATTCTTTACCACTTGAGCCACCAGGGAAGCCCTGGAGTAGGTGGTCTGAGGTTCCCCGAAACCAGTGACTGTCAGTTGGCTTGGGGCAGAGCTTTGGGGTGGAGGGGATAGAGTGCAGGTGGGTCTGACCAAATGTCTCCCGCTGCCACCCTTCCCACCCCTCACCCCCTAGTCTGACATGTTTCCAGCCCCTGGACAGCAGTCACCAGGAGCCTCTCGTGGGTNATATGTGCTAAGACCTGTTTTGTAAAGGAAAATGCAGTGAAGATTATATCAGTCTGGCTTTTTATTCATTGGAAATGAACATGGTCTATGCTTGAGATGTGTTATATTAGAGAAGTGCTTGTAAATAGCAGCCTAAATGCCTTTCTCTTTTAAGAAATAAAAAAATACTGGATTTTAAAAGATGCAGGAGACAAGCATTCTACCTCTAGCTCATGAAAAGAGTCTTTATATTTTTGCATGCCATTGTTCAATTGCTAAGTTGTGTCCAGTTCTTTGCCACCCCATGGACTGCAGCACACCAGGCTTCCCGGTCCTTCACTATCTCCTGGATCTTGCGCAAAGTCCTATCCATTGAGTTGGTTATGCCATTTAACCATCTCATCCTGTCGCCCACTTCTGGCTTCAATCTTTACCAGCATCAGAGNGTGAACGTCCAGAAGGAACCAGGCAGTGTGCTGAGACTGATCTGGGCATTTGGATCCAGGCACCTGGATTCCCACCTGGCCTTAGAACAAAGTAGGTAAGAGAGGGCCACTGGGGTTCAGTAGGCTGGCTCTCTCCCGGTGGCCGCCTCAGACTGTGTGGCCCTGAGTGGGATGCCTGACTTCAGTGGGCCTGAGACTTTTTTTAAGCGATTGGGATGGCATTTTCATCTTTGGAATTTTGGCTGTGCTGGGTCTTGGCTGCAGCATGCGCACTTAGTTGCCCTGTGCCACGTGGGATCTTAGCTCCCAAACTGGGGGATTGAGCCCATGTTCCCTGCATTGCAAAGTGGACTCATAACCACCAGACCACCAGGGATGTGTGTGGGGGTTGTTTTTTTTGACGTTTCATTTTCTTGGTCTAGTTAGCATCCACCACACGTAGTTAAGACGCTTTGTTTTCTTGTCATGAGAAATTTAAAGGTCTTTGCGCTTGGTAACTTTCACATACCCAGTATATCTCATAACTGCAGTCACTGTGTCATACATTACATTTCCGTGAATGTGTTGTGTGCCTGGAGGTTTGTGCCTTTTAACCCCCTTCACCTGTGTGTTGTCCCTGCCGGCACTTACCCCCCCTCAGCCCGCAGACTATCTCACCTCTCTTCCCTGTGTCTCTGAGCTTGGTATTTTTTGATTCCACATGTAAATACATCATGCAGTATTACTTTCTGCATCTTGCTTAGCTTGCCTAATGCCCTCAAGGTCCATCCATGGCACGCATGGCAGGATCTCATTACTTTTTAATGGCTGGATAGTATTCCGCTGTATGTATGTGACATTTTTATTGTTCTGTCAATGAACACAGGTTGTTTTCATACCTGGTGTACTATAGATAATTTTGAAGGGAAAATGGGGGTGCAGGTACCTTTTTAAATTAATGTGTCGTATTTTCTTCAGGTAAATACCCAAAAGTATCTATCTGTTAGGTTACATAGTAATTCTACTTATTGCTTTCTGAGGAACCCCCATACTCTTTTTTTCCCTTAGTACCTGTCCCAGTTTACCTTCACAGCAACAGTATTCAAGTGTTCCCTTTTTTCCATGTCTTCACCAGCACTGTTTTTTGTTGTGCTTTTGCTAATAGCCCTTCTGACAGATGTGAGGTGATACTGTAGTATTGACTTGAATTTCCCTGATGATCTGAACAGCTTCTTCTGGACCTGTTGACCATCTGTGTGTCTTTTAGGAAGGTGGTTATTCAGATCTACTCATCTTTTAATTGGATTGTTTGGGGTTTTAATTTTTTGCTGTTGTATGAGTTCTGTATGTACTTTGGATATTAACTTGTATGTTTCTCCTGTTCCATAGGCTGCCTTTGCATTTTGTTGATCGTTTTCTCTGCTGTACAGAAGCTTTTTAGTGATATTGTCCCACTTGTTCTTTTTTTTTTTTTCCTTTGGGTTTCAACTTCAAAAAATTATCACTGAGATTGATGTCAAGGAGCTTACTGCCTGTGTTTTCATCTGGGAATTTTATGGTTTCAGTCTTAACGTTTAAGCCATTAATCCATTGCGTCAATTTCTGTGTGAGGTGTAAGACAGTTTCTTTCTTTTGCATGAGGCTGCCCAGTCTTTCCCACACCATCTATTGAAAGAGACCGTCCCTTCCCCGTTGTATATTCTTGGCTCCTTTGTTGTAAATCAGTTGACCATAAATGAGTGGGTTTATTTCTGGGCTAGCTGTTCTGTTTCATTGATCTGTGTGCACCTGAGTTTTATCACTAAATGGAGGTTTTAGGAGTCATCACCATGAGTTGTGAGGTTTGAGTAGTAGAAAGCACTGGTAATAGTAATATTTTAGAAAGTCAGCAGTGCCATTTTTTTGCTCATTATTTTGGTTAATTTTGAAATAACAATTTGAATATATTTTGTTTTTAAAAAGGTAGAATTCACAAAATTTAAAGCAAATCAGTTCATTCACTCGATTGTGACCCCATGGACTGCAGCACACTAGGCTTCCCTGTCCTTCACTGTCTCCTGGAGGTTACTCAAACTCATGTCCGTTGAGTCGGTGATGCCATCCAACCATCTTATCCTCTCTTTCCCCCTTCTCTTGTCCTCAATCTTTTCCAGCATCAGTGTCTTTTCCAACGAGTTGGCTCTTAGCATCAAGTGGCCAAAGTACTGGAGTTTCAGCTTCAGTATCAGTTCTAATGTATATTCAGGATTGATTTCCTTTAGGATTGACTGGTTTGATCTTCTTGCTGGCCACGGTATTTTCAGGAGTCTTCTTCAGCACCAGAGTTCAAAAGTATCAATTCTTTGACACTCACCCTTCTTTCTGGTCCAGCTCACATGTGTACATGACTACTAGAAAAACCATAGCTTTTGACTGTGTAAGGTATTTGATATTGAAAATACATTTGGAAATAGAAAAGAAAAGCATGAATGTACCAACATACATTAAACATCTTATTCTAATAAATTATTGAAGTGTTTAAAAATAACCACCATGTAAAAAAGACAGTCATGAGAAATTCAAAGATGATTTGCTTTTCCTAAGAACATGAACAGGAAGACTTGATGCCTCATTGTTGAATCACAAGTGTATTTTTGTGCAACAATCTCCTGCTGCTTAAAGCTGTTTGCAATGGACGACGCTATTCCAGGAAATGGAGAGGTGAGAAGGGCTAAGTCAGCTTTGCTCTGACTCACCCGTGTTCAAAGCCCATCCCTGCTTGGATAATTGGAGGAGCACCTTTCTCACGGCACTCTGTTGTCTTGTCTGGATGCTGACCTTCTTGAGAGCATCTGAGCACTTCCGTTTCCTCTCAGCCTTTCATCTTGTTCAGGCGGAGACTTGAGTGTTTGCTTCATCCATCGCAGGACCCAGCCTTACATTCCTTTGTTGGAGGAGCATTGAGCATTAGTCCTGCAGCAGGGCTGGTCTGCATGTCTAGGAGGTGGAGAGGGAGCTTTCTCCTGGGAATGTGCTCCCCGAGGTCTCAGCTAGTGAGGGTGAGTGCCCAAACCATGGGATTTGTAGAAAAGGGATTTTTCCAAGTCCTTCACCCACATTTGAAGCTGGGGTGCACTCGCTCCCCTAGCAGTCATGGCTGCTGTTACAGATGGGGAAATAGGCTTAGAGAGGCAGGGTCACAATGAGCGAGGACGGGGGTCAGGATCTAAACCCAACTGGGCTCTGAGCCCACCTGCTACACCGACTTCACTTCAGCCTGGCAGAGGTGTCTGTCCAGGGGAAAGTCCACTGCCAGCCGTGGTCACAATACCCCGGGGACAGACGCACTGCTGTGGCAGGCCTGGCACAGAGGGGCCAGATGGGGGTGCCACTAGCTTGGCTCTGGCTGATGGGGCAGAGTGGGACTCATGCTGAGGATGCGAGCAGGAGTGGCTGGGAGACACGCAGGGCTGGGCCCAGGGTCTTGGTGAAAATCCGAGAAGGGTCCTAACACACTCTATTCCATCCCCAGCTGCTCCCACTCTTGAGTCCTCACTGCTCTCAGATCTCCCTCCCCTTGTCCAAAGAGAGCCCTCCTACAGACCTCTTCCTCCACTGGGCAAGTCCCTTAGTCTCTCACCCTGTTGTGGGGACTCACTGAGATGCCAGATGGCCCGTCAGGCCCATGCCTGGCACAGAGGAGCGTATCCCAAGGAAGGCTGGGTGTCTGGTTTTCTCTGCCTTCTCATTGTTGCCACCTCTTCCTACCCAGAATGGCCCAGCTCCCCTGGTAATGCCCTTGTCCCCCGATCCATCCTTGGCTTGTGTGGGTCTTTGAACTTAGGTTTCCACTAAGAGAACTACCCTGTACCCCCATCTCCAGTCCAAAATCCTGGAGAAGGAGCATGAGTGAAGAGAGCGGAGGAGGGTCTGTGGTTCAGGACCTCTGTCCAGGGGTTTGGAAATTTACATCATTGCAGTTGTCCTAAGTCAGATATGGTTTAATCAGCCCCATAGTGGGGCCGCACCAGTGGCTCAGGCGGTAAAGAATCTGCCTGCAATGTAGGAGACGTTGGTTCGATCCCTGGGTCAGGAAGATCCTCTGGAGATGGGAGTAGCTACCCACTCCAGTGTTCTTTACTGGAGAATTCCATGGACAGGAGCCTGGCGGGCTACAGTCCATGGGTCACAAACGGGTGGCCATGACTGAGCACACACATACTTGCAATGGCAACTTGTCCATGTGATCTTCCCTTGTTAGTTCACACACACTGAATCAAAAGTTTCACAGTGCATATGTGCTAAGACCTGTTTTGTAAAGGAAAATGCAGTGAAGATTATATCAGTCTGGCTTTTTATTCATTGGAAATGAACATGGTCTATGCTTGAGATGTGTTATATTAGAGAAGTGCTTGTAAATAGCAGCCTAAATGCCTTTCTCTTTTAAGAAATAAAAAAATACTGGATTTTAAAAGATGCAGGAGACAAGCATTCTACCTCTAGCTCATGAAAAGAGTCTTTATATTTTTGCATGCCATTGTTCAATTGCTAAGTTGTGTCCAGTTCTTTGCCACCCCATGGACTGCAGCACACCAGGCTTCCCGGTCCTTCACTATCTCCTGGATCTTGCGCAAAGTCCTATCCATTGAGTTGGTTATGCCATTTAACCATCTCATCCTGTCGCCCACTTCTGGCTTCAATCTTTACCAGCATCAGAGTCTTTTCCAGTGAGTCAGCTCTTTGTGTCAGGTGGCCAAAGTATGGGAGTTTCAGCTTCAGCGTCAGTCCTGCCAATGAACATTCAGAGTTGATTTCCTTAAGGATTGACTAGTTTGATCTCCTTGCTGACCAAGGGCCTCTCAGGAGTCTTGTCCACAGTTTGAAAACATCAGTTCTTCAGCGCTCAGCCTTCTTCGTGGTCCAACTCTCCCATACATGGCTACTGAAAAAACCATAAGTTTGACTATACAAACCTTTTTGGCAAAGCAGTGTCTCTGCTTTGGATGCCATAACAACTTTTATGGTGGTAGTTTTGTTGCTAAGTCATGTCCGACTCTATATAAAATATAACAACTTGTATATATGAACTTAAACACACATGCATATGTCAGTTTTGTATCTGATAATGAAAGATGTAAATGGAAACTTCATGTCTGGATGAGCCAGAGTAGACATTTGTTTAATCATTATGGTCTGGCCAAAGAGTACATTAAAAGGCTTTCAATTACAACTTTTGGTAGAATATAGATTAAAAAGAAGGGCTTCTCTTGCAGCTCAGTCAGTAAAGAATGCCTGCAGTGCAGGAGACCCAGGTTCAGTTCCTGGGTCAGGGAGATCCCCTGGAGAAGGAAATGGCAACCCACTCCAGTATTCTTGCCTGGAAAATCCCATGAACAGAGGAACCTGGCAAGCTACAATCCACAAGGTCGCAAGAGTTGGATACAACTTAGTGACTAAACCACCACCAGATCAAAAAGAACCATTTTTTACTTGAAATAGGCAATAAGGGCATAGTTTTGAAGAGCATGGACTTGGAGCCAGGTGGCCTGGTCTCCAATCCCAGCTCTGCCACTTTCTAGCTCATGACCTTGGGCCACTTAACTACCCTCTCTGAGCCTTGATTTTCCCACCTGGCAAATGGGGATGATACTGTCTCCTCAGGAGAGATGTAGGGATTCCATGGGTTAGCATTTATAAAACACACCAGATTGTGCCTGGTACACCAGAAGTGTTCAGGATGTGGGCTAATACTATATAGAACAAGCATTTCAAAGTGGGTTCCAAGTGCATGGCACATATTACTGTTCGTGAGTCAGAAAATAAGGGCTAAGGGATACACTTCCGCCCACCACACAGGGCGGGGTTAGGTGGGGCAGGGAGGGTTGCAGGGATGGGTAAAACCGAGGCAAAGTGACTGTTTTGCCCACAGAGTGGGTGTTTTCAGATGCTAAGGCAAGATGGTGCCAGGTGGACCTCTTAGGGACCTGAGATGAGTGAAGAAGGAAAGGCATTCAGCAGAAAGAGAGGACTCAGCAGTCAGAAATGTGTGGCCTTGGGACTGAGGGGAGCCAAAGCCCCTGTCCCAGCAGCTTAGGGTACAGAGGACATCTAGAGACGAGGCCCTAGGGGTTTACTGGGAGTATGCCACTTTTGAGGACCAGGATCTTCTGGGGTTTTCCTTTGCTCTGTGCTGTTCCCTGGCAGTTTGTGTGAAGATTGCATCTAATTCCTCAACAGGGTGCTTGTTGAATGAATGAATGGTAACGCCCCTTACTTATTGAGTACAGCAGCACTCACATTCTATGAGCTGATCCTCCCTGAGGCCCTGTGAACTTGTGCTCCATTACCTTCTTGTTATAGGTGAGGAAAACAAGCCCAGAAGGGTTAAGTAACTCCCCCAAGGTCACAGCTAGAGAGTGGTAGCAGTGGAATCAAACTGAGGACTCTCATGTCTGATAGCTGCACGTCTATCAGACAAAGAAAAGAAAAAATTGATGGTTTACTGTCCATAGCGTCTCAAGACCCCTGAGACCTTTGCTGGGATCTCTTCTCTAACAGGCCTTTGTGGCCCCAGAAAGGACTTTGTCCTGGGGCACAGACGGGGTGGGAGGCCTGGGCCCAGGACGGACCTCGGAAGCTGGAAGGGCAGGCGAAGCTGCTCACCGGAAGGCCTGAATGTTCAGTTTGCTCTCTGGGGAGACGCCTCCTGGGTGTGTTCGGGAATTTGGGGTGGGCAGGTGGGGGTGGCGATGCCAGCTTCCTCACTGCTGTGGGAAGGGTGCTCACAGCCAGACCCCCAGCTCCCAGAGAGCCCCCAGGGCAGGGGGTCTGGCTGGAGCTGGGCCAGGTGGCTAGTGAAATCTGCTCCTGAAGATGCAGATTGGTAATGGGGGGGGTGGAGTTCAGATGCTATCAGGCGGGTGAACCCCAACTCAGGCAGAAGCCAGGCAGAGGGAGGGACAGAGGAAGAACCCACATCCTAAACTGGTCAGAAAACATTCTGTGCCGGCACTGACTGCTCCAGCCCAAACCCTGCCCAGATGCTGAGGGCTGCCGTGAGGATTAGGCAGGTTAATACACAAAAAACACTTAGCTCCTGACACAGAGTAAAACTTGTTAAATGTTCATAGACATACAGGAACCAAGGTGCATTGGTTCCTGCTAACAGATGGGCTGTGTTGTGGGGTAGCAAGCTCCCTGTCTCTGTAGGCAATCAAGCACCCATTGAACAATGGGCTTGTCCTTCCAAATTTGGGGTCTAGGATTCTCCCAGGCTACTTGCTAATCGGAGCTTACTATGTGCCAGGGACTCACACCCACTAATTACATATGTTCCTATGTTTCCCCTCTCTCATGCCAGGTGCGCAGTAGGAACTCAGTAAACACTGATTAAATGAATGAGCAGCAATACAAGGTTATTATCCTCACTTTGCAGATGGGAAATCACGGGTCGGACTTTAAGAAAAAGAATGTCCCAGCCCATAAGTGGAGGGTCCAGCTTACCAACCTAGGCTGTTTTTTTTTTTTTTTTTTTTTTTTTTAGGCTGTTCTTATTAGGAGACACTGTTAGTGCTCTCAGGGGATTCTTGTCTGTCCCACCATTTCTTCTCACCCACTTCCACCCTCTCACTTTGTTCTTTATGGAACCAGCTCAGCCTGTGTTTCTGAGTCACTTGCCCTGCCTCATTCCAGAGCCTGATAACAGAGCTGTCTGTCTATCACTGTCTGAGGATTTGTCTCTTTCCGCTAGGTTGCCTGTCTTACTGGCATAGAGTTACTTGTGGTATGTCATCCTCTCTGGGTCTCCGTTTCCTTGACTGTAACACATGAACATCATTCTTGGTGTTAGCACCAAAAGTCCTGCATCCCAGAAACCCCCCCCCCCCCCCCCCCGCCATCCTGGGCAAACCAGAACAGTCGGTCGCACTACCAATGGGGGAAACAAAAGCCCGCCTCAAAGAGTCATGGTCAGAGCTGAATGGCACATGGGAAGGCACTCAGCTTGGTCCCTGTCGCAGGACCAGCACTCCGCGCATCAGTGGGAGATGTAAGCACCGATCCTTCCTGAGTGCCAGGTGGGGCCTGGATCCCAAGCCTGGATCCCAGCATCGTCAAATCCTGGCTGTGTGCCCGGAATTCAGCTTATCTCCTTGGGCCTCTGTTTCCTCACATTTTTAAAGAGGCTGATAGTCCTGCAGACTGAGCAAGCGTGGGGAGGATGAAATAAGCGGAGCACTTCATTCCCGCCTAGCAGGAGGTGTGCATGCCTGCTCAGTCGTGTCTGACTCTGCAACCCTATGGACTGTAGCCGTAGCCTGCCAGGCTCCTCTGTCCACGGGATTCTCCAGGCAAGGATACTGGACTGGGCTGCCATGCCCTCCTCCAGGAGACCTTCCTGACCCAGGGATCGAACCTGCATCTGTCTCTTGCATTGGCAGGCAGATTCTTTATACTAGTGCCACCTAAGAAGCCCCCTAGCAGGTGGTATCTGTGGTTAATAATGTCACTAAGTCATGGCCAAGAAACACATAACTTTTGCCAAGTGCTATATATCGAGCCAGGGCCCCCAGAGAAACCAGTGGGCCTCTCGTCTTTAGCTTTTGTCCTTTCTTTAAAAATTTTTAAAAATTAATTTATTTATTGGCTGTGCTGGGTCTTCGTTGCTGTCCTTGGGCTTTCTGTAGTTGCAGCGAGTGTGGACTACTCTCCAGTTGCGGTCTGAGGGCTTCTTGTGGTGGCTTCTCTTGTGGAGCACCGGCTATAGGATGCATGGGCTTCAGTAGCTGTGGCCCGTGAGCTTAGTTGCCCTTGAGGCATGTGGGATTTTCCTAGACCATGGTTTGAACCTGTGTCCCCTGCACTGGCAGGCAAACTCTTAACTACTGGACCACCAGGGAGGTCTCTGGCCCTTTTAAAAAAATATATCTACTTCTTTCTTTTTTATTTTTTAACCTGGTCCTTTTTGAAAATAACCCCAAGAAATTGGAGATTTTTCAAAAAGTGAAGCCTCCTGTTCTCCCAGGGCTGTGAGGAGGGCAGTATCCAGGAGGGGGCGCCAGAGCCCCATTCACAGCGGCAGTGTGACTCCCTCCCTCCTCTCCTCCCCCACTGCCTGCCCGCTGTTACCAGTGGCTTCCCAGGGACCTCTGGTCCCTCCCTGGGAATACAGAAACTCCCTGGCTGGGACACCCTGGAGAATCCTCTAGACTCTGGGTGTTCACCGCTTGCTTTATTTAGAGAAAGGTTTCGCCGTGTCCCAGACCCTGGGGGTACACCTGACATACTTCATCTCATTTAATCTTCAGGTGTTCCAGGGAAAGAAGTTATTCTCATCTCTGATTCCAGATGAGAAAACCAAGGTGCCATGAGATTAAGTCACAGCAGTGGATGCCGCCAGGATTCAAACCCAGGGGCATCTCACCCCACATCTTTGGAGCTGCCTCTGAGAAGCTTGGTCTTAGAAAGACTTTACAGTCTTAGAGACTTGAAAGGCCTAGACCCAGCATTTTTTTTATTCAAATCAACTATATATTTGTTTGATTTTTTCCACTTAGATAATATCTGATTGAAAAAGAAATTATTTTATTGAAGTATAGTTGATTTACATTGTGTTAATTTCTGCTGCCCAGCAAAGTGAATCACTTATGCACACACACACATTCTTTTTCATATTCTTTTCCATTGTGGCTTATTACAGGATATTGAATATAATTCCCTGTGACATGCAGTAGAACTTTATTTTTGCCCTATATACCTCCCTGGGGAAATGTGATAATCAAAAGAGATGGATGTAACAGGGAAGAGATTATTACCTTATCACACAGCCTCTCATGTTTTGTGCCTGGTGGTGGATCTGATCTCTTGTGGGTTAATGCCTTCCCATTGAAAGAATATGGCATTCACTCATCCTTGCATTAACAGTACCTCCAATACAGGATTGTGATGGGGATTATATGCTTTAATATGTGTACAGTTCTTAGGAGAGTGCTTGGCACACAGCGAGTACTATATAAAAGTTTCTATTATTATCATCATCATCGATCTTTTTTAGTTCATTTAAGAAAATTTATTGAGCAGCCACTGTGTTTCTTGGGACTAAAGAGAACAAAGCTTGTTTATTCCCAACTTGGGGGATAAAGGCCCAGAAAAGGGCATCAGTGCCAGGCCTGTGAGCGAGCACCAAGTGCTAAGTTATCTTCCAAGAGGAAGGGGCTCCTTGTAGGTCCAGCGCGTGGGTCCTGGGTGGCCTTGTGCTTTGAGACGGAGCCAAGGGGGCTGGCTGGGGCTGGGGCAGCTGGCTGCAGTTCCATAAGCCCCCCCAGGCCTGTGGCTCTGTTCACAGCCCCCATGTGCACCCTGCTTCTCCAGCAGGAGGGCTGGGGTGAGGTGGGGGAGGAGGAGGGATATCACAGAGCAGCTGCCTCAAGTCTGGAAGCACCATCCCCCACCTTCCTGAGGGAGGAAGACAAGAGACTGGCCTCCGGC
>SJYW01015860.1:229125-241685 GCA_006410735.1 Raphicerus campestris
CCCCCCCGCCATCCTGGGCAAACCAGAACAGTCGGTCGCACTACCAATGGGGGAAACAAAAGCCCGCCTCAAAGAGTCATGGTCAGAGCTGAACGGCACATGGGAAAGCACTCAGCTTGGTCCCCATCGCAGGACCAGCACTCCGCGCATCAGTGGGAGATGTAAGCACCGATCCTTCCTGAGTGCCAGGTGGGGCTTGGATCCCAAGCCTGGATCCCAGCATCGTCAAATCCTGGCTGTGTGCCCTGAATTCAGCTTATCTCCTTGGGCCTCTGTTTCCTCACATTTTTAAAGAGGCTGATAGTCCTGCAGACTGAGCAAGCGTGGGGAGGATGAAATAAGCGGAGCACTTCATTCCCGCCTAGCAGGAGGTGTGCATGCCTGCTCAGTCGTGTCTGACTCTGCAACCCTGTGGACTGTAGCCGTAGCCTGCCAGGCTCCTCTGTCCACGGGATTCTCCAGGCAAGGATACTGGACTGGGCTGCCATGCCCTCCTCCAGGAGATCTTCCTGACCCAGGGATCGAACCTGCATCTGTCTCTTGCATTGGCAGGCAGATTCTTTATACTAGTGCCACCTAAGAAGCCCCCTAGCAGGTGGTATCTGTGGTTAATAATGTCACTAAGTCATGGCCAAGAAACGCATAACTTTTGCCAAGTGCTATATATCGAGCCAGGGGCCCCAGAGAAACCAGTGGGCCTCTCGTCTTTAGCTTTTGTCCTTTCTTTAAAAATTTTTAAAAATTAATTTATTTATTGGCTGTGCTGGGTCTTCGTTGCTGTCCTTGGGCTTTCTGTAGTTGCAGCGAGTGTGGACTACTCTCCAGTTGCGGTCTGAGGGCTTCTTGTGGTGGCTTCTCTTGTGGAGCACCGGCTATAGGATGCATGGGCTTCAGAAGCTGTGGCCCGTGAGCTTAGTTGCCCTTGAGGCATGTGGGATTTTCCTAGACCATGGTTTGAACCTGTGTCCCCTGCACTGGCAGGCAAACTCTTAACTACTGGACCACCAGGGAGGTCTCTGGTCCTTTTAAAAAAATATATCTACTTCTTTCTTTTTTATTTTTTAACCTGGACCTTTTTGAAAATAACCCCAAGAAATGCGAGATTTTTCAAAAAGTGAAGCCTCCTGTTCTCCCAGGGCTGTGAGGAGCGGAGTATCCAGGAGGGGGCGCGAGAGCCCCATTCACAGCGGCAGTGTGACTCCCTCCCTCCTCTCCTCCCCCACTGCCTGCCCGCTGTTACCAGTGGCTTCCCAGGGACCTCTGGTCCCTCCCTGGGAATACAGAAACTCCCTGGCTGGGACACAGCCTGGAGAATCCTCTAGACTCTGGGTGTTCACCGCTTGCTTTATTTAGAGAAAGGTTTCGCCTTGTCCCAGACCCTGGGGAGACACCTGACATACTTCATCTCATTTAATCTTCAGGTGTTCCAGGGAAAGAAGTTATTCTCATCTCTGATTCCAGATGAGAAAACCAAGGTGCCATGAGATTAAGTCACAGCAGTGGATGCCGCCAGGATTCAAACCCAGGGGCATCTCACCCCACATCTTTGGAGCTGCCTCTGAGAAGCTTGGTCTTAGAAAGACTTTACAGTCTTAGAGACTTGAAAGGCCTAGACCCAGCATTTTTTTTATTCAAATCAACTATATATTTGTTTGATTTTTTCCACTTAGATAATATCTGATTGAAAAAGAAATTATTTTATTGAAGTATAGTTGATTTACATTGTGTTAATTTCTGCTGCCCAGCAAAGTGAATCACTTATGCCCACACACACATTCTTTTTCATATTCTTTTCCATTGTGGCTTATTACAGGATATTGAATATAATTCCCTGTGACATGCAGTAGAACTTTATTTTTGCCCTATATACCTCCCTGGGGAAATGTGATAATCAAAAGAGATGGATGTAACAGGGAAGAGATTATTACCTTATCACACAGCCTCTCATGTTTTGTGCCTGGTGGTGGATCTGATCTCTTGTGGGTTAATGCCTTCCCATTGAAAGAATATGGCATTCACTCATCCTTGCATTAACAGTACCTCCAATACAGGATTGTGATGGGGATTATATGCTTCAATGTGTGTACAGTTCTTAGGAGAGTGCTTGGCACACAGCGAGTACTATATAAAAGTTTCTATTATTATCATCATCATCAATCTTTTTTAGTTCATTTAAGAAAATTTATTGAGCAGCCACTGTGTTTCTTGGGACTAAAGAGAACAAAGCTTGTTTATTCCCAACTTGGGGGATAAAGGCCCAGAAAAGGGCATCAGTGCCAGGCCTGTGAGCGAGCACCAAGTGCTAAGTTATCTTCCAAGAGGAAGGGGCTCCTTGTAGGTCCAGCGCGTGGGTCCTGGGTGGCCTTGTGCTTTGAGACGGAGCCAAGGGGGCTGGCTGGGGCTGGGGCAGCTGGCTGCAGTTCCATAAGCCCCCCCAGGCCTGTGGCTCTGTTCACAGCCCCCATGTGCACCCTGCTTCTCCAGCAGGAGGGCTGGGGTGAGGTGGGGGAGGAGGAGGGATATCACAGAGCAGCTGCCTCAAGTCTGGAAGCACCATCCCCCACCTTCCTGAGGGAGGAAGACAAGAGACTGGCCTCCGGCGCCAGCCCCAGGCATCAGCGGAACAGCTTCCAACTGCTGTCTAGTCCCCTGGCCCAAGCCACGTGCTCAGCCCTTTCCTTAAGCCCAGTCTGGTTTCACCTCGCTCTGTGGGGGGGCTGGGGGCCGGAATAGACTGAATGGGGTTGGGAGAAGGCTGGGCTGCGTGAACATAGAAATGGTGGGTCAGGAAGGAAGGCCAGGGAACTGCACTAAGGAGAGGGGCAGCGGGAGAGAGGATGGAGGGGAAGGTGAGGCTCCTGGGGGCAGGGTCCTTGGGGGAGGGTGGTGGAGGCCCAGGCCAAGCCCCTAGGTGGCCTCCATCCATTTGTGATTGCTTTCACATGGAGGAGAAACTGACCACTGGAGCTTGAGAGAACCTGGGCAATATCAGATCACCACCCCTGTGTTACAGTTGCAGAGACGGGCCCAGAGAGGGCATGTAACTTCCTTACAGACACACAGCCAGCTAGAAGCTTCCCCAGAGTCAGAACCCTGAATTCTTGACTCTTAGTTCAGTGTTCCTCATGTGATAACATGTTGCTTTTTGAGGCCTCAGGGCCTCCTGTTTGATTGGATAAAACCTCATCTGCTGGGGGGCATGTTGCTTCCGCTGCCCGTGTGTGTAACTTGCACTCCTTCTTGTTCTCCCACCTCCATCTTCCTCCCTCTGGGGAAGGGGCACAGCCAGGTGCAGACTCAGTTCAGCTTTTCCATTCACAGGACCCAGGGCTGGTGCCAAGGAGCTGGGAGCAGCCTCCCGTACCCACTGACCCACCTTCTTCTCAGAGAAGAGGGCCTAGGGGTTGGGGCCTGTGGTGGACGCCCTCCTGGGTGGCCGGGATGATCCACCTGGTACATATGCTCTCATGTCATCCTCCCTTTTGAGTGGGGACTGATTTAGTGACTTGAGTCTAAAAGTAGAATATGGATTACCACTTCTGAGCTTTGGTTATGAAGGAGGGTTGCTTATATCAGGGTGGCCTTTCTTCTCTCCCTTTCTCTCTTGCTTGCTGGGGGCTGGCTGCCACATTATGACCTGCCTGGCTGTGCCAACAGCCTGCCAGTACCAC
The DNA here is from genome assembly GCA_006410735.1 of Raphicerus campestris. Taxonomy (NCBI): domain Eukaryota; kingdom Metazoa; phylum Chordata; class Mammalia; order Artiodactyla; family Bovidae; genus Raphicerus; species Raphicerus campestris. The sequence continues at coordinate 232,797 of SJYW01015860.1, forward strand.
AGACTTACCAACAGCCATGGGAATGAGCATGGAAGCTTCCCCAGACAAGCCTTCAGATGAGACCACGGTCCTGGCTGACACCCTGACTGTAACCTCATAAGAGACCCTGAGCCAGAGAACCCAGCTGAACTGTGCCCAGATTCCTGATTCTAGAAACTCTAATAAATGTATGTTGTTTTATGCTACTAAATTTTGGGGAAATTTGCTATACAGCCACAGACAACTTAATACAACCCACCACTACCACTTCCTGGAGCCGTTTCACCCCTCTCTTCTGCTCCTCCCTCCACTCCCTCCCACTCCCCTGAGACCTAAGGGAGAATTCACAGAATCCAGTTCTAGTCCTCCACATGGTATTCCCTGACCTTGACCTGACCTTGGGGAAGTCATCCCACCCTCTCTTCCTTAAAGCCGTTTACTGACTAGTAATAACTTGCCCAGGTACACAGGCTTGTGCACAGGGTCTTTCCCACCTACTCTCTCACCTTGACCTTCATAACCACTTGGAGATGTGTTTGGAACAGGTCTCTACATCCCTAAATGACAGAAGAATGGACTGAGCCTCAAGTGGGAGATGTTTCATGGAGGACACACAGTGAGGATACAGCCGAGCCCTGGCAAGTTCCCCGACTCCAGCTCAGGGCCGTGTGTGACGTGGGGTCAGCATTTCCTCAGATGACAGCGATGAAGGTGAGGGCCAGCCTCTGCCTGTGACACAGGTAACCCTGGACACAGCCTCCACGTCGCATGCTTCCTGTGCTGCAGAAGCTGCAGCACTCCACAGCTACATTTTCCAGGCTGTCCCGCAGGTAGCAGCGCAGCCGTAATGTAAGTCCTGCCATAAGGAACAATTGAGTGGACTAGAATTTGGAGCTGAGTTCTGTGGGGAAAGAGCAGAGGGCACCAGTTTCCTTGCGTGGACCGTAGTGGAGCAGGCGTGCTGGCTGCAAGCTGAGGGGTGACTTCCTTCTCGCACAGCTTTCTGATGGTGGCCCAGTTCTACAGTGTGTTTTGGGCCATTGTTCCTGGACACTCAGCCACTTAATATGCTTTTAAAAAATTTCTTTTTGATTAGACTAGCTAGAATAGAGTCTGTTGCCGCTGAAGCCTGGGAGATAGTCACGTCTTCTCCAGTGTATGAGTGATAAGGTCACTGCAAATCCCAACTCTGCAACCTCCCCTATCTTCTGGGAAAGCAAGAGAAGAGCTTCCCTTTTCTTGGTATCCACATACCAGTCCCAGGGGAGCTGTCTGATTGGCTCTCTTGGGCATGCCCTTCTCTGTTGGACCAATCACAGTTGCCAGAGAGATGAGGTCAGTGACTGACTGGTCAGATCTGGCTCATTTCCTGCTCTTGTGGCCAGGGGATAGGGCTGGTCCCCAGAAGAAGGGGATGAGAAAGTTTGGGCACAGATAGAGCATTAACTAACAAGTCTGTGTGACACTCCATGCCAAAGGGAAGCACTATTAATGAATCCCAGGAGGCCATCACTGTAATTAAGCCCATAGGGCAGGAGATTATTACAGGCATCCCAGAGCCCCAGATCATGGACAATCACATGCGCTCCCCACCCCTGCCATGCTGGAGGGATGCAGAACTCACTTCATCTCTACCCGTTAACAGTGCTTCAGGTGGGAAGAGGGAAACTGAGGCTCAGAAGAAATGAGGTTCCTGGGAGGCCAGGAGAAAGAGAAAGATGGGAGTTTGGATCCAGGCCTCCCAGTTTCCGTCCATTGCTGGGCCAGGAAGCAGACAGACCTGGGCTCCGAGTCACTCTGCCCAGGGTCTCTGTCTCAGCCGCAGTGCTCTCATCTGCCAAATGAAGACGACAGTGGCTTCAGTGGGGCAGCCTGTGTGTGCATCCCCCAGGGCCTGGCCGTAGCAGGCTCTTCCCCATAGCACTGACAGTGGTACTTGTTTCCTTCTGCTGCACAACTTTCCGGTTGCCACGGTGACCACACTAATGAGGGGTTGGGCTTATTTTAGAACTTGGCCCACCCAGTGGTGGCTTTGTCCCCAGGCCCTCCTGCAGCAGCCTTTGTCCTGTGGGCCCGTCTCCCGATGCTTGAGCCGAGAGAAAGGCAGATGGAGGAAAGGGGAGCTCCTCTAGGCCTCCACCTCGACCCCCTCCGTCCCCTCCCGCCAGCCCCTAAGCACGGCCTCCCCTGCCTCTGCTGGAGGCTGAGGCTCGGCTTCTAGTCCTGTTTCTGCTGTGGGCCTGCTGGAGACCTCTGGGGCCTCTGTCTCCTTGAGAGCGAAAAGGAAATGATATTTTTGCTGCGCTTCCCCCAAAGGGAAGGAGAATGTCTAGCACCATGAGATCCAGATGTCAGTCATCCCCCCTTGCAAATTCTGAGAGCAGCTTCTCCGGACCCCTCTCCCAGGTCCCTGCAGCTCCACTTCCTCTGAACACAGCTTCTGGAGCTTCTTGGGGGGCCCCCTCTGCTCTGTGAGACTCCCCCAGGATGTGGAAGTCAGACTTCTCTTCAGTTTCTCTGAAAACCCCTCTCTCCTGTGTGATGAAACAGACTTCGCAGAGGATATGGGGAGGACTGTGTGGATGGGAAGGTTTGCTCTGAACCCAAACCTGCAGCTTCATGTTTTCCTTGAGAAGCCCCGTGTTCTTACTGTTCCTTTGGCACTGGTCATCCTCCCAGACCCACCTGCAGACAGTCCTGGTCTTATGTAAGGTCCAGAGAGGGAGCAACTTGCCCAGGGACACACAGCAAGTTAGTGGTAGTTCCCCACCCATCTTTCCTCACTCTCCTGGCTTTCTGTTCACCACCTCAGGAGTGAGGACCCAAAGGGGAAAGATTTGAGATACTCCAGGCAGGGGACCTAGATGGAGACCATCATCTCCTAGGCAACCAAATCACTGCTTCTCAGACAGAGATGAAGAGTATATAGAGATGACCCTGCTCTGGAAGCTGAGATGGGACCTTCCTTTCCTCAGTGTCCCCAGAGGCCAGCACAAAGCCCAGTGAGCCTGCGGTGAAGGAAGCCTATGTCCCAGGTGAGCCCTGCCCGGGCAGTGCAAAAAGTTTATGCAGAAAGGTCTGGAAACCTCATTGTGGGAGTCGCTAGAGAAGGGACTGGGCTGCTTTATCTGGAGACAGGAAAGCTCAGGGGACACTGATCGCTGCCTTCAAATATTTACAGGACACCATGTGCAAGGTGGATTAGATGCATGCTGGTGGCCTGGGGGCAGGACTGGGGGCAGTGGGAGGAAGGAGCATAAACCTGTGCTCAACTCAGCCCTAGAAGGAGCCCCCACACCCCTGAACTCTGTCTGAGGGTCATCACAGCAGACGTGCACGCTTGCCGTCTACCTGTCTCGCACCCCACAAGCTTTGTGCCAATGGATCTGCGTTCACGTCTGTTTAGTCCTCACAACAGCCCTACCAAGCAGGTGCTGCCATTGTCCTCTCGTTGCAGCTGAGACATAAGCTACAAAGGCTAAGGCACCTCCCAGGGGTGGGATTTGAATCCAGGCGATGAACAGCCTGGCTGTGGGGCCTGTGAGCAGAGGTGAGAAGGGATGGAAGAGAGCGGGGGGCGGGGGGCCAGGGTGACAGTAAACTAGGAATTTGGGAGTAACAGACATACTACTGTGTATGAAGGGAACAACTTGGATGGTAAAAAAATATGGAAAAGAATATGTATATATTATATGAATATGTAAATAAGTATTATGTATATAAATATGAAATATGTATATNCCTGTGGCTCTGTTCACAGCCCCCATGTGCACCCTGCTTCTCCAGCAGGAGGGCTGGGGTGAGGTGGGGGAGGAGGAGGGATATCACAGAGCAGCTGCCTCAAGTCTGGAAGCACCATCCCCCACCTTCCTGAGGGAGGAAGACAAGAGACTGGCCTCCGGCGCCAGCCCCAGGCATCAGCGGAACAGCTTCCAACTGCTGTCTAGTCCCCTGGCCCAAGCCACGTGCTCAGCCCTTTCCTTAAGCCCAGTCTGGTTTCACCTCGCTCTGTGGGGGGGCTGGGGGGCCGGAAAAGACTGAATGGGGTTGGGAGCAGGCTGGGCTGTGTGAACATAGAAATGGTGGGTCAGGAAGGAAGGCCAGGGAACTGCACTAAGGAGAGGGGCAGCGGGAGAGAGGATGGAGGGGAAGGTGAGGCTCCTGGGGGCAGGGTCCTTGGGGGAGGGTGGTGGAGGCCCAGGCCAAGCCCCTAGGTGGCCTCCATTTATGATTGCTTTCACATGGAGGAGAAACTGACCACTGGAGCTTGAGAGAACCTGGGCAATATCAGATCACCACCCCTGTGTTACAGTTGCAGAGACGGGCCCAGAGAGGGCATGTAACTTCCTTACAGACACACAGCCAGCTAGAAGCTTCCCCAGAGTCAGAACCCTGAATTCTTGACTCTTAGTTCAGTGTTCCTCATGTGATAACATGTTGCTTTTTGAGGCCTCAGGGCCTCCTGTTTGATTGGATAAAACCTCATCTGCTGGGGGGCATGTTGCTTCCGCTGCCCGTGTGTGTAACTTGCACTCCTTCTTGTTCTCCCACCTCCATCTTCCTCCCTCTGGGGAAGGGGCACAGCCAGGTGCAGACTCAGTTCAGCTTTTCCATTCACAGGACCCAGGGCTGGTGCCAAGGAGCTGGGAGCAGCCTCCCGTACCCACTGACCCACCTTCTTCTCAGAGAAGAGGGCCTAGGGGTTGGGGCCTGTGGTGGACGCCCTCCTGGGTGGCCGGGATGATCCACCTGGTACATATGCTCTCATGTCATCCTCCCTTTTGAGTGGGGACTGATTTAGTGACTTGAGTCTAAAAGTAGAATATGGATTACCACTTCTGAGCTTTGGTTACGAAAGAGGGTTGCTTATATCAGGGTGGCCTTTCTTCTCTCCCTTTCTCTCTTGCTTGCTGGGGGCTGGCTGCCACATTATGACCTGCCTGGCTGTGCCAACAGCCTGCCAGTACCGCAGACTTACCAACAGCCATGGGAATGAGCATGGAAGCTTCCCCAGACAAGCCTTCAGATGAGACCACGGTCCTGGCTGACACCCTGACTGTAACCTCATAAGAGACCCTGAGCCAGAGAACCCAGCTGAACTGTGCCCAGATTCCTGATTCTAGAAACTCTAATAAATGTATGTTGTTTTATGCTACTAAATTTTGGGGAAATTTGCTATACAGCCACAGACAACTTAATACAACCCACCACCACCACTTCCTGGAGCCGTTTCACCCCTCTCTTCTGCTCCTCCCTCCACTCCCTCCCACTCCCCTGAGACCTAAGGGAGAATTCACAGTATCCAGTTCTAGTCCTCCACATGGTATTCCCTGACCTTGACCTGACCTTGGGGAAGTCATCCCACCCTCTCTTCCTTAAAGCCGTTTACTGACTAGTAATAACTTGCCCAGGTACACAGGCTTGTGCACAGGGTCTTTCCCACCTACTCTCTCACCTTAACCTTCATAACCACTTGGAGATGCGTTTGGGACAGGTCTCTACATCCCTAAATGACAGAAGAACGGACTGAGCCTCAAGTGGGAGATGTTTCATGGAGGACACACAGTGAGGATACAGCCGAGCCCTGGCAAGTTCCCCGACTCCAGCTCAGGGCCGTGTGTGACGTGGGGTCAGCATTTCCTCAGATGACAGCGATGAAGGTGAGGGCCAGCCTCTGCCTGTGACACAGGTAACCCTGGACACAGCCTCCACGTCGCATGCTTCCTGTGCTGCAGAAGCTGCAGCACTCCACAGCTACATTTNGAGAGCCCAGCATCCGATCCACAAACAGACAAGGCCACTTAGAGGCCCTTTGGCTGCCCTGGGGGACTGTCTGAGCCCCACTGGGCTATTTTGGGGGCACCTGGTCTTGCAGGGCAGTTGGAGGGGGGCTGGCTGGGAAGAGAATGGGCCCCACGGCCTGGCGGCCTCAGTCCCAACTTCTGCCCTCATCCTTCTCTCTGCTCCAATCCTGCCCNGCAGGGCAGTTGGAGGGGGGCTGGCTGGGAAGAGAATGGGCCCCACGGCCTGGCGGCCTCAGTCCCAACTTCTGCCCTCATCCTTCTCTCTGCTCCAATCCTGCCCTCTGACCTTGTGTGAAGCCCACTTGCTCTCAGCTCAGGGATGACCCCAGGGCCCACCTTACTTACCAGGTGGGCTGCACATATGAGCCCACCCTGCCCCCTCCATGGTCCATTTGACTATGGACATCCCAGTGACTCTGCCCTGCTCCCTGCTCCCTCAAGGGCCCTCAGCTCGGTCCTCGGGCCTGCGCGCTTGCAGAGCCCTGCCTGGATCGCGCTCCCTGGGACACCGTGCTCCCCTCCGCCCTCGCACACTGGCCTGGCTCACAGCCCTTGCCCTGAATCAGGCCTCTGTGCCCTCCCTGGGAGCTCGATGTCACTTTGTGTCCCCCTTCCTGCTCAGTGAGCATGATGGAGGAGGGAGTGGTGGCTGCCTCAGCTGCCCCTGGAAAAGGGAGACTGGGGGGTCACCTTGCCTCCAGGGGAAGGCGCCTGGCACCAGGCCGGGTCCCCATCAGGGCAGCCGTCTCTCTGCACCTTCTGTGTTATGTGTAGAGTGGAAAGGGGCCTCCAGGAGCCACAGCCTCGCTCCTCATCGACTTTCCAGCTCGTGGTTTGCTGTGTGTGTGTATTTCTGCTCAAGACCCACCTTCACTCACCCTCCAGGTGGTGACACTGGTGCCTGCCTGGCCTGTTCTTGTGCAAACAAAACACTTTTAAAATGATTCTGACACGTATGGAGTTTGTTCTCCTTCAGAAATACTTCTTATTGCCATTTTCAGAGACATGGCTAGACCTAGAGACTGACATACAAAGTGAATAAGTCAGAGATAAACAAATATCATATATTGTTTCTATATGAAATCTAGAAAAATGGTACAGAGAAACTTATTTGCAAAGCAGAAATAGAGACACAGATGTAGAGAATAAAGGTATAAACAAAGCGGGGGAAGTGGGGGTGGGACAAACTGGGAGATTGGGATTGACATATATACACTACTCTGGCACCCCACTCCAGTACTCTTGCCTGGAAAATCCCCTGGACGGAGGAGCCTGGTCGGCTGCAGTCCATGGGGTCGCTAGGAGTCGGACACAACTGAGCAACGTCACTTACACCTTTCACTTTCATGCATTGGAGAAGGAAATGGCAGCCCGCTCCAGTGTTCTTGCCTGGAGAATCCCAGGGACAGGGGAGCCTGGTGGGCTGCCGTCTATGAGGTCGCACAGAGTTGGACACGACTGAAGTGACTTAGCAGCAGCAGCAGCAGCAGGTATAAAACGGATAACCAATGAGAACCTGCTATGGAGCACGGGGAACCGAAAGAAATCTACAAAAGAGGGGATGTGTGTAAACACATAGCTGATTCACTCGGCTGTACAGCAGAAACTAACAGTATTGTAAGGCAACTATACTCCAATAAAAATGAAAATAAAATAATGAAAAGACATATTTCTGTGTGATTTCTCCTCTTTTTTCCACCTCCAACTCCTCCTCATCCCCTCCCTCTACCCCACCCTCTGGCCGAGCCTGGGAGATGTTCTTCAGGACCTCACTTCACCCTAGGACCGGGGCCTCCCACAGCCCTCGATGGGTAAATATTTACACCTTGAGGGTGTCCTGGGGATTGTCACCTGCCTTCGGTTAAACAAACAGATGACACTGAAGGAAAATGGCCCCCTGAGTATCCGCCCCACCTGCCCCCGCTCTCCTGCTTTGACCTGGCAGGGACAGCCGGAGCCAAGGTAGCTGAGTAGTTGCTCAAGCAGGAGAGTGCTGTGTATGGGGAGAAATGCCTTTCCCACCTCAAGGCGTTGGTGCTGGGACTCCGACTGAGTTCAGAGAAGTTGAGCAACGTGGGCAGGGCCACACAGCTATAGTCGTAATAGAGACTGCACCCGCCTGTAGGACCGTGAGCCTGAGGAGCTTTGCACAATTCATGAGCAGGTGTTGGGTGGACTCATCAGTGGCTCTGGGTTCCTGTGTCAGCCTGGGCCGTCTGCCCACCTCTCTCTCATTCCTAGGGCGGGGGGAGTAGTGGCTATCCTCTCTGGATGACAGCTCATTTCTGGGGTTCAGTTGGGGAGGGAGAGACAATGCCTGGGCAATCCAGCAAATCTGGGGGCTGGGGCTTGGTGGTACCTCTCGAACTAGGGTTCTGGTTTATAGGAAAGTTTATCTGGAGGCAGCCCAAGCACTCTGCAGGGAGAAACCGTGGCATGGGCGGCAGAGGGCCAGGAAAATCACTAGTAGCTCTTACTCCTAGCAAAGTGTGTCAACCATGCAGTTTCTTTGTGACCTAAATCCTACTGTAGATGCCCCAGAGAAACAGACACCTCTGACCAATACTTACACGAAAGGGAAGTTCAGGCGATCATTTTGGAGCATGAACAATTGGAGCCAGGCAGCCAAAGGCTGAGCTCTTGTTGTGCCCTTGCCTTCTTCTGTGACATGGGAACAGGCAAGCACTTGCCTTCTCTGAGCCTCAGTTTCCTCACCTGTAGGATGAGGGTAATAATAATCTAACCCCAAAGCAATTGTGTTCCATGGAGTCCAGTCTTGGCTTGGTGATGCATGCAATGAGGCAAACAGGAAGTAGTCTAAGGAACCTCAGATATTTATCTTTTGACTTTCAGGAAATTTCAAAGTGGGCAACACAGTTGAGGTCAGGGAAAAGTTTATTCCTTATTTATAACAACATTTAGAAAATTTTTCTCCTAAACCTACTCCCCCACTGCCTACACCTTGCTCAGTGGATGATGATCCCAGGACCCAGGTGGATGCTGGTTCCTGTCACTCTCTCCAGCACCCTCCCAGGCCTTGGAAAGGGGGCCTGGTCCCCAGGAGCAGGTTTGACTGCCCCAGCTTTTAAAGAGTTTAAAAACCTGC
>SJYW01015860.1:268674-319579 GCA_006410735.1 Raphicerus campestris
TGATATCATATGTTTGTCTTTCTCTTTCTGACTGACTTCACTTAGTGTGATGATCTCTTGGTCCATCCATGTTGCTGCAAATGACATTATTTCCTTCCTTTCTTTCTGGCTGAGCAGTATTCCATTGTATAGTATATATGTGCTACATCTTCTTTATGCAATCATCTCTTGGTGAACATTTAGTTTGCTGCCACATCTTGGCTATCGTAAATAGTGCTGCAGTGAACATCGGGTTGCATGTAGCTTTTCAAATTATAGTTTTGTCTGGATATATGCGCAGCAGTGGGATGGCAGGATCGTACGGCAACTCTAGTTTCAGTTTTGAGAGGAACCTCCATCTGTTTTTGTATGGCAAGGTTTCAATACTCTCTTTTACAGATTAGGAAACTGCGGTTCAGAGAGAATAAATAGCTTGCCCAAGATCACCTATTTGTAAGTGGCTGAGATCAAAGTTGAGCCCACACGGACCTCAATCTAAGACCCAAGTGTTTAACTGCTGTCTTTTACTACCTCCACTTTCAGTTGAAATCAGGGTGACAGGCTCAGGAGAAGGGAAACACAGACTCAGGCAGCCAAGCTGGTGGTGTAGTCTGCCTGAGGCCTGGGGGACAGCAGACAGGAGGAAGAAGTCAGCGCGAGGCCAGTAACTTGACACAGGGGTGGCCTGGTGGACCTAGGGATGCTGACCTGGAGGCCGCCCCTGGCTGTGTTCCCCAGTTTCCCTCCACCAGAGCACAGCCAGCTGGAGTGTCAGGGTCAGGTCACGCATGAGTCTCCCCTCCCAGGGGTACCTTCCTTCTGAGCAAGGAGGCTGGAGAGGGTAATGCTCAGCCTAAAGGAATAACTCAGTAGTGACAGGGGACTCAACTTCACAAGCCAGCTCTCAACCTTCCTCAGTGCTCAACTGTTGAAGCCTCCTGCTTACACTGAGCCCAGTGTGCCTCCTTTCATTAGCCCTGCTTTTGCCCCTGGGGGTCCCCCCAGGTCTAGTTAGTTTCCTCTTTCCAGTGAGTGCCTTGGAAGTTTTGAAGACAGAGCTCATCCATCCCCCACGATCCTTTCTGGTCCCCAGGCTCCCATAGCATTTCCAACCCTATTCATTTCTTTTTCAGATACTTCCTGATATTATTTTTAAAGGCTTTCATCTTCTGTCATGGAGCTTCCAGTTAAGCAAATCATTTCAGAGAGTTCGCTTTGGCCCAGCATTATCCTCAATCCTAAGGAGGTAGAGGAAGACAGACCTTCCTCTGTCTGAACCCCCTGACTAACGGCTTGTACATTCAGCCTCCTCCAGAAAGCCTTCCCTGATTCCTGGGTTCGCATAGGAGTCCTTCTTCTAGGCTTACATAGCCTCCAGACTACTCTGCCATGACATTTAGCACATTCTTTTAAAAAATTATTATCATTTCTGGCCATGCCACATGGCATGTGGGATCTTAGTTCCCTAACCAGGAATTGGACCCACGCCCCCTGCAGTGAAAGCATAGGGTCCGAACCACTGGGCCTCCAGGAAAGTCCCCACTTCGCCCATTCTTGGCCTCCCTTTGCTGCCCTAGATCCTAAGCCCCAAGGGGACAAGGACTGCGTGTTGGGCGCCGTGGCTGTGCCCAGCCTGGAGCTGGTGTGTAAGCTGCTCGGTACACAATTGTTTTCTCCACAAATGAGCTGTCACGAAGGTGGTTCTCAGCAGACCCAGAAGGAAGGGAACGTCTTTGCCATTTCTGGAGGTGAGAACAGTGCTCGTGACATTAGCCTCTGCCTGGGGTGGCCCCCACTCTCTCTGGTCTTGCGTCTCTTCCTCGCTCCTCATCACAAGCTGCAATGCAGGAGGCTGGCATCCCTCTGGGCCCCAGAGCATCATGGCAGAATCAGTCATGGTCAAGTTGGTCAGACATCTGCTTTTGCAGAGACTTGGAATCGGGGCTCAGCCACGAACCAGCTGGGTGGCCTTGGGCAAGGGACTTACTTAACCTTTTGGAATCTGAGTTTCTCTGTTTATAAAATGGAAACCACTGTTTTTTCCTTGGGTTATTGTGGCGGGTGAAGGAATTCAGGCCTGCCAAGAGCCTGGTGCTTAATAAGTGTGCCACAAACTTTAGTTCTCACCTTCCACCCAACGGGACTCTGCCAATCTTTCACCTTAGACTTGGGGCTGGAGGGCAGTGATGGAGGATGGAGCGGGAGATGTCAGACGGCTTGGATACCCAGTGGCTTTCTTAAGTTGGGCTTGGCATTCCCATGCAGCAAGTCCCAGGGGACTGGGAGAAATCTGGGAAGTGACCTGCAAGGAAACCCAGGACAGCCGTCCCAGACCACAGGCTTGATTTCCCAGGCCAGGGGGCAAGCGCAGATTGATCAGCATCTCAAACCACACCCGTGACTGAAGTTGACACTGACGTCCACAGAGGTCAGATGACTTGTCCAAGGTCACATAGCAGATGGTCCCAGATCGCCAGATTCACAGCCTTTTTTTTTTTTTTCTCCCTCCTCCTTGTCCAAGAATGTCTCCTTAATGATTTCTCCTTGGAGATGACTAGTCCATGAGTTGTTTCTTTTGTTCTTTTTGTAAATTTATTTTTTAATTGAAGTATAGTTGATTTACAATGTTGTGTTAATTGCTGCTGTACAGCAAAATGACTCAGTTATACACACATCTATTAGATACTTTCTCTTTTATATTCTTCTCCATTATGGTTTATTCCAGGATATTGAATATAGTTCCCGTGCTATGCAATAGAACCTTATTCTTTATATATTCTATATATACAAGTTTGCACCTACTAAGTCCAAACTCCCAGACCGTCCCTCTCCCCCAGCCCTCGACAAGCACAAGTCTACTTTCTCAGTCTGCAAGTCTGTTTCTGTTTTTAGATAGGTTCATTTGTACCATATTTTGGATTCCACGTGTAAGTGATATCATATGGTATTTGTCTTTTTCTTTCTGACTTACTTCACTTAGTATCATCATCTTTGTGTCCTTTCTTGCTGGTGTTGTTTACTTAATAAGTCTTGTCCGACTCTTTGTGACCCCATGGACTGTAGCCCAACAGGCTCCTCTGTCCATGGAATTCTCCAGACAAGAAGACTGGAGAGTTTTGCCATTCCCTTCTCCAGGGGTTGTCCCAACCCAGGGATCAAACCCAGGTCTCCTGCATTGGCAGGCAGATTCTTTACCACTGAGTCACCAGGGAAGCCTTCTATGTCCATTCATGTTGTTGCAAATGGCATTATTTCACTCTTTTTTTTACAGTTGAGTAGTATTCCATTGTACATATATATCACATCTTTTCTATCCATTTATCTGATTGACACTTAGGTTGCTTCTGCGTCTTGGCTACTATGAACATTGGGGTGCACATATCTTTTGAATTATAGTTTGGGCATGAGTTGCTTCTTTATTCCCCCAGTGACACAGAGCTAGCCAATCCTCTAGCTGCGTTGGAGAAAGCCTGGAGAAGGTAGGAAGGTGTGTGGAAGGTCTGTCCCTTGTCCTTGCATGCACCATGCCCTCTCCTTCCACACCTTTGCCCTTGTGGTTTCCTCTGAGCTGCCAGGCAGGCTGGCGGCTCCCACACACTGTCCCAGGGGCTCCCAGGGTGCAGCTGCTGAGCTGACAGACAAGAGACCAGCTAACCATCGGCTGCCCTTGCCAGGCTGCAAGCTCCTCGGGAGCAAGTATGTTATTGTCATTAGCACCATCTTGAGAATGGCCGTCCTCTTGCTGGTCACTGTGTTCAGTGCTATGAAGTAATGAAACAGTTGTGCCCATGTAACACGGGAGGAAGAGAGCTGTGGCTTAGGTAACCTGCCTGGGTCACCCAGCTAGTTGCACTGAGAATGAAACTTTAACCCAGAGACTTCCCTGGCATCCAGTGGTTGAGACTTCACCTTCCAGTTCAGGGGGTACAGGTTTGATCCCTTGTCTGGGAGCTAATAGCCCACATGCCTTGCAGCCAAAAAACCAAAACATAGGACAGAAGCAGTATTGTAACACATTCATCAAAAAATCTTTAAAAATAATCAATCGAAGAAACTCAGTGCCTAGTGCCCTAATCTACACACCCAATGCTAACACTTCTGATGTTCGAATTATTTGCCAGACACAATTCTAAACACTTAATATATCCTAACTTGTTTGAACTGTGGTGTTGGAGAAGACTCTGATGAGTCCCTTGGACTGCAAGGAGATCCAACCAGTTCATTCTAAAGCAGATCAGCCCTGAGTGTTCTTTGGGAAGAATGATGCTAAAGCTGAAACTCCAGTACTTTGGCCACCTCATGCCAAGAGTTGACTCATTGGAAAAGACTCTGATTGGGACTCTGATTGGGAGGGATTGGGGGCAGGAGGAGAGGGAGACGACAGAGGATAAGATGGCTGGATGGCATCACGGACTCGATGGATGTGAGTCTGAGTGAACTCCGGGAGTTGGTGATGAACAGGGAGGCCTGGCGTGCTGCGATTCATGGGGTTGCAAAGAGTTGGACATGACTGAGCTACTGAACTGAACTGAACTGAACTGAACTGAACTGAACTTGTTTCCTAGGTATGATGGCCCTGTGAAGTAGGCACTGCTGCTGCTCCCATCTCCCAGATCAGACAGAGACAGAGGGAGGTTCTGTTTCTTCCCTGAGGCCACAAAGATAATAAGTGACAGAAAGTAAAAATGAAGATCGCTCAGCCGTGTCCAACACTTTGCCACCCCATGGACTATACAGGCTATGGAATTCTCCAAGCCAGAATACTGGAGTGGGTAGCCGTTCCCTTCTCCAGGGGATCTTCCCAACCCAGGGATCCAATCCAGGTCTCCTGCATTGCAGGCAGATTCTTTACCAGCTGAGCTACAAGAGAAGCCCAAGAATACTGGAATGGGTAGCCTATCTCTTCACCAACGGCTCTTCCTGACCCAGGAATCGAACTGGGGTCTCCTGCATTGCAGGCAGATTCTTTATCAACTGAGCTATGAGGGAAGCCATAAGTGATAGAGGTAAGATTTAAACCCAGTGGGGCTGGCTCCCGAGACCACGTTCTTACCCAGGATGCATCTGGTGAGAAACCCTCAGTGATGCTAAGGCTGACAGTGCTTGAAGAGGTACGTTGGGGGAGAGCGGGGTGTCTCCTTNTTTCTAATTCTTAGCAGCCACTTATTTAGGCATTCATAGATGATCCCCCAATCCTGACATCTGTCATGCTTCCATCTCTGATTTAACAACTAGCCTTTCTCCACCTGTTCAGTTGTTTAGAAACCTTAGAATCTTATTCTGGCACCTCTCTTTCTCTTGATCCTAATTCATTACTCACTGGATCTTATTTAGATAAATGCTTCTATATAATTCTCAGAACTTTTTGCTTTTCTCCATGTCCACATATGCCAGGACATCCATGCCATCATCATTTCTTACTTGATCACTATCATAGCCTCCTAATTGGTTTGACTCCTTGCAGTCTATTCCATCAATCCCCAAAAGTGATTTTTTTTCTAAAATTCAGACTTATCAAGTGTCAGAGGGTACTTTAATCTATGAACGCATATCTTTCTTCAGTCTTGGAAAAATTTCAGCCATCATTTCTCCAAATATTGCTCCTCCATCATTCCCTCCATTCTTCCTACCTAGAAATCATAATAAACATATTTGAATCCTCCCAATATAATCTCCATGTCTCTTGTCTTTAACTCTTACTCATTCTTCAGTCTCTTCCACACAAAGGCCTTCCCTGATTCTCCAGTCTGGAATAGGTCTCAGGTCTCCCAGGTACAGTTCTTACACATTTCACTCTTGCCATACATAGAAATGTTCTATTCAGTGATTATTTACCATCTTTATCATTTAAAGCTGTGAAATGCACAGACTAGATTTGCTTTGTTCTTTCACAGTCCCCAGTGCCCAGCTGGTTATCTATAATTATGTCTGTGTTAAGTCATGTCCAACTCTTTATGATTCCACCGACTATAGCCTGCCAGGCTCCTCTGTCCATGGGATCCTTCAGGCAAGAATACTGGAGAGGGTTGCCATTTCCTCCTCCAGGGGATCTTCCCAATGCAGAGATTGAATCCGTGTCTCCTGCATTTCCTGCATTGCAGATGGATTCTTTACCCACTGGGCCATTGGGAAATTGGTGTTCAATAAATACTAGAATATAAAGGATAGAAGCCAGATACTGTAATTATATATACTCAAGCACTAGCATCTTTGCCTCACTCTAAAATTTTCTCAGTATGGTTCAGATGAAAATTCTAGCAAGCGATCGTGTGAATTTTAGTTCTAAAGGATATCAAATGCAGTAAAATGACCTCCCACTAAAAAAGAAACTCCTTTTGTTTCACCTACAAGAAAAGCCACTGGGATAAAATATCAGTTACAATATGTAAACTGGTAATTAAAAGTTCTAGGAAAATTCTAGACTGGAATTTCAAACAGCTAGCTTAACAATAATTAGAAAAGAATAATTGCTGGAAACGTATGTCAGGCTAAACTTGATCATTTTGGGAGGCAGGATTTCTCCACCCATTGTATCTTCATTTTGCCAAAGGGTCTGACAAAAATCTCAAAGATACACCTGTGAATACAAAAATGAAGTGGTGTCTAGTAGTCGTAGGTGGATCTNGGAAACTTATGTCAGGCTAAACTTTATCATTTTGGGAGGCAGGATTTCTCCACCCATTGTATCTTCATTTTGCCAAAGGGTCTGACAAAAATCTCAAAGATACACCTGTGAATACAAAAATGAAGTGGTGTCTAGTAGTCATAGGTGGATTTGAAGATAGTTGAAATACACACTCAAAAAGTTGTCAGTAAATCTTTGTAACTGCAAATGAATGTCTGTACTAGAGTATTATGATGAAGTCAATTTCTTACTCAATTATTTTCATCCATAACTTTAATGAAAACAGAGATCATGCTAATAATATTTAAATATGCCACATACACTTATACTGAACACATACTACCTGAAAGAAAAATTCAAATTTACTTTAGCTAGTTGTAGCAGTAAATTAGGATTCCCTGATGGCTCAGTACTAAAGAACCTACCTGCCAATCAGGAGATGTGGGTTTGATCCCTGGGTCAGGAAGATCCCATGGAGGAGGAAATGGCAAACCCACTCCAGTATTCTTGCCCAGAAGATCCCATGGACAGGGGGATCTGGCAGCCTATAGTCCATGGGGTCGCAAAGAGCTGGATACCACTGAGCAACCAAACATAGCAATAAACTAAAACCAATCAGGTGAAGTTTAAATGGATATATCTTTCCTTTTCTCATTTGCCTTTGGCTTCTCTTTTCTCAGCTATTTGTAAGGCCTCCTCAGTAAACCATTTTGCCTTTTTGATTTCTTTTTCTTGGAGATGGTCTTGATCACTGCCTCCTGTCATGAACCTCCATCCATAGTTCAATGGACTCAATGGGCATGACTCAATGGACTCAATGGACATGAGTTTGAGCAAACTCTGGGAGACAGTGAAAGACAGGGTAGCCCAGTGTGCTGCAGTCCATAGGGTCGCAAAAAGTCGGACATGACCGAGCGACTGAACTGATTGAATCAGATGAAATACGCTACACTGTAAGGAGAGTCCTGCATTTATGTTCCACAACCAATTGTACAAACAGAGGAGACAGAAGGCCTGTTTAAACAGCAGTATTATAAAAGAAAAAAATCTAAGAATCTTAGTTGATTAAGAGCTTACTAAAAGTTGACATGGTACTAAAGACATGAACACAGTCTTAAGCTGAACAGCCTTCATGTAAACCTCAATGTCAGCTGGGCCCCCTGCTGTATGTAGAGCTGCAAAATGAAGCCTCAAGGCCAGATTCTCCGCGTGGGGGTGACAGGTCAGTGCCCTATTCTGACAGCTTAGAGTTTCCTGAAGTTTTCTTCTTCAAACTTCCATCAGCCTGCATGTTCTCGAGTCCTCTGTGAAGTCTCTCATTCCAGAAGCATAACTTAGCCCCTTCACTGACTGCCACAAGAAAAGGGTTCCTGCCGAGCGCTGTGAATTATTAAGACTATATGGAAGATCTGGAGGGATGCAGTGGTGTCAGACTACAGAGCAAGGGGTTTCCATCATTTCTCTTTGAATCCTTCTTCCTCTCTTATTGAACACCTCATCCTCCTCCAATCCCCGCATGACTTTGTCTCACTCAAATTGGTTCTGCATATTCCAAGCCCACTGTGTTCTCAGCGGCCCCCATCAGAGCTGTGTGGGTGCAGGCTCTTCTCTCCATCTTACGACATTCAGACCACAAAGGGTGTTAGTCCCACTGCAGTCACACTGGGGGACTACGTCTCGAGTAACAGGAGCAGTTCTCTGAGGTCAGTGGCCCCATGGAAAATGCCAAGAAGATAGTGAAGATGGTGGCAAGTGGACCAGAGCACAGTGAGGGAAGCAGGGATGTGCCTTAACCATCATTCACAGAAGAGGAAGCAACCTCACAGCGTATGAAGTCCATTCTCCCTTTTGAATAGGCCTGTTTGCTACTGTACCTCTGAGATGGTCCTCTCTTTTTGCTCCTATATTCCACTGACTCCAGTCCTGCCAGGAGCAGAAAAGTCCAACTGGGAGATGATGGCTAATTTCCAACTTTTGAAGATAACAGTCTGAATGAATGAGCAAGGAACCATGCTATACTTCCCCAGAAGGAAGTTCTAGAGCTGATGAGAAAGAACTGTCCAGCATCTATGGCCCCCACAAATGGACCTCCCTTCCTCACCTGCAGATGCCTGTGAAGGGGTGAGAGAAAACCTCTACCCTGGGTGTGAGGTTGGCTCAGATGCCCAGGAGTTCTCCTGCTACCCTAGGGCCCTATGGTTTAAAATACTGAGATCCTCAATTATCATCTCTTCTTTATCTACTCAACTGATTGTCCTTGAATTTTAGAGCTCAGTACGCAATTTCTAAAGGTTTCTGTAACCAGGCTGTAGAAGCTCTGCAGCTCTTAGTTTTTTCTATAATATGGTTATTAATGTCTCCCCTTTATACTGAACAATGTTTGCAATTTTCAGGCCTATAATTGTGTCTAATGATGAGTATTAGAAAAGGACAATGTGGATAACTTTTTTAAGTACTAGAAATTAAAATACCACAACTTAGGGGCATGCTTTACTCAATCTTTAGAAGAGGGAAACTTAAGCTTTAGCAAAAACTAAACTTAGAAGATTCTTAATTTAACTGACTTAGTCTATAAAGTCCTATTTACATGGTAGCATAGCAAATGCGTTTCTTCAGGGCAGAAGCTTCCCAGAAGATAAATATTTCCATGCAATGTATTTTTGCCAGCTACATACTATATAAGAGATTCTGTTTTTTCCCTTTGAACTTTTATTTTTGTGATTCTCCTGCAGTGAAGAGTCTCATCAATCTAAGTCACTATAGCAGTTCTTCCTTGCTCTTGAACAGAACATTTAAGTATTTCATTCGTGTCTCTTATGTTACAGAACCTACAGATGCTGGTAGACAGTGGATATATACCAAGTAAAGGTTTTGCTACAAAAGTAAAAAGAAAAAAATCTTTTCATTGTCTTGAAAAGGGATTTTTATCTCTGGTTTCTCAACAGATGATGCAAAACGGGGGGTTCCATAGAACTTCATTTCAAATGGTAATCCTTGCAAGCATCTCCATAAACTAACAGTAATATCTATCTTTAGATTTATAAAATATAGGTATCTTTTCATGCTTGATTTGTCTCTCATCTCACATGATGATGATAACACAACAATAGCTATACCGAGAGTTTATTCTCCGCTAAAGTCTACGCTAAGTGCAATGATGTTAGGAGTAGAAACTATTTATCTGGCTGTGCCAGGTCTTCAGTGATGCACATGAGCTTTCTCTAGTTGCAGCGAGTGCCCTTCTCACTGCAGTGGCTTCTCCTCTTGGGGAGCATGGGCTCTAGGGTGTGCGGGCTTTAGTAGTTGTGGTGCATGAGTTTAGCTGATCTGGGGCATGTGGGATCTTCTTTGACCAGAGATTGAATTTGTGTTTCTTCCACTGGTTAAAGGAAATTGGCTCCAGGACTAAAGGAAACCAGTCCTGAATATTCATAGGAAGGACTGATGCTGAAGCTCCAATACTTTGGCCCCCTGATTTGTAAGACCTGACTCATTAGAAAAGATTCTGATGCTAGGCAAGATTCAAGGCAGGAGGAGAATGGGACAGAGGATAAGGGTTGGATGGCATCACCAACTCAATGGACATGAGTTTGAGTAGGCTCTGGGAGTTGGTGATGGTCAGGGAAGCCTGGTATGCTGCAGTCCATGGGTTGCAAAGAATTGGACACAGCTGAGCGACTGAACTGATCTGAACTCCTCCATTGGCAGATAGATTCTTTCCCGCTGAGCCCCCAGGGACGCCCTAGATGTAGGCACTATTACAATCCCCCTTTTATAGAAAAAAGAAACTAAAGTCTAGTGGTTAATTCACCTGCTCAAGGTCACAAAGCTAGTTATGGGGCAGTTAGGAGTTGCAATTTCACTACCTGATTTGAGAGCCCATTCTGCTAACCATGACTCTTTAATTCCTTCAACGTGGGACTTCCTAGGACACAAACTTGAAATATCTGCACTGTATTTGCTAACTGTCATTTTCAAAATGAGAAAAGTATAACACAATTTTTTGGCAACTGACACTTTACTGAGTGAAATGAAATAAGTGTCCTCAGCCTGTCCCAAAACTGTTCCTTCATCTGTGAAGCACTTCCTGAATTTTTCCCCTCCGATTTGCCCTTGCCCCAATTTATCCCAACTCTTCATTTGTGTGTGACTCAGATAATTAATCATGCTTTGGCTTATTTGAGAACTAAGACATCTATACAAGTAGCTCTCATGCAAGACAAAAATAACTACTGTTTGGGCAGAAACTGAATGTCCTGTAGCATATCAAGCCTTGCATATTGTCAATATTCAACAAACATATCTCAAAAACAAACCCAGTGAAGTGCTGAGGTCATGGCTTTTGTGCTTCAATTGAGCTCTGCTGTCTGCTCAGGATCTTGGAACTGACTCACTAAAAGAAACCATAGGAATAAAATAGACGAACACTTTAATTATTTTAATGAGATAACTACAGTACAGAGAGGTTAAATGATTGATTGGCCCAAGATCACACAGCTGGTACTTGCAGAGGAGAGACCTAGCCCAGCACTTCCAATTAGGCCCATATCTGAGTTATTATCTGTTCATCGCCTCCATATGCTTTGTAGATTCCTTTTCTTTCTCTTCTAAAAATAAAGGTTAGGTAAGAATATGGAAGCAAAAACATCTCTATGTCCTTCCATGACCTCAGAAGAGCAAGAAGGGATAGACAGTTCATTTTTTAAAAAAACTTACGCTGACAAACACGGTTATCATCGAGATAGTGCCCAGGGAAGCAGGCAGTATTGCAGGTGCCAAGGTGGGACAGAACACGGCCAGTGTCACAGGAGGAGCAGGAGAAGGGCCCCCTGCCCTGGCAGGTCCTGCAGGAGGAGTGACATTCTGCAGAGAGATGAGACACGGAGGGAACCCGTGAAGCCAAATTCCCTCCCAAAGCAGCACACTCAGAGCCACTAATAAAAGCTCCAGCACAGAGAGAGTTAACTGGTCTGCTTTACTGCCCCCTGCACTGGCATGACTCCCCCCTGCACTGGTGNTGCTTACATGACTCTGGTTGGTGGTGGAACCTCTACTCCCCGCAAAGCTGGAGGGTTGGTGATGCTGTGATGGAGTGTCTGTGTTGCTTTTCAAGTTAACGAGCACATTCTCTTTATGTCCTCCTCTCCTTTGTCCCTGGACAGTCTGATTCAGCCAAAGAAGGGGAAGCAGGAGGAGTCAGGGACAGCTGGGGCTGGGAAGGAGAAGTCCAGCTTGGTGACATTAGTGGGGAGGCAGAATTGCCTGGCTTTTCCATTTCTAGATACAGGCATGCTCATAAAAACTGAGCAAACCCAGGCCTTGTGCTGGTCCCTGGTGGCCCGAGCTTTGCCTGTTGCCGGAGGCCAGGGGTGCAGACCGAGGGGAAGGGGTCGGCCGCTTTCCTAAAGCCAGTTGTCAGGCTGCTGACCCCTGGGAGGCAGCATGGTGCCTGGAAGGGCTTGCTGGGTGCTGACCGCCTTGGAGGAAGGGGCTGTCAGTCACAGTGCTGGGCGGTGAGCAGAGAGAAGGGGCAGAAATGGTCCCAACCTGGGAGAACATCGTGGTCTAGAGGTGGCAACAGCAAATTGGTAGAGGACTGAGACAAAGAGGCCAGGACAGAGGTGGCCCAGGGGAGGCTGGGAGGATTTGGGAAACCCACCCCCCACCTGGCAACCTTAAAGCAGAAATCATACTGAGCCACTTTCTGGCTTAAACTCTCACTAGTATTAAAGTGTGAGGTTGCTCAGTCGTGTCCAGCTGTTTGCGACCCCATGGACTATAGCCTGCCAGTCTCCTCTGTCCATGGAAATTTTCAGGCAAGAGTACTGGAGTGGATAGCCATTTCCTCCTCTAAGGGATCTTCCTGACCTGGGGATCGAACCTGGGCCTGCCTCATTGCAGGCAGAGTCTTTACCATCTGAGCCACCAGGGAAGCACCCTAAACTCTCACTGGCCTCCCTTAAAATGGAGCCCAAGCTCTCCCTCTCATCCTACAGCTTGGGTCTACCCTCTCTCCATCCCCCAAGCACACTGAGCTATTTTCCACCTCAGGTCAGTTACTGTCAGGAAATCTCCCTGCCCTACACTGTGCCCTCACTCAGGGCTCTTATTAAGTGTCACCTCCTTGGAAGGGCCTTCCTTGGTGACTCAACCCAAAGGGGTTCCCCTGACATTCTCTATGTCAACCCCATCCCTCAATGGATAAAACTCATTGCCGTGTATAGTTAGTTCAATCATCTATTTAATTATTTTGCCTGTCTCCCACTAAACTGTCACCTAAAACAGGGGCCATGTGAGTGCTTGATAAATATTTGCTGATCATCAGAAAGATTATATGTAGGAGGGATAATGGCTCCTTTGGCTTTGAAAGGTTGTGTAGGAAGGAACTGGGGAGGTGAAGAAAAGACATGCTTAGCTGTGATAATAGAAAACCCAACTATCAGTAATTTAAACCACAAGACATCTATTGCTTACTTGGTGAGATGTCTGAATGTAGATTGTCCTAAGGTTGATTCTGCAGCTTAATAATGTTATCTTTCCATCTGTCTTAGTCATTCAGGCTGCTATCAAAATCCCATAGCGTGGGCAGCTTATAACGACAGTCCAGAGGCTGGAAGTCCAAGATCAGAGTACCAGCATGCTTGGGTTCCGGGTGGAAGTCTGTTGACTTCTACTTGTATCCTCACATGGCAGAAGGAGGGCTTGAGGTCTCTTGGGTCCCTTTTGTAAAAGCACTAATTGCATTCACGGAGCTCCATCCTCATGACCTAATTACCTCTAGTGGTCCTAACCTCCTAATTTCATCCCATCGGGGATTAGGAGCATTCAGTCCACTGCACTGTCTTCCACTCTAGTGCCCTCAGCATGTTGGTACTTGTCCTTAAGCTTGATCTTCCATGGTCACAAGACGACTGCCGCAGCTCCAGGCATCACATCCTCATCCAACAGTGTCCAAAACAGGAACAGAGGGAAGGGAGCAAAGGTGGCCTTCTCTTCCATTAGAGAGGAGAAACTTTACCTTGCAGCATCCTGTTGCTCACCACATGCTTCAGGGATTCTTCTTTATATTATTATGACTCTGAATGGCACCACATGCCCACTCAAGACCAATGAATGGTAAAGGGCAGAGACTGCTCTGAGAGCCTTAAACCAAGTGGGATTCATCTAATCACTTCTTAGGTTATGTGTGATTCAATCTGAGAAGGTTCTGTCAGTAGGAAGGAGGGCAGACAATAGCAGTAGCTGCTTCACTGTCTCTTGGGAACCTCCCAGTGCCCCATAGGAGGCAAAGGGCTACCTACCCTAGTCCCTAGAGCTTTAAGTTTTTTTGTCATTTGGGAAAGCAAGGTTCAGAAATGTGTTCAACATCACATAGAAAACTAGAAGGAAATAGAACTTAGCCTCTATCTCTTATCCCAGAACCTAGGGTACAGCCCAGGGTGCCTGTGTGGCCCCTCTGAACACTGTTGCTTATTTAATTGGCATCTTTCCCACAAAACTGTGAGCTTCCCAAGTGCAAGGACCTTGAGTCTGCCCACACTCTGCCCCTGGCCCCTAGAACACAGTTTGCTGAATGGATAAATAAGTGGGTCTTCTGTGTATAGAACAGAGGACATCCTTGACCATGGCGTAACAGTCTTGGCAGCAAGCACCTCACGAGGCAGTCAACTCTGTTTTTGGAGGTGATAAGCATCTCTTGGGCTGCATGCAATGCGTAAGGTGGAACCAAAGGCCACTTGAGGATTACGCTTCTGAGATACGTTGGCTTAAGAGTATGTCACAGCAGCATCCACAGAATTCTCATAACAGGGCCCTACTTTGATTTAAACAGCAGAGGAAAGTGGAAAAGAGAAAAGTGAGGTAACATGCCGAGCCACACAGTTTGTTTGTGGTAGAGACAGGATGAGAATGCAGGCCTTTAAGCTTTCTGGCCCCTTCTCCTGCCTCCTTAGAGATCTAAGGCTCTGTGATCCTAACGGTTTTGACTCTAGCATTTTAAGGGTGTATTTCTCTACGATTCTACGACCCAGAGCCAACTCTGTGATTCTAAGCACCTGTGATGCTGCCCTCTGTTTCGGGGATCCAGTGTGCTCCTGCTCTGTTATTAAACTTGATTTAGTTAAAAATGATTGGCTTGTTTTAATTTCTGTTACTTTGTATGGAAGAAAAAAACCCACCCCAAACCCCAGCAGATGCTGGCCCTGTCTCCGGGCCTGCAGGTCCAACCATCCGTCCTGGAACTGCTGTCAGTGATCTGCCAGGTAGCAGAACGATGCAGGGGAGCTGTCAGAATCCTTGGATTGGACGAGACTCCAGGCAGTGCTGCCCCAGGAGGGGGCTGGGGGGCTCCCTCATGGCCGCCCGGCCAGATGGGGACTGCTGTGGGGCTGCTGCTTGGTGGGTGAGAAAGGGGGTGGGAGGGAAGAGGCCCAGAGTAAGCAGGGGCGGAGGTGGGGGGACCAGAGATGGTGGGTGTGCTAGCAGGCAGCAGATTCTTCCAAGCATCCATTCCTGCAGACCCCCATGGGAGGCCCTGAGACGTGAAGCCATGGCAGGCTCCGGGTGATGAGCCTGCCTATTCACACACCTCCCCGCAGCAGACGGAGAAGAACAGGCTGATGGGGAGCCTTCATGCACCAGCCCCAGGCGAGGACTTCTGCACCTATTGATTCCTTTAATCAGCCGCCCTGTTTCTAGGGCAGCAGTGCCCCGCACGTGGGCTTGGTTCTTCCCATCTGCCTTCTCTGGCTTCTTGCAGCCCCCAGCTCTTCCCCTCTGGGGGATGCCCCCAGGAGGCTCCCTTCCAGTCCCTTCCTCCTCTACATTCTCTTCCTCGGCGGGTTTGTGCATCCCCTGCTTGTAGCCCCATGTCTGAGTGGATGCTTCCACATCCCCAGCCCTGGCCCAGCCCTCCTGGGCCCAGGCCTGTGCCTGAAGCCTCATACTTGACATCTTCCCTGGGAGGTCATGAATGTACCTCCTACTCAACTGTGAACCTGAACTCAGGCGAGGTTTGCCTATCGACTCTGGACCCACATGTGCACCAACCAGTCCATACCCTTGGCATTCACAGGCTTCTCATCCTCTCCAGACTCTGTCAAGTGTTAAGACTAAGAGTTTCATTAAAAGCATTACTAGGGACTTCCCTTGTGGTCCAGTGGCCAAGACTCCGTGCTCCCAATGCAGCGGGCCCTGGTTTGATCCCTGGTCAGGGAACTAGATCCTGCATGCTGCAACTAAAGATCCCGCATGATGCAAAGAAGATCTGATGCAGCCAAATAAATAAATATTTTTAGAAAACCATTACTGAACTCAGAAAAACATGGTGATATAATGATACTATTCTTTTTCTTCATTAATGAATACTTGAAGTGAAACTATCATCCATATAATCCTTTAGAGAGAGTTTATAGAGTCCTTTAAAATTGCAAAACATTGTGAAACTGGAAAATTTCGGAAACACTTCACTACACCAATCACAGTGTCATTCATTTACTATTTTTTGGCTCTTGCGCTAGCATTTATCATTCATGTGCCAGCATGAGATAGAGATAAGGGGGCTAGAGATAAGTCAGTGAACAAATGAGTGCGGTCCCTGCCCTCACAGAGCTTATATTCCAATGTGGAGACAGACAGTAACACTCCAGGTAGATATGTATTAAGCTTCCGCTAAGAGCTATGTGCTGTTCTAAGTGCTTGACTGCATAAGCCCATCTAACTCTCACAGCAGTACCACAAGAAGGTCATTCGACTGGCTCGTTGCACAGATAAGGAGACGAAAGCAGCACAGAGAGACGCAGGAACTTGGCCACACAGCTGATGCGAGGGAAAGCTTCTTGGTAAACCCCTGCAGTCTGATTCCTGAGTCCGTGCTCTTGGCCATGGCTCTCTCAGGAGGCAAGTAATGATATAAATAAAGCGTGCAAACACAAATTGTGATAAGTGCTGGGGAGGAAAAGCCCCGGGTGCTGGGGAGCAAAGAGAGAGGCTCAGCCTCGTCCCAGGGGCTGGGAAAGGCATCTTTGAAGAAGGGCTACCTCAGTGGAAACTGAGAGAATGAGTGGATATAAACCAGGTGAACAGTTGTGGAAAGGGCACCACGGGCAATGGAAAGAGTCTGTGCAAAGGCCCTGAGGCAGCCAAGTTCAGCATAGGGAGGACAGTTCAAGCTAGTGTAGCAAAAATAAAATAAGGGAATATGTAGATGATGGGAAGTGATGTGGGGTGCAGGAAGATGGACGCTGGGAGCAAGGAGGTTTGGGGAAGATGAGGCTGGAGCCGGCAGGCATCAGACTTTAGATTTTATCCATCCTGCATCTGAAAGGGTTGATAGCAGGATCAGGTCCAGGTGACACCCACGTTCCTCCTGCCCCAGGGGGACACAGGCAGCTGGTGGCACGGTGGGATTTAGGGGGCTGGGCTGGTCTAAACAGGCTCCATCAGCCACCCTGAAAGTCCACCACTGCTGAGTCTGTCCTTGGGCTGGTGAGAAGCAATCCCTGATGTCTGGTCTGGAAAGTCAGACATCTCCGGGAGGAATAAAGCCCGGAACATTTATCAAGTGCTACCTCGATGACCAGCGTCTCCATCAAGAATGAGCCCCTGCTCAGCTCCAGTGAGTGGACTTTGCCAGGACACAAGGTGATGGGGAGGCAGCCGAGTGATGGGCAGCAGCTGTGCAGGGGACCCAGGCTGTGGCCCCGGGGCGGCTAAGCCCAGTGATGTTTCCACATTGGGAGCGATATCCCCCACGTAGAAACAGGAGGATCTGGGAAGGCTTCCCAGCAGAGATGATATCTGAACTAGACTCCAGGCTCATCAGGTGAAAGGGGGGAAAGATATTGCAGGTGGAAGGCCCGGCGTGGGGGACAGGAAGATGCACTGGGGTCATGGAGAGAAGGGCGGGGAGCTTCTGCAGTCCTCAGAGACCCTCATCCAGATATGGGTCTGGGGAGGTGGGCTTCTGAATCTAGATGATTGAAATCATCATCTTCATTTAACAGATGGGGACGTATTTGAAAAGAGTTTGTATTTTACTTTTTTATTATTATTGGCTGTGCTGGGTCTTCGCTGTGGTGCACGGGCTTTCTCTAGTTGTGGTGAGTGGGCTTCTCATTGCGGTGGCTTCTCTGCTTGTGAATCATGGGTTCTAGGGCACATGAGCTTCAGGAGCTGTGTCTCATGGGCTTCATTGTGTCATAGCATGTGGAATCTCTCCTGGACCGGGGATCAAATCCATGTCTCCTGCATTAGCAGGTGGATTTTTTTTTTTTACCACTGGACCACCAGGGAAGTCCCAGATGGAGAAGGTGAGCTCAGAGTTTAACTGATTTTTCCCAAGGGCACTCTGAAGAGCTGGGATCCAAACTGCATGACTCCAGAGGCGGGGCTCAGAACCTCCAAGATACATCACTTCCCATGTATAGAAAATACCCCTGAGAAGCTGGACAGTATTGACAAGGCAGTGGGACACTGGAAGTTTCTAGTCCTGACAGCCACTCACTCTGCAGGTCTCTTCCCTTCTCTGGCCTCACGTCCCTCATTTGCAAACAGAACAGCCTTTTCTCCATTGCAGGCTGCTGTGAGAGGTCAAGGAGATGACAGAGGCCACAAGCCTTTGGGACGGAGACCCTGGCAGGGCCTGGGAGGGCCAGCTCCTGGGAGGGCAGAAGCTGCTAGACAAGGTGGGCTGAAGGAGGCTGGGAGGAGGGCCCTGAGATGGATGAGGCTGTCCCTCCCCGTCCTCCCCCTGCCGGGCCAGTGTAATCAGGGCTATCCATCACCCTCCCTGGGGCCATGGCAGCCTGCTTGGCAGCACAGCGACAGCATTGCCAGCTCATCCATATTTCATCAGCCTGGAGAGAGAGGAGCAAGGGAGGGAAGGATGGAGCCATAGGGAACCTGTCCACCAAGCACGCCAGCCTTTTCACTCAGCCAGCCCCTCAGTACAGGCTCTGTCCACTGGCCCAGGCCACAGGGCAGGCGTCCTTACTGGAGTCGCTCTGTGGCATGGCTTGGGCAGATGAGACATAATAGAGCTATAACAATGGTGATGATGATGATAATGATGGTGATGACGATGGTGATGATGATGGCAATGGTGGTGGTGATGATGGCAATGATGGTGGTGATGACGGTGCCAATAATGATGGTGATGCTGCTGCTGTTGCTGATAACAGTGATGCTGATGACTTGTTATCATGCTGGAACCCTTGCCTGGAGCCGGGCTCTGTGTAAACACTTTGTGTTCTGCATTTTCTCATCCTCGAATTACCCCATGAGGCGGGCTCTGTCGTGACCCTCATGTACAGATGAGGAATTTGAGGCTCAGAGTAGTAGGCAGCCTGCCCGAGACTCAGCTAAGACATGGCGAAGCTGAGGTTTGACTCTCATTCACTAGGGCCCCAGCATCTGTGCTGTAGTCCCAACCATCACTCTTCCCTGCACAGGTTCAGAATCAGCGGACTTCGGTTTGAATCCTGCTCCACCACTCCCTGGCTGAGCAACCTTGGGCGATGTGTTCACCCTCTGTGTGCTAAGACACTTCAGTCATGTCCAACTCTTTGCGACCCCATGGATTGTAGCCTGCCAGGCTCCTCTGTCCAAGTTGATTCTCCAGGCAAGAATGCTGGAGCGGTTGCCATCCCTTCCTCTAGGGGATCTTTCCGACCCAGGGATTGAACCCACATCTCTATATCTACCTGCATTGGCAGGGGGGTTCTTTACCACTAGTGCCACCTGGGAAGCCCCCTAAGCCTGTAAGATGCCTTGTGGAGCTGCTCAGAGCCTTTGGTAAATTACTGTGGCTCAGAGCTAGCGCCCCCTCCCCGTGCCCCAAACCCTTCAAAGTCTGCTCAAACACCAGTGCAAGGCCTGGCCTGACCACTTCTCTTTAAATTGCAACTGCCCCATTCCCCTTGCTCTGTGCTCCTTGTCCTACTTCCATGGCCCATATCACCTTTTCATCTATTCATTTACTGCTTTCTCTGTGGTTGGGCAGGTAAGCACCGGAAGGCAGGGGTCCCTGCTCAACTGCATTCCACGTGCTAGGACAGAGATAGGGAAGGACAGGGAAGCCTAGCATGCTGCAGTCTGTGGAGTCTCAGAATCAGACACGACTGAGCGCCTGAACAGCTGCAGGACAGCACCAGGATGGGCAGCTCACACGGGTTTTCTTGGGGAATGAACACACGACAGTTCTCTTTCCCTTCCTCAGGGGCCTCTTAGAGGCTGGAGGACCCAGAGGATGAGATTTAGCTGGCAGGGTTGGGATGAGCTGGAGAGGCTGGGAGGGAAGTACTTTTGCAAAAGGGGAAGAAAACGCACTAGGGGGACTTCCCTGGTGGTCTGTGGTTAAGAATCTGCTTTGCAGCACAGGCTCAATCGCTGGAGGGGAATTAAGATCCCACACGCTTCGGGGCAACTAAACCAGCGCATCACGTCTGCGGAACCTGCTCTATGGATCCTGAGTGCCGAAACTAAGACCCGACACAGCCTGATAAATAAAAGAACTTTTTCTTTTTTTTTTTTTTAAGAAAACACACTGGGTTCTGGGGTCAGGAGATGTAGTGAGGTATGGAGTTGGGATGGGCTTCTCCAGAGCAGGGCATGGGTGGGTATTTTGCCATTTCAGATTTGTCTCCTAGCCACCCTCCCACCCCTCAGCTGCAGACAGTCCATCAGTCTGGCCCAGAGCCTGCCCTTAGCCCTTGTCTGCATCCCCAGTTCCCTCCTCTCCCAAAGGCCACCCAGACAGGCCCTTGCTGTCCCCACATCTTGACTTTTCTCTGATTTCCTGCTCAACCCTTCCTGGGGTCAGGCACCCCCATGCTCCTCAGTAACGGTGTTGATTTAATAAAAGGTCATTCCAACCCCGAGTCATAAATGTCAGAACTTCTCGGACTCAGAGATTCCAATCCTCTGAGGAGGGAACGAGCTCAGAAAGAAAGAGTGACCACTCGAGTCGAACAGCGAGGTCAGCCCAGTCCTGTGTCCCAGACTCAGTGGATGAGGAGTCTCAGTATACCACCCACGCCATTCTCTGCACCTCCCCAGCTCTCAGCTTCTGTAAATGCAGCCTGGCTTTAAGCTCCGGAAAGAGCCAGGCACCACCACCCATCTGCAAATGGGGCTAATAAGGAGGGCTGTCATGGGGATGAAGTAGGATTTTCTCTCTGAGAGTGTATGTACAGCACCTCACCCGCTCTAGGTCTCCAATAAAGTTCTGTTTTCCTGCCCCCCCCCATCCTTCACAGGGGCAGATGGCAGATCTGGGGAAGGAGGATTTGAGGTGGGTGTAGAACCAGGTCACCTGTTCCCCACCTCAGCTCCTTTCCACTCCTTTGATGAGAAGTAGCTGGCTGATCTCTCTGAGCTGGCCCAGCCCAGGCAGCCAATACCTGATTCTACCCCAAGTGCCCTGTCTATGGCAAGGGGCTACTGAATCTCTCCAGGAGGTTCTAATCAATGCAGTGACAGGCAATTTCTGCCAAGATCCAGATCTGGTGTCCGCATCTTCTCCATTCCACGGACACCAGTCCCACCTCTCAAGTGGCTTCTCACCTGGAAACTCTGCTCACTGAAGATCAAGTCACCTCCCTCCCCAACTCCCAGAGAAAGCATTTCCCTCCTTTCTCCCTCCCAGAAGGCCTCGCTCCCCACACCAGGCACCTTGGGGAGAAGAAATATACATAGCCTAGCCACCACAGCTGGACCAGCGGATCTAGATGATGGTGCCCCAGCCATGGAAGACGCCTTAACATGCAAGCCCAAGTAGGGTGGAGGGAAGCAGCCAGAGAGTTCTGGATGGGAATCCCTGCTCTGCCCTCACCAGTTGCCTGCTTCTAGGCCAGCCTCTCTGCCTCCCTTTGAATGAGGACCAGAATCCCTACTTTGCATATTTGTAGACAAAGTGCCCAGCACAGCAGCATCTTCACAGTTGGCTACTCCTGCCCTGACTTTGGCAGTCCCATCTTCCTTGGAGGAAGCCTCATTCTCTGGTCTGGACCTTTCTCACTGCTGCAGGCCCTGCCTGTCTTGACCACCTCCACCTGCTCACCCCATCCTGTGTCCAAGCTCTCCAGGGTCGGACTCTCCTTAACGTAGCACCCTAGCATGGCACCCGCCTTGGGGAGCTCAGATCAACTAATTTAACTCTCATAACAGTCTTATAAGGACAGGATCACCAACATCTCCATTTTGCAGATGAAAAGACTGAAGCTTAATGAATAGCTTGCTTAAGGTCACGCAATTAGTAAGAGATAGAGCTGGGATTCAAATCCAAGTGCACTGGTTACCACGCTCCCAGACTCCCCAGCTTCCTACCACTGATCCATCCGTCTCTCTTATCACCTGTTTATGCATCCTCTTTCCATCAAGTCAGGGACCCGTCCACCCATCTGCTTACCCAATTATCAGCCATCCCTCCCTCCATCTGTGCTGCCCCAGTTGATCATTCTCCTGCCACCAGATACTTTGCACTGACTACTGAGGCCACTATGGTGGCCCAGGTCCTGCTCTCATGCATATCAGATACTGATTGGAAAGACTAATCAGGCGATGACAAGTCATTGCAATGAGTGTGGTGAAGGGCCTCGGTTTCTGCAGAAGCACAGTGGGAATGCCTGCCCCAGGCTGGGTGTCCAGAGAAGGTAAGCCCTGGTCTGAGCCCCAAGGGGAAGGGTGCTGAAAGGGGAAGAGCATCCCTTTAAAGAGAAGTGGAAAGGTTTGGTTCTCAGGAGAGTGTGGCACACAAGGGTAGCTATACTTAATCCTTTCTCGTTGAAGGTAGAATTCTAGACGAGGCTGGGGGTGGGGCAGAGGGGAGGCTGAGGTCAGGTGGTACAGGAGTATGGAACTGGGCCAGTGAAGTAGTGGTGATGGGAGCCAGTGAAGGGTTTAAGTGGGCAGTGATGCAGTGTAGGGCAACATTGGGTCCCAGAGCACTCGGGCCACTGTAGGGAAAAGAAGGTGAGGCCAGAGGGTTGTAGCGGGTCAGCTTTCAGTAGGAAGAACCCTGGACTGAGATGGTGCGCCAGGAAGGGAAGGGAAGTGGGTGGGTTTGATGGCCTGGATATGGGGCAGGGTACCACCTCCCCAGAGATGACCTCCAGGCCTGCCTCAGGGGCCACCCTCTGTGTCTTATGCCCACAAGCTTTTGCATAGGCTCCTTGGCCTCCTTGGAAGAACCTGACTTTGAAGGTCATGTGGAAAATGTTAGCTTAGCCAGCAGGCTACAGAGAACCACTGCCTGCATGGTCAGATGTGGGTGTTAGAAAGACTGGCCCCAGGGATGGCCAAGGTCAGGTAGGCGTGGGGGAGGGATGTGAGACTATGGGTACCAGATCCCAACAGAGCCATTCTGTCTTTAGTGCTCCCTTCCCTGATGTACTCACCAATCCTAACCCAGGTTTCTCTCTTCTGATTAAACATCCCACTCTGAACTTTCATATAATTTTCAGTTTTATATTTATATGTCTCATTGATTAATTAATGCATGTGTCTCACTCTAAACTATATGCTCCATGAATACAGGGACATTATCCTTGTGTTGTCATTATATCTACAGTAACTAACGCTGTCTTTGCATATGTGTGTAAGTTGCTCAGTTGTGTCTGATTCTTTGTGACCTTGTGGACTGTAGCCCACCAGGCTCCTCTGTCCATGGAATTCTCCAGGCAAGAATACCGGAGTGGGGAGCCATTCCCTCCTCAGGATCACCCTGACCCAGGCAGAAACTTTAACATCTGAGCCACCAGAGAAGCCCTTGGCACATATCGCTAAGTCACTTCAGTTGTGTCCAACTCTTTGTGACCCTATGGACCATAGCCTGCCAGATTTCTCTGTCTATAGGATTCTCCAGGCAAGAATACTGGAGTGGGTTACCATGCCCTCCTCCAGGGGATCTGCCCAACCCAGGGACTGAACCCTTGTCTCTGTTATCTCCTTCATTGGCAGGCGGATTCTTTACCACTAGCACCACTTGGGAACAAACTAGGTGCTTAACAAATGATGCAGTGTATTAAAAAGCAGAGACATCACTTTGCCAACAAAGGTTCGTATAGCCAAAGCCATGGTTTTTCTAGGAGTCTTGTATAGATGAGCGAGTAGNTAGCCCACCAGGCTCCTCTGTCCATGGAATTCTCCAGGCAAGAATACCGGAGTGGGGAGCCATTCCCTCCTCAGGATCACCCTGACCCAGGCAGAAACTTTAACATCTGAGCCACCAGAGAAGCCCTTGGCACATATCGCTAAGTCACTTCAGTTGTGTCCAACTCTTTGTGACCCTATGGACCATAGCCTGCCAGATTTCTCTGTCTATAGGATTCTCCAGGCAAGAATACTGGAGTGGGTTACCATGCCCTCCTCCAGGGGATCTGCCCAACCCAGGGACTGAACCCTTGTCTCTGTTATCTCCTTCATTGGCAGGCGGATTCTTTACCACTAGCACCACTTGGGAACAAACTAGGTGCTTAACAAATGATGCAGTGTATTAAAAAGCAGAGACATCACTTTGCCAACAAAGGTTCGTATAGCCAAAGCCATGGTTTTTCTAGGAGTCTTGTATAGATGTGCGAGTAGGACCAGAAAGAAAGCTGAGTGCTGAAGAATTGATGCTTTTGAACTGTGGTGTTGGAGAAGACTCTTGAGAGTCCCTTGGACTGCAAGGAGATCCAACCAGTCAATCCTAAAGGAAATCAATCCTGAATATTCATTGGAAGGACGGATCCTGAAGCCGAAGCTCTAACACTTTGGCTAACTCATTGGAAAAGACCCTGCTGTTGGGAAAGATTGAGGGCAGGAAGAGAAGGGGGTGACAGAGACTGAGATGGTTGGATTACATCACAGACACAATGAACATGAGTTTGCGCAAACTCAGGGAGACAGTGAAGGACAAGGAAGCTTGGCGTGCTGCAGTCCCTGAAGTTGCAGAGTTGGACACAACTTGGCGGCTGAACAACAACGATAAATGATGGGTGAATAATGAGTGAGTGATCCTGGCTGGAGTGTGGGCAGTGCTTGGACCCCTGGGTACAAGGTTAACTGGGAAGAAGCTGCCAGTTGGTAGAACCTGGAGGCCAAGCTTAGATGAACTCCTAACTCCCAAACACCCACTTTGAGGAATGTCTACAGAAAAATAATTTTTAGGAATTCTAAAATGCGAAATAGATGCAAAAAGACCATCAGGCCTCCCAGAAGAAAGCTGGCAGGGCTCAGGGGCTGCCCATTTTTCGGGATTACTCATCGGGTGCCAGCAGCCTTCTATTGGCGCACAGAATGGAGCTGCAGCCCTGGCTGTTTTGTACATAGGGCCTGGATCTGGACCAGGTGCTAAATAAAGGCTGGGACAAAACGTGCCTCATTTCAATCCTGAACGTATCTCAGTGTCGACAATAAAATATATATTTTTAATTTTTACTAAACTACAAAGTGAATGAGATTTGCTTTTTAACATCCGGTGCACCAGCTGAATCCAGAAGTCTGATGCGAGGGGGAAAGAGCTCCATCCAGGGCTGGTCTTGCCTCACTGTGCCAGCTTCCATACAGGCTGACTCTGTGGTCAGTCACTCTGCTCTGGGAGTCTCCATTTTCTCATCAGTAAAATGAGGAAAGTGTCTTCTCCCCGCTCAACTCACAGGCATGGAGGCGATTTGGGAGGTTAAAATACACTGAAAACCGAAAGGCACTGGATAAGTAGGAAGGGTCACTTAGGCAAATTAATTAGGTATTAATTAGGCAATACTTCAAAGGTATTTGAGGTACCTTTTAGAAGCCTGGAAGGCTACGTCCACGGAGTTGCAAAAAGTCAGACACGACTGAGCGACTTCACTCACTTCAAAAGTGAGGATACTGAAGCATCTGTATCTCTTTCCAAGCTCTGTGGTACAGGCGAATGTTTTTGATCTGCTGGCTTCATTCTCTGCATCTCCCAATTCACAAAGAGAAACTGAGGGGCTCAGTTCATCTTTCTGCCTATGGCTACATTATTAGGCCCCAGCCAATGGGCTGGCTGCCTCCACATCAGACTCCTGCCCCCTGTCCAATCAGCTGCAGCTGATGGCTCACATAACAAGCTTTCTAATATGCTTTTCAATGGGGTCACGAAGAGTCGATTGGGACACTTACTNTTTCTAGGAGTCTTGTATAGATGAGCGAGTAGGACCAGAAAGAAAGCTGAGTGCTGAAGAATTGATGCTTTTGAACTGTGGTGTTGGAGAAGACTCTTGAGAGTCCCTTGGACTGCAAGGAGATCCAACCAGTCAATCCTAAAGGAAATCAATCCTGAATATTCATTGGAAGGACGGATCCTGAAGCCGAAGCTCTAACACTTTGGCTAACTCATTGGAAAAGACCCTGCTGTTGGGAAAGATTGAGGGCAGGAAGAGAAGGGGGTGACAGAGACTGAGATGGTTGGATTACATCACAGACACAATGAACATGAGTTTGCGCAAACTCAGGGAGACAGTGAAGGACAAGGAAGCTTGGCGTGCTGCAGTCCCTGAAGTTGCAGAGTTGGACACAACTTGGCGGCTGAACAACAACGATAAATGATGGGTGAATAATGAGTGAGTGATCCTGGCTGGAGTGTGGGCAGTGCTTGGACCCCTGGGTACAAGGTTAACTGGGAAGAAGCTGCCAGTTGGTAGAACCTGGAGGCCAAGCTTAGATGAACTCCTAACTCCCAAACACCCACTTTGAGGAATGTCTACAGAAAAATAATTTTTAGGAATTCTAAAATGCGAAATAGATGCAAAAAGACCATCAGGCCTCCCAGAAGAAAGCTGGCAGGGCTCAGGGGCTGCCCATTTTTCGGGATTACTCATCGGGTGCCAGCAGCCTTCTATTGGCGCACAGAATGGAGCTGCAGCCCTGGCTGTTTTGTACATAGGGCCTGGATCTGGACCAGGTGCTAAATAAAGGCTGGGACAAAACGTGCCTCATTTCAATCCTGAACGTATCTCAGTGTCGACAATAAAATATATATTTTTAATTTTTACTAAACTACAAAGTGAATGAGATTTGCTTTTTAACATCCGGTGCACCAGCTGAATCCAGAAGTCTGATGCGAGGGGGAAAGAGCTCCATCCAGGGCTGGTCTTGCCTCACTGTGCCAGCTTCCATACAGGCTGACTCTGTGGTCAGTCACTCTGCTCTGGGAGTCTCCATTTTCTCATCAGTAAAATGAGGAAAGTGTCTTCTCCCTGCTCAACTCACAGGCATGGAGGCGATTTGGGAGGTTAAAATACACTGAAAACCGAAAGGCACTGGATAAGTAGGAAGGGTCACTTAGGCAAATTAATTAGGTATTAATTAGGCAATACTTCAAAGGTATTTGAGGTACCTTTTAGAAGCCTGGAAGGCTACGTCCACGGAGTTGCAAAAAGTCAGACACGACTGAGCGACTTCACTCACTTCAAAAGTGAGGATACTGAAGCATCTGTATCTCTTTCCAAGCTCTGTGGTACAGGCGAATGTTTTTGATCTGCTGGCTTCATTCTCTGCATCTCCCAGTTCACAAAGAGAAACTGAGGGGCTCAGTTCATCTTTCTGCCTGTGGCTACATTATTAGGCCCCAGCCAATGGGCTGGCTGCCTCCACATCAGACTCCTGCCCCCTGTCCAATCAGCTGCAGCTGATGGCTCACATAACAAGCTTTCTAATATGCTTTTCAATGGGGTCACGAAGAGTCGATTGGGACACTTACTAGCGACTTCACTTTCACTTTTCACTTTCATGCATTGGAGAAGGAAATGGCAACCCACTCCAGTGTCCTTGCCTGGAGAATCCCAGGGACGGGGGAGCCTGGTGGGCTGCCGTCTATGGGGTCGCACAGAGTCGGACGTGACTGAAGTGACTTAGCAGCTGCAGCAGCAGCAGCAGCAGCAGCAGATAGGTGCTATTATTATGTCCATTTTATAGATAAGGAAAGTGAGGCACAGGAGAGAGAAACCAACCAATGACACAGAGCTATTAAATCCAGAATCAGGATACATTCCTTCCACTGTCTTGTTCATCTTTATCTCCAGGGCTTCTAGGAGTGCCTGGCATGTAATAGGCACTCTGTCTGCATTTGCCAAGTGAGAGTTTAGGAAAAATAACACTTATTTTACAGGTTTATTATGAAAATTAAGTAAGTTAATATTAGTGAAAGCATCTGGCCCTGGCCCTGGGATTGAGCGGTGGTGAATAAATATTGGGTTAATTCACCTGTGGATCATTTACACATCCTCCCTTATGTCTTGGGGGCCATCACTCCAGGCAATCACAGGAAGAAGGCTAACCCTCAGGCAGGTGTTCTGCGTATGGTGTTGGCCTTGGAGCCTGGTGACCTTTCTTTTCCTCTTTCCCTCTGTTCGGCCGGAGCATCTGTGGAACCTATTTGCCAGTGGAGTTGGTGGTCAAGGTAAGCCCCTCTCTGACCATCCTCCCCAAGACTGCCTCCCTCCTCTCCTACGTGACCTTACCTGCCCCCATCAACACACACTCCTGCTGCAAGACTCGTTCTGGGCTTTTTCTCTCTCCTGCTACCCGGCTCCTGGGAGGCTTCCTGTCCAGCCTTCCAGAATATTCTTTTCCAGCCAGAAACCACCTCTCCCATTTCGCTGCTCCCCTGCTTCTTGATCTACACCTCTCTTAAGATATTTTGCACTGGGGACACCACTGATGACCCCATAATGCTCATTCATGGTGGGGTGGGCATGCGTGTCTGGGCAGGTCCACACTGGCCCTGTGACTTGGGCAGGTCACCTCTCCTCCCCGAGTCCATGCTTCCTATAGATAAAAACAGAATTAAATAATCCCCACTTGGCAGAACTGTGAAGGTTAAATCAAGTGATTAAATTATAATAAATAAGAAATGTTAGTTCCTTTCTACATATGATGCTTGTTGTTCAGTTGATAAGCCATGTCTGTCTCTTTCCAACCCCACGGACTGAAGCACACCCTGCCCCCCTCTCCTTCACTATGTCCCAGAGTTTGCGCACATTCATGTCCACTGAGTTGCTGATGCCATCTAACCATCCCGTCCTCTGTGGCTCTCTTCTCCTTCAGTCCTTTTCTGATCTGACAGTCTACAGCACAATACGTAAAGGAGCATAGGGTCCAGTGCTTTTCAAATTTCTTTTCCGCTGAGCAGAACCATGTTTCCCACAGAAAGTTAAGCAGAAGTTCAGGATATAGGAACAGATCCACTGGGACTGCTCGTGTGGAGGCGGGACCCAGAGCTCCATCCACTTGGCTCCTCCCCCTGGTCCCCCGCTCACCCCAGGTCCCTAGGCACCCCTGTGAGCCCCCAGGACCCTCGGTGATGTCAGGAAGCCTCTCAGATGGTCTCCCCACCCAGAGGGTATCTCTGGACCGTTTGTGACACAGGATCAAGAAACTCAGAATAAGGGCGCTGAGAACGGCGTGGGCATCTGCTGTGGGGGGGTGGTTTTTTTTTCTGGTTGGGAGAGTGTATATTCTCTTCACAGAGTTTGAGAAAAAGAGAAGAAGCTGCAGGGTTGTTTTTTCCCTCCCACCTAAGTCAGATCTAGTGAGGTATATATACTTTACATAGAGTAAAATTCCCTTTTTAAAGTGTACAGTTTAGTAAGTTTGAACAAACAGATACAATTGTGTAACCATCACAGTCAAGATACAGAACATTTCCACTTGCTTAAAAATCCCCTCGTACTCCTGGCAGTCAATCCCTCTTCCTAACCCCAGCTCCTGGAAACCACTGATTTGATGAAAGATAATTCACCAGTTTTATTACTGTTCCTGTGGTCTTGCCTTTCCCAGAATGTCACGTGCAGCAAATCAAAGAGTGGTTAGCCTTTTGTTTCTGGCTTCTTTCATTTCCCACACAGTGTCTGGGAGTCATCCCTGTGGTCACATGGATCCGTATTTGTTCCTGTTGACCACTGAGTAATATTCCATTGTGTGAATGACCACAATTTATTTATGGCTGATGGATATTTGGGTTGTTTCCAGCTTTTGGTTGTTATGGTTGAAACTGCCATGAATATTCCTATAAAATTCTGTGTGAACACAAAGTGTCGTTCCCCTTGCATAAATATTTAAGAGTGTG
This sequence comes from Raphicerus campestris, assembly GCA_006410735.1. Lineage (NCBI taxonomy): Eukaryota > Metazoa > Chordata > Mammalia > Artiodactyla > Bovidae > Raphicerus > Raphicerus campestris. Next base: position 298,350 of record SJYW01015860.1, read on the forward strand.
ATTGTTGGGTTAGATAATAAGTTTATATTTAAATTCACAACAAACTGCCAAACTGGAGTTAATTTTTGGTGAGTGAACTGTGTTCCTTTGTCTATGACCATGTGACTCACAGTTTTATAAGGTTTGCGTTGTACTTTTGGTGAGTGAATTACGGCTTTCTATGTTGTCTCTCCCAAGGACATTGGCATTTTAACCAGAAACAACTGTTCCATGCAAGAATCACTCCCCCATCATGTAAGTCAAAGGATTAGCTTCTTCCTTCATGAGGAAATGTTTCCCCTGAGCTAGCAGGTGGGAGAAGGTGATCCTAGGCAAGGAGAGATGGGAATGCCATGTGGGATACCAGTGAACCATGTGTTAGCCTAGAACTACAGGTAGATGGATCCCTGGATCCCCTAAGTACGCTGACACCCAGAATTCTGCAAGGGAGCATGACCAGTGTGGAAGCAGTTCTGGAAAGAAGGGGGCTGCTGGAGTGGTTCTTCCCTCCTAACACCATCCCTTGCTGTTTTTGCTCAATCCCCTCTCAGATCCCATGTTTGCTATCAGGTGCAAAACAACCACTTTTTAGGCAAAGGCGTGACAGAGGAGAGCTCTCCGGGGGACCATCTCTCCTGTCTCAGGTTCCCTTCTCCCATGCAAACAGTGGCAGAAGCAGAGCAGAAAGGGCCTGCAAAGAGAATTCAGTTTTATTTCATGCATATCTTTGACTTTGTCCATCCGCTTCTCTCCGACTAACATTGAGTGGGCACATATTATGTGCCAGGTACTGCGGAAGTACTTTAGTTAGCGTTAGTCACCCAGTTGTGTCCAACTCTTTGCGACCCCATGGACTGTAGCCCACTAAGCTCTGTCCATGGGATTCTCCAGGCAAGAATACTGGGGTGGGTTGCCATTCCCTTCTCCACAGGATCTTCACCACCTAGGGATTGAATCCAGGTCTCCTGCATTGCAGGCAGATTCTTTACCATCTGAGCCACCAGGGAAATCCATGTAAGCACTTTACATGCAGTAATTTTTTTCAATCAACATGAAAATTTATGAGGTAAATTCAGTTATCAGCTCCATTTTACAGAATGAGAAGGTGGGGTTCAGAGGGGTGAAGAAAATCCCCTAAGATCATTATCAACTCTGACACTGCATGCCTCCATACCGCTGCCTATAGGGACTTGCTCAAATGCATGATTAATAAGTGAGAGAATGAAAGACAAAAGGAACTCCCATTTTACTGGTGGAAAAGCTGAGGCCCCTCTGTAGAGGAGCCGCTTGACCAGGTCATTCAGTGAGGCAGACTGGGAAGCTGGAGGGCAAGGCCTGAGGGTGGGACTGGGTTTCTCTGATGCCCCCAACCCCCAGCCTCCCAACCATGTTCCACTTGAGCCAGACACCCCAGAGTCAGCCAGGCTCACCCCAGGCCTCACAGTCTGATGCTTTCTTCCTCCACGAGACTCTCCTTACACTCTCCCGGGAGCTTTCCAAAGCTTTCCCCTGGGCAGCTCTTCCCAGAAATCCTTAAGGCAGCTTCCAAATCCTTCTACTCCTGCGCACACCCTTGAGCACCAGCCCGCCGCAATGGCGTAGCCCATGAATCAAGCCACCTCTTCAGTTTTTCAGTTCTTCAAATTATTCTTGCTCTCTCTTAGGTCTCTCTTCTCTTTGCAATGCAGGGAGTTCCCTCCTTGGATTTATTCTTCCAAAGAAGCTTTGTGTTCAGTACAAATGTCTCTTAGCAACATGTTGTAACTCATCTTCTCATAGAAGGTATTTCGCTAATGATCAAAGGTCTATTTTTATAGACTTTTTTCTTCTCAGGATTGCAAGAAAATTTCTGCCTCATATAGGTACAGAGTGTTTTCTTTCAGTGATCCTCATGAGAACCACAGGTGGTGGGTATGACTTGTCCCCACTGCACAGATGAGGGGTGCAGAAAGAACTGGCTGTTTGGGCACTGCGGTATGTTCAGACCCCGTTGTTCATGTTCTAATTCATGTCTGACTCTTTGTGACCCCATGGACTGCAGCACTCCAGGCTTCCCTGTCCCTCACTGTCTCCAAGAATTTGCTCAAATTCACGTCCATTGAGTTGGTGATGCTCTCTAACCATCTCATCCTCTGTCGTCTTCTTCTCCTCCTGCCTTCGTCACTCCCAGCATCAGGGTCTTTTCCAACGAGTCGGCTTTTTGCATCAAGTGGCCAAAGTATTGGAACTTCAGAATCTGTCCTTGCAATGAATGTTCAGGGTTGATTTCCTTTAAGATTGATTGGTTTGACCTCCTTACTGTCCAAGGGACTCTCAAGCATTTTCTCTCACCCTAGAGGTGAATCCTGATTGGTCTAAACCAAGCCTGATAATGTCATTTCCCTTTGCCAGTGATTGGTGTAGGACCTAATTCTGGTCAATGAAGTATAAGAAATATTTTCCTTCCTACATAGGAGAGGGCGTCCCAGGTGGCTCAGTGGTAAAGAATCTGCCTGCCAGTGCAGGAGACTTGAATTTGATCCCTGGGTTGGGAAAATCCCCTGGCAGAGGAGTGGCAACTCACTCCAGTATTCTTGCCTGAAAAATCCCATGGATAGAGGAGCCGGCGGGCTATAGTTCATGGGGTCACAAAGAGTTGGACTGGACTGAGCACATACATATGCATAGAAGAGAGAAAGCTACCCAAGGAGAAGGCAGAGAAGGAAACTATTTTTTTTAAAGGTGACTCCTTTTAGCTTTGGATACTATTTATAAGGACTTGATATCCAGAGCCGTGGCAACCATTTTGTGACATGAGGCAATAAGCTTGAGGGTAAAGAGTCAAAATCCNCACCCTTGAGCACCAGCCCGCCGCAATGGCGAAGCCCATGAATCAAGCCACCTCTTCAGTTTTTCAGTTCTTCAAATTATTCTTGCTCTCTCTTAGGTCTCTCTTCTCTTTGCAATGCAGGGAGTTCCCTCCTTGGATTTATTCTTCCAAAGAAGCTTTGTGTTCAGTACAAATGTCTCTTAGCAACATGTTGTAACTCATCTTCTCATAGAAGGTATTTCGCTAATGATCAAAGGTCTATTTTTATAGACTTTTTTCTTCTCAGGATTGCAAGAAAATTTCTGCCTCATATAGGTACAGAGTGTTTTCTTTCAGTGATCCTCATGAGAACCACAGGTGGTAGGTATGACTTGTCCCCACTGCACAGATGAGGGGTGCAGAAAGAACTGGCTGTTTGGGCACTGCGGTATGTTCAGACCCCGTTGTTCATGTTCTAATTCATGTCTGACTCTTTGTGACCCCATGGACTGCAGCACTCCAGGCTTCCCTGTCCCTCACTGTCTCCAAGAATTTGCTCAAATTCACGTCCATTGAGTTGGTGATGCTCTCTAACCATCTCATCCTCTGTCGTCTTCTTCTCCTCCTGCCTTCGTCACTCCCAGCATCAGGGTCTTTTCCAACGAGTCGGCTTTTTGCATCAAGTGGCCAAAGTATTGGAACTTCAGAATCTGTCCTTGCAATGAATGTTCAGGGTTGATTTCCTTTAAGATTGATTGGTTTGACCTCCTTACTGTCCAAGGGACTCTCAAGCATTTTCTCTCACCCTAGAGGTGAATCCTGATTGGTCTAAACCAAGCCTGATAATGTCATTTCCCTTTGCCAGTGATTGGTGTAGGACCTAATTCTGGTCAATGAAGTATAAGAAATATTTTCCTTCCTACATAGGAGAGGGCGTCCCAGGTGGCTCAGTGGTAAAGAATCTGCCTGCCAGTGCAGGAGACTTGAATTTGATCCCTGGGTTGGGAAAATCCCCTGGCAGAGGAGTGGCAACTCACTCCAGTATTCTTGCCTGAAAAATCCCATGGATAGAGGAGCCGGCGGGCTATAGTTCATGGGGTCACAAAGAGTTGGACTGGACTGAGCACATACATATGCATAGAAGAGAGAGAGCTACCCAAGGAGAAGGCAGAGAAGGAAACTATTTTTTTTAAAGGTAACTCCTTTTAGCTTTGGATACTATTTATAAGGACTTGATATCCAGAGCCGTGGCAACCATTTTGTGACATGAGGCAATAAGCTTGAGGGTAAAGAGTCAAAATCCCCAGAATGGCAGACTGGGGAACTTGGATCCTTCTTGACATGGCTGAGCCAGTGGTCTCAGCCTGAGGCTACCTCCCTCCATAGTCTCGCTGAGTCAACAGTAGTGTCCTTACAGTTAAGCTGCATTGATCTGGTTTTCTGTAACCTGAAACTGAAAGCATTCTTTATTGCTGCTGCTGCTGCTAAGTCACTTCAGTCGTGTCCAACTCTGTGCGACCCCATAGACGGCAGCCCACCAGGCTCCCCCATCCCTGGGATTCTCCAGGCAAGAACACTGGAGTGGGTTGCCATTTCTAACAGTGAGGATTCTCTCATTGACCCCCTGACATGCCTAGCCTGCTTTAATATGTGCCACAGGAACTGCAGACACAGGTACTGGGTGTAGGTGGGGGGCTTGGGAAGACTGGGGAGTGGGGGTGGTGAAGTGAGGAGGCCGAGTGCAGGCTCTGTCCCACTTCACCATAATCATCCGAATGGTCCAGGACCAAGTCACTTCCCCTCTAGCTCTTCTGTTTCCTCCCTGGTAGATGCAGGGTTCAGTTCCATCAGGGGCCTCTCCTAACAATGACTCACAAGCTTCGAGACTTATAAGCTCCCAGACCGCACGGACTGCCTGAGCTTTTACTGATGACAGTGACGAGTGGAGAGGGTCCAAGCTCAGCTCACTGGTGAGTATTTGAAGGTGACTCAGTGAAGAATCATAAGGCCCCAGAGTTTTTATTTATTCCTCTTCCCTATTTGTCAGAAATCCTTCATTGTGCCCCAGTTTAGGGGTGTATTTTTAGTGGAAATAAACTTGAACAGCTCAAGATGACACAATTCCTTCAGGAGTTTCAGCATCACCTGCTGGAGAGAAGGGCAGGTGGAGTTGATGAGAGCTCCTGACCCAGTGGTTCAGGCTTCGGGGCTCACNCTTCTACCTCCCAGGTGCCCATAGAAAGACCCTGGGGTGAGTCACAGAGCTTACATTCGGGCACCCATGTGCTACTGGTAGCTCCCACTAACCATTCTCTCGGCCTCCAGGGGGGACATCTACATTCTCAAAGGGCCTTTTGAACTCTGACCCCTGCCGGCTTCTCACTGTAGGGTGAGCATGGCTAAGGATGGAGAGAGGGGAACAGGAAGTGGAAGAGGAGAGAAGCTGTGCCCACAGCACGCCCACAGAGCCTCCTCTAGGGGAGAAGAAGGGAAGAAGGACACAGGGATGGGGGACGGAGCCATAGAAGTGTTATCACCTGACGGCCAGGTGTCTGGGTGCTTCACACAGCCCCACGTGGCTGGGGCCATGTGCAGATTCGCAGTTTTCTCTCGGCGATGAAAGCCACAGATTTTTTTTTATCCTTTGCCCTTTTCTGACCCCGTCTCCTCTCTCTGACTTCCTCAAGTTTATTCAATTTCTGATGTTAACACGTCTAATACCAAGAACTCTGAGCTAGAGGTGGGGGCAGGCAGTGATGGAGACATACTATCCCTGGGGGCTGCCAGCCTTCTCTCTCTGTAGACAGAGATGACCAGCAGCAGAGTCAAGCTCCCAGCAGAGGGACTTCGGGAGGAGTCCTGGTGTGGGGCCTCTTCCCCCCAATCCCAGCCTCCGTTGAAGGCCCAGGCTGGCTCTCTCCCAGCCTGGGAGGAGATTGAAGAGTTCAGTGCTGTTGGCTTGCTGCTTCCTCTCCCTTGCTGCCCACCCAGGTGTGTGCTCAGTTCACGGTGACCCAACTCAGTATAGCTCCTGGGCCAGCTAGACAGGGTGGAGGTGAAGGGAGAAGACCCCAGAAGGAAGCTCTGAATGATATCCAAAAAGGAGAGCCATTTGCTTCTTTCACACACAGGTCATTTACTGAGCACCAGCTGTGTCCACGGCACTGAAATATGAAATCCTGCGGTATAAGCTCAAAGTTGGCTTCAGGCACAAATTGGGTGGGGATATGTAGGGGCTGTACGTTTGGAGTCACCATCCTGGCCCCCTTATTAACTAAAAGGGCCAGTCGTATAGACTTTTAAGCATCAGGTCCTTATTTGTGAAACAGGGAAGGGAATGCATACTTCATAGAGAGGTGGTAAGGGGAACCCCGAGGCGTGAGGCAGACTGCCTGAGATTGAAGCCCTCCTTGGCTTGTTACTGGCTGTGTAACCATGAGCAAGGTACTAAACTTCTCTGTATTGCTTCAGTTTCCTCATCTGTGAATTGGGGTAACCACCTACCTTCTGGGGATCCTGAAGGATGAAGTGGGTTAGTACACATTCAACTTAGAGCGCTCTGCATATATTAACTGCAAAATAAATGTCAGCTGTGATTATTGTTCTATACTTAGCACAGTGCTTGGCACACTGCAGGGCTTGGTTACTGCTGATTGTCATCACAGCTCCAGGATCAGCAGTATGCTGAGCTGGCTTATTGTGTGCGACCCTTTGCAGTTCATTCATTGAGATCATCTTGGGAGCTTGGAATTGGCCATGGTGGGAGTATTTCGCCATGGAATTGACGAATGCTGCCAATCAGAGCTTTTATGAAGGTCTTTTAAAGAAACCACTTTACTGCGTGGTGGCTCTCAACTGGGCAAGGCGATGGTACTGAGCAGGTTGTGTGCAATGGCAGCCCACTCCAGCATTCTTGCCTGGAGAATTCCATGGATGGAGGAGCCTGGCAGGCTACAGCCCATGGAGTCACAAAGAGTCGGACATGGCTGAGCAACTTCACCCGCTTGGTGGGGTGGGAGGCAGAGGAGCCTTCAGAGAGGAGGTGACATTTGAGCCAGACCCTGATAAAGGGAAGAGGGGTTCTGGGGGAGGGGCTGGCATGAGTTGAGGGCTGGTCGCAGCAGAGCTTAAGCTTACTAGGGGGTCCAAGTCGGGAGGAATTCTGGTGGGTGCTGAGAGAGGAAAAAGGAGGGTGGCTGGGCTATGAATGGCCTTTGGGTGGGCCTGATGGAGCCCCTGGAAGTTACTTATCTCTAATTGGCCTTTGGAGCTTGGATCCATTTTGGCTTCTCCCACAAGGTCAAGAGGTTCCTGTAGAAAGTTTTGGGTATACCCCAGAACCATAAACCCTTGGAGCTATGAGGGACCTGAGTCATTCTTGTGTCATTTTCTCTGACCTGCATCCCATAGTCCAGGCAAACTCCTAGGAGCTGGAGGTTGAAAAATTTGCTGGGCAGCCCCATCCCTGGGCATGGAGGATGTGGTCTGGACCTGGCCTTTCTCTTCTTTCTGGGAAGGCCAAATGGCCATGGCACCCCCTTGCTTAAGAAATGCTCTCTGAAACCTTCCCCATGCCATGTCCCAGAGTCACAGGCTCCTGGGAAGCCAGAACTGCAAAGGACAGATGGTCCAGGCAGAGAACAGATTCTAACAAGGGTCAGCGTCTTTGAGACCTTGCCATGTGCTGAGCCCTTTACAACAGCCCTATGAATCAAGTCCACTTTATAGATAAGAAAAGCAATGCCCAAGGAAGTTAAGCTCCTTTCCTAAGAGGAGTAGTGAGTTAGGGGTAAATATAGGGGTCCAGCCCCAGCAGCCCCATCTGGGAATAAATAAGGGGTGAATGAACCCAGGGGTGAGTGAATGAGTAAAAATGGGTAGATAAATGAAGGAGGAAAGAAACAAGAGAGGGATGTTCAGGCAGAACTCCACGGCCCTCAGAGAGACCCCAGTCCAGCTTTCCCATTGTACAGACAAAAGTTAGTGAAAGTCGCTCAGTCATGTCTGACTCTTTGCAACCCCATGGATTATACAGTCCGTGGAATTCTCCAGGCCAGAATACTAGAGTGGGTAGCTTTTCCCTTCTCTAGAGGATCTTCCCAACCCTGGAATAGAACCCAGGTCTCCCGCATTGTAGGTGGATTCTTTATCAGCTGAGCTATCTCAGAACCAAGTAAGAGGCTGACAGGGGAGGCCACAGGCTCCAGCACAGGCTGCAGGGCCAGGCCCCCGGCTTCCTGACGCTCGATCCCCTCTCTCTGCTGCAGCCCCGAGCCATGATGAAGACCTTGTCCAGCGGGAACTGCGCACTCAGCGTGCCTGCCAAGAACTCGTACCGCATGGTGGTGCTGGGCGCCTCTCGGGTGGGCAAGAGCTCCATTGTCTCCCGCTTCCTCAATGGCCGCTTCGAGGACCAGTACACGCCCACCATCGAGGACTTCCACCGGAAGGTTTACAACATCCGTGGTGACATGTACCAGCTGGACATCCTGGACACGTCCGGCAACCACCCGTTCCCCGCCATGCGCAGGCTGTCCATCCTCACAGGTGGGTGCCAGAGGGGGTGGGCACAGGAGCTTGAGTATGGGGGTGTGTGTGCTCGGCATTTTACAGTTTGCATAGCACTGCCTCCATCTGAGATGAAGCTCATGAGCTCCCGTGCACCACACCGTGAGGTTGGAGAGGTATTGCTGCTTGCCAACAGAGGATGGAGCCAGGGCCTCAGAACCCTTCCCTCTGACTCTGGTTTAATTGCTTGTGGCTGCTGGTGCTGCCTTCCAGATCTGTGGCTTTACCTAAGAACAGAGGGGCTCCTGCCTACTTCCTGCCACGGGTGACCCAGCAGAGCTCCAGGGCCCAGGGTCAGTCTGTCAGATTCAGATCTATTGACATCCGAGGCCTTTGCTGCCTCTCAAAGAGGCAAGGACAGGACCCAGACAGTGATCAGTCAGAGAGGCTGGTGGGGACCTGCCCATGCTGGGAACTCAGTAATAATCACAGTAACAGCCATGGCGATTGCTAACTCTTATCAGGAGCTGCGTGCCTGGGCCTCTTTCTAGAGCTCGGCATGTATTTAATTAATCCTCACAACTAACCTAGGAGATGGGCGTCTGCCTCCATTTTACATGTGGGGAAACTGAGGCCCCGGGAGGTTGAGTTTCTCTAGATGATAACACAGCTGGGAAATGGCAGTCTGGCTCTCAGGCTTTAACCCTGGGCTCTCCTGTAGCCTCTCAGTCAGGCTGGGAGCTGGGGAGGGAGTGGAGCTTGTGGGGTACTAAGCAGGGGCAGATGGAGATGTAAAACTGGGCCATGCTTTTCATCACTCAAGCAATTTTGTGTGGTAGCTAAGAGCACAGGCCCAGAAACTGGTCTGCCTGAGTGCAAATTCTGATTCTGCTGCTTCGTGGTTTTGTCCCTCTGAGCAAGTGACTTGACCTCTTTGGGCCTTGATTTTCTTACCTGTATCGGATCTGTACCCATCCTAGAGGCCTTCATGAGAATTAAATGAGTTTATATAGAAAAAGTGCTTGGCGAGTAGAAGGTGAGTGCTCACGAAATATGGGTCTTATGTGAAACTGCATTTGCAGTGTGCATGCAATGGGCTTTGCAGTCATTTCCTAAGCCACACCCTGCCGTTGCTGGGCAGCTGATGAAGGAAAGTTATCAGCAAGTAGTCCCCCAGCCATCACTAAAACAACCCCACAAATCGAAATACTTCTGCACCAAGAAACCCTTGCTATGCCCACCCCTCCCCTGGGCAGATGGCTTCCTTTTCCAGCTGTTCTCGCTGATCATCTGATCCAGACCACACTCAGCCTGCCCCACTTCACATTTCGGAGAAGTTTGTGGACAGAGGGAGCCTGGGCTGACCTGGGTTCCAGTCCTGTCTCCACCACTTGGTAGCTTACACATAAGACCAGAGGTTCAGATCTCAGTCTTTCCAGCTGCACAATGGGTATAATGTTGCTTCCTCCTGGGCTGACTCCTCAGCCTGCAGGAAAGTCCAGGGGAGGAGGGCATGGGGGCATTTCCAACAGAGTGGGGATTGCAGGAATGTCAGCTCCCCGTACCATGGGGAGGGGACACAGTGCCCACCGACAGAAATAAAGCTGACCGAGGGAGGGAGAAACAAGATATAGAGAGGAACCATGTGCATATTTCCAAACTTAAGTTTTAATTACACAAATAACACACAAATGCATGCTCCTCTAAGCATATAGATAAGGGTAAAAAGCTCCCTTGACCCTTGATTCCATCCCCCCCAGGCTCCTGCCTCCTCCTCCAAGGTACCATCCCATCAGTCTTCCAGACACCCCATGAACATATTGACATTCATGTTTGGGTCCCCAGAACAGAGTATTTTCATCTTTTTTACATGCACGTGTCATTCTGGGCACATCTGTCTGGCCACCCGTATTTTTGCTCGCCAGCCCGCCTTATTTTCCAACCTGGTGCTTATGCACAGCACATTCTGAAAGCCATTAATTCTGCCGCCAGCTCTCCTTCCAGCTGCCAGCCAGGCATCTCTGAAACTTGGCATGCAGCTCTGCATTTGAATGTGTCAAGGCCGCAGAGTCCTCAGGGGCCTGGGATTAGCCTACCAGGGTGGGTTTCACAGCCCAAGCAGAAATGGTTGCCAGGCCGGCACTGCCTTGCAAGTGCCTTTCTCAACAGCCCACACCACCCTTCATCATATCACATCCCGTCTATGCGGCCAGCTTTATGAACACCCACTGTGCATCGTGACAAAGCCTCCTTTTGCTCCGGAGCATGTCATTGGCAGGAACGCAATCCTGAATGTAGTGGGTGCTATTTGGGGGGGACGGATGGTATGCCCTGGGGGTCCAGAAGAAGGAGGCAGCAGGGCTACCAGAAGCTGGAATTGCTTTATTTTCCTCTTGAGAACGTGGGCTGGTCCCCAGCACCTCTGAGCCTCAGTTTCCTGTAAAACAGGGATCTTAATACCTCCTCACAGGTTCTCAAGAGTTTAAGCCAAAGTGTAAAAGGTGCTTTGAGTGTGAGACTGTGATCACTGTAGTGAGATCTGAGTCGAGGTAGAGGCACTGGGCTTATCTCACCCTCCCCACCTCCCCATCATCCCTGTTTCAAAGACCTACACTGAGGGATACAGCAGGTTGTAGCAGGGGTAGTGTGGGCCTCAGAGGCTAGTGTTCACTTGTTCATCCATACTGTATTCAAGAAGCAGCGGGCACCTGTGTGTGCCAGGCACCAGGAATCAGGTCCGTGTCTCAACCCAGCCACACCTGAGCTGTGTGATCTTGGGCCAGTTGCTCACCCTTTCTGAGCCTCAGCCTGCCCACCTATCACATGAAGGCAATGAAATGTCCCTCACAGAGGTTTCATGAGGAATCAAGGGGCACTCAGGTGGCTCTTACAGGTGCTTGTTCTCATTGTCCTTTTGAGATACAAGTCACTGAGCACATGTCACTCTCCATTTATTATCTCATCAGTCCCTCAAAAGCATCCTGCATGAGACAGGTGGGGAAACTGAGGTTTAGGGAGGTGGCATGACCTGCGCAAGGCTGAGTGAGGGGGCAAGAGATAAACCTAGGCCTGCCTCCTGCCAGCACTCTCGGCTCCTACTGTATACCAGGGGCTGTTCTAGGCCCCGGGGATGTGCACTGAACAGCAAGAGCCCTGCTCATGTGGAAAGTGTAGTAATTACTATTCTAACACAGTCCACACAAGCTCACAAATCACTCACTCTGTCTACAGCCCTGTAGGGAAATGTAGGGTGGATCCATTGTGTTTGAACCAGGCTGTGCCACGTATTAGCTCCGTTACAAGTGATTTAGCCCCCTGGGCCTCAGTCTTCTGCTCTGGAAAACGGGAATGAAAGCAGCTCCTCCAGAGGGTCTCTGTGACGATCAGGTCAAAGAGTGGGGAGAGGCAAAGGAACTGCCTGTGAACTTAACTCCCAGGGTTTCTGCCTCCACAGGCGATGTGTTCATCCTGGTGTTCAGCCTGGATAACCGGGAGTCCTTCGACGAGGTCAAGCGCCTCCAGAAGCAGATCCTAGAGGTCAAGTCCTGCCTGAAGAACAAGACCAAGGAGGCGGCGGAGCTGCCCATGGTCATCTGCGGTAACAAGAACGACCACGGCGAGCTGTGCCGCCAAGTCCCCACCACTGAGGCCGAGCTGCTGGTGTCCGGTGATGGGAACTGTGCCTACTTTGAGGTGTCGGCCAAGAAGAACACCAACGTGGACGAGATGTTCTACGTGCTCTTCAGCATGGCCAAGCTGCCGCACGAGATGAGCCCTGCGCTGCACCGCAAGATCTCCGTGCAGTACGGGGACGCCTTCCACCCCCGGCCCTTCTGCATGCGCCGTGTCAAGGACATGGACGCCTACGGCATGGTCTCCCCCTTCGCCCGCCGCCCCAGCGTCAACAGTGACCTCAAATACATCAAGGCCAAGGTCCTCCGGGAGAGCCAGGCCCGTGAGCGGGACAAATGCACCATCCAGTGAGCGGGAGGGATGCTGGGCTGGGGCTTTGGCCAGGCCTTATGGGAGGTGGCCCTGGCACCCGCTGCCCACATCCCCCGGACGAAACCCCAAGAGCAGTCACATTCCGAGACCTTTGGGGGCCCAGACCAGAGGACCCTAGCCTCCAACCTCTGTATAGTCTCCTGCCTTCAACCGCTTCCCTCTTGATTCCTCCTTTCCGTCGCTCCCCTTGGGTTTCAACTTCTCTGTGGCGGGGGTGGATATCTGCTGGGCAGGAGGCAAGGCTCGGTGACATACAGACTTATGTCAGGACCCGAGTCAGAGCTTGCCTGTCTTTGCAAGAAACGCTGATGCCAGACGTGCCAGGGTACTGGCTTCCAGTGGAGACTCCTGGAACATCAGAGGATGAAAACAACACCCCGAGTCAGCTGGGAAGGGGCTCTGCCCTCCTGGTGTAAGACGCAGCATGGTTTAGGTGGCAGCTGGAAGTTGCTTCCCCTACCCCGTCCTGAAACACTAACCCTCTGGCTCAGCAGTTTCTATCCCCTGCCCCCTGAGTTGGCCCCCAGCTCTCCCTGACATTGAGCCAGGGGCGTCTCTCTGTTCGAAGTGGGTGTGGCCACGTCTCCTGGACCACGCCCATCTCCTGGACCGCCTCCCTCAGCCTCCGCTCCCAGGTTCCCCTCGGCTGCCGGTTGTGCTTTGTTGTTGCAGCTGTTATGTCGTGTTCCCAGTGGAAACGGAAATCATTGTACTGTAAAAGCCTAGTGGTCCCTCGTTGGCCAGGACCTCCTCCCCCCAGGTTCAGATGCACCGCCTCCACGGGGGACACCTTCCTCCTCGGCTCCCAGATGGGGTTCCCGTGGCCTGTCCACAGCTGGACACTGCCCTCCTCCCGAGCTTCAGGGTTTACACAGACGGGGCAGGCAGGCCGGGGCTGCGTCTCCTCCTGCCCCCATTTCAGAGAGGAGGCAGCTGAGACTCAGAGGGCCAAGGAGCAGGCCCCAGCTCCGCCTGGAAGCTGGCTGCCCTCTGCTGTGCTTGTTCCTCAAGCACTTATTAAGCACCTGCTGGGTGCTGGGTCCAGTGTGCTAGAAAACAAAGAGGGTGAGTGATGCACTTGATGCTCCTAAGGCCGAGGCGCCATGGCTCCAGCCTCTTTCCCTCCCCCAGCCTGGCCTGACTGGCCCTGCTGCCCTACTGCCTCTGTGCACGCAGCTGTGAGGAGATGTGGAAGAGCACCTGGGAGCTATAGCTGAACCCAGGAGAGGCAAATGAGAAGAGCTCCTAGGGGGCCTTTTCCTGGCACCTGGGATGGGGTTGTGCTGGGTACCAGGCATGGTGGAATTTGAACCTGTGGACCAAAGGCTCTCGTCATCAGCTCTTAACAAAGACGTTTTGTATTTTTAATTTCCTTGAAACTATTGAAGTTTAGAGCCACAAGGAGCCTTAATGATTGTCTAGTGAATCCAAGGCCCAGAGAGGGTAAGTAACTTGCCCGGGGTCACATAGCAAGCCTATGAGTGGCAGAAGCAGGGTTAGGTCGGGGCATTCAGCACACACTATGCCCCGGCATTCAGGGGCACACTATGATGTGCCCCTCCTGATCCTGCCTCAGCCCCTGGGGCCTTCGGGGATTTGAGGTGTCGTCTCCCTGAGCCTCTCTCCAGATCGGCCTTTGAGGGCTTCTATAGATCCTGTGTACATTGTACCCACGTATATACCTGTACACACACGTGAACACACAGAGAGACACGTGCCCTGGCTTCAGCTCTGCACACCCCACACCTCCCACCCGGCCCTGCCACTCAAGGCAGCTGCTCTGACCCTGCTTCTGTACCCCCACCTGGCCCCAACCTAAGCCCTCTAAGCAGACAAGGTACCCTGGCCAGGACAGATGTGTGGCCTGCTTCCCTGTATCTCTGTGTACACTCTCGATTAAAGTGGGTTTATTTCTAAGCCGTGTCCTTGACCATGTGTGTTTTCTGTATTTGCAAGAAGAGGCGTGGCTCATCTGCAACCATAGCTGGCCTGTCCATCCCCAGATTGCACCTGCCTGGTGCCCTCGCCCTGCGGGTCAGCGCTGAGTCAGCTGTCGAGGTTAATTAAGTATGNTCCACAGCTGGACACTGCCCTCCTCCCGAGCTTCAGGGTTTACACAGACGGGGCAGGCAGGCCGGGGCTGCGTCTCCTCCTGCCCCCATTTCAGAGAGGAGGCAGCTGAGACTCAGAGGGCCAAGGAGCAGGCCCCAGCTCCGCCTGGAAGCTGGCTGCCCTCTGCTGTGCTTGTTCCTCAAGCACTTATTAAGCACCTGCTGGGTGCTGGGTCCAGTGTGCTAGAAAACAAAGAGGGTGAGTGATGCACTTGATGCTCCTAAGGCCGAGGCGCCATGGCTCCAGCCTCTTTCCCTCCCCCAGCCTGGCCTGACTGGCCCTGCTGCCCTACTGCCTCTGTGCACGCAGCTGTGAGGAGATGTGGAAGAGCACCTGGGAGCTATAGCTGAACCCAGGAGAGGCAAATGAGAAGAGCTCCTAGGGGGCCTTTTCCTGGCACCTGGGATGGGGTTGTGCTGGGTACCAGGCATGGTGGAATTTGAACCTGTGGACCAAAGGCTCTCGTCATCAGCTCTTAACAAAGACGTTTTGTATTTTTAATTTCCTTGAAACTATTGAAGTTTAGAGCCACAAGGAGCCTTAATGATTGTCTAGTGAATCCAAGGCCCAGAGAGGGTAAGTAACTTGCCCGGGGTCACATAGCAAGCCTATGAGTGGCAGAAGCAGGGTTAGGTCGGGGCATTCAGCACACACTATGCCCCGGCATTCAGAGGCACACTATGATGTGCCCCTCCTGATCCTGCCTCAGCCCCTGGGGTCTTCGGGGATTTGAGGTGTCGTCTCCCTGAGCCTCTCTCCAGATCGGCCTTTGAGGGCTTCTATAGATCCTGTGTACATTGTACCCACGTATATACCTGTACACACACGTGAACACACAGAGAGACACGTGCCCTGGCTTCAGCTCTGCACACCCCACACCTCCCACCCGGCCCTGCCACTCAAGGCAGCTGCTCTGACCCTGCTTCTGTNTGTACCCACGTATATACCTGTACACACACGTGAACACACAGAGAGACACGTGCCCTGGCTTCAGCTCTGCACACCCCACACCTCCCACCCGGCCCTGCCACTCAAGGCAGCTGCTCTGACCCTGCTTCTGTACCCCCACCTGGCCCCAACCTAAGCCCTCTAAGCAGACAAGGTAACCTGGCCAGGACAGATGTGTGGCCTGCTTCCCTGTATCTCTGTGTACACTCTCGATTAAAGTGGGTTTATTTCTAAGCCGTGTCCTTGACCATGTGTGTTTTCTGTATTTGCAAGAAGAGGCGTGGCTCATCTGCAACCATAGCTGGCCTGTCCATCCCCAGATTGCACCTGCCTGGTGCCCTCGCCCTGCGGGTCAGCGCTGAGTCAGCTGTCGAGGTTAATTAAGTACGTGGTGGGAGTGGGGAATAAAACCCCCAGATAGGAGGGAATAACAACCCCGGCCCTTCTGGGCCCTCTGAGGGCTGTGTGCTGTGGTGTCTGTGTACCTCTGAGGAGTGACCAGGTCAGACAGAAGCCTCCCCATGGACCATCAGCCCTTTGTGATCACCATGTGTCTGACTTCTAGGTAGCACCCAGAACCATGCAGAGAACATTTGGCAATAATGGGAGACAGTTGTGATTACCAGAACTGCAGAGAGGGGCAGCATGCTATTAGCTCCTGGTGGGGGATGTTGCTGAACATCCTCCAGGGGCCAAGGGCAGCCCCACCATAAAGAGTTACCCTGTCCTGAAGGTCAGCAGTGGGGAGCCTCCCTGCTTGGACTGTCAACCCTTGAGACCAGAACACGGCTCATATCTACATGTGGTTGATACAACCTACAACTTTCTGGACAGTACTTAATCAACACTGGACAGGCAGAATGGCCCTCGTGTGAAATGACACAGGACGTGGGTGGGGATGGCAGATGGAAGTGGGGGGAGGTGGAGTGGGGGGAGGCTACGTGTCCCTGTGTAACCCCAAATGTGGCACCTTGAATGGAAGTTCTTGGACGGAGGGGAGGGGATGAACCACACCCCTGCTGTGTGAATGACACCCCTCCTCTCGCTCNTACATGACTGAAAGAGCAGCTGAACAACAACATGGACTCAATTAAAAGTCATTTGTCATGTGATGATTGACATTTCTGTCTTCATTGAAAGGAAAGACCTTCTCCCCTTCCTCCAGCTGAGCTCCGCTCTGCACAGAAAGCTAGAATTCAGGGAAGAGAAGGGTGGGCAGGTTCTCCTCTTTTTACTCTCCATCTTCCATTTTAGTGAATTGCAGTTTCTTTTTCCTCTGTTCTTGGGGGATGGATCTGGGGAGCAGGGTAGGGGAGAAGTGGAGGAGGAATGTTCTTCCTTGCAGGGCACTCTGGTATTGAGGTAAGACTGTCACGCTTAGAGCTTGGGGAATGTTTAGTGATGGTATTAAAGTCTAAGAGGTTATTCTGTAGATTTTTCAGAGACCAGCCCCCCATCCCTAGGAATCTTGATGTAGTTCTGTGCACCTCTGTTTGGGGTACCTGCTTAGTCTTTCCGCAGGCCCTAGAACTGTTCTGGCATCCATGGATTCCCTCTTGCCCCTCCATGATGCTCACTTGAAAAGGGTTGAAGGCATCCCCGCAGCAGTGTTCTCTTATGGTTACCCCACATTTGCCCCAGTTAGCTTGAGTGTAAATTGCTCTTAGTTCAGGCAGCTTCTCTATTTGGCTTCACTGCTTGGACTATAGGATTTTAGTTTTCCNGTTGAAGGCATCCCCGCAGCAGTGTTCTCTTATGGTTACCCCACATTTGCCCCAGTTAGCTTGAGTGTAAATTGCTCTTAGTTCAGGCAGCTTCTCTATTTGGCTTCACTGCTTGGACTATAGGATTTTAGTTTTCCAACCACGCCTCCTGTAGTGGAAGCCCAGAGTACTAACCACTGGACAACCCATGATGTCACTATTTTTTTTTTTTTGGAATTTATTTTTTATTATTTATATTTTATTTTTATTATTAACTAAATAATTCATCTGAGTTCAGTAAGGATCTTTAGCATCTAGCTCAGACAACCTATCACCCACTGGATTTATCAGGCAGGACAGGAGTCCACAGAGCCCTGGGCTATAGAGACGTGTTAAGCACTTGAGGCTTGAGATGAGGGCAGATACTCTCACAGACCATAGCACTCTGCAAAAAATCTCTTTACCAAGAAATCCTCTCACTACTGACTCTTTCATATCTTTGACATAGGTAAGAAGTAAGAGCGTCAAGTAGCTGGCTCTTGGCCATCTACATTGAAATGTTGCTAATTATTTGCATCTTACTTTAGAATCTGAGAACACTCTTATTGGGTCTCAATCAAAAAGAAAGGGAGAGGCCGCCTCATCGGCCAGGAAAAAGGGGACTGGGGAATAACACTCAGGGAGGGGTTCCAGCCTTATCTAGGAAACGGAACACTCAACAGAAAAGTGAGTCAGATCCCAGTGCAAAGACTGAACCAGCACAGGTATCCTGGGCACACACTTTAATGTGTGTCTCAACAAGAGAGGCAGAGCTTCTTAATAGTTAACAAATAGACTCTGATATGACTCTTTCTGGGTTTCCCTGGTGGCTCAGATAGTAAAGAATCTGTCTGCAGGGCACGATGCCTGGCTTTGATTCCTGGGTTGGGAAGATCCCCTGGAGAATGGAATGGTAACCCACGCCAGTATCCTTGCCTGGAAAATCCCATGGACAGAGGAGCCTGATGGGCTACAGTCCATGAGGTCCCAAAGAATCAGACACGACTGAGCGAATAACATACCCTCTCACTCACTGAGACTTTCTGGGTCCAAATCTCAGCTCTGCTATTTTCAAGTTGAGTGTCCTTAAGCAAACTACGTTTGTATTGGTCAGCTTTCACTGCAATAATGCTGTGTAACAAACCACCTCCAGATTCAGTGGTTCATAACAAACATTTCTTCTTATACTTACTGGATTCCAGGTCAATTGCAGTCTGAGAGGTTTAGGCTGGACGTTGCTGGTCTTAACTTAAAATGTTGCTGGTTTTAACTTAAAATGTTGATGTTTTGTTCATTGTGATGTCTTATTCCATTTAAGCTGCTATAACAAAAATACCATAGGCTGGGTATTAACAATATGCCCATATTATAAAATAAATTGGTTTATAAGCAAATTACATATTGATCACATAAACTGGCTTATAAATAATGAACATATATTTTTCACAAATCCAGGATTAAGTACAAGCAGCTTCAGTGTCTGGTGAGGGTCTGCTTATTTTTACATAGATGACCATCTTCTCACTGTGTTCTCACATAGCAGACGGGTCAAGAGCACTATCTAGAGTCTCTTCTATAAAAGCACTAAGTCTATTCATAAGGGCTCCACCATTATGACCTAACTTCCCAAACTCCACCTCCAAATACCAGCACATTGGAGATTAGTTTTTAAAATATGAATTTGGTAGAGGGGGGGACACAAACATTCAGGCCAAAGAAGTGGGTTTCTTGCATTACTTTTTATTTTTAAAATATTACATTAAATGTCATTTGGCTTGGGGACTTCCCTGATGGTCCAGTCAGTGGCTAAGATTCTGAACTCCCAATGGAGGGGGCACCCAGATTAGATCCCTGGTCGGGGAACTAGATCCCGAATGTCGAAACCAAGAGTTTCCAAGCCGCAGTGAAGATCGAAGATCCCACATGCTGCAACTAAAACCTGGAGCAGACAAATATGTAAATAGACAAATACTTAGGCTGAGCACCGAATAATTGATGCTTTCAAACTGTGGTGCTGGAGAAGACTCTTGAGACTCCCTTGGACAGCAAGGAGATCAAATCAGTCAGTCAATCCTAAAGGAAATCATCCCTGAATAGTCATTGGAAGGACTGATGCTGAAGCTGAACCTCCAATAGTTTGGCCACCTGATGCAAAGAACCGACTCATTGGAAAAGACCCTGATGCTGGGAAAGATTAAGGGCAGGAGGAAAAGGGGGCGACAGAGGATGAGATGGTAGGATTGCATCACTGAGTCAATGGACATGAGTTTGAGCAAACTCAAGAAGATAGTAAAGGACAGGGAAGCCTGGAGTGCTGTAGTTCATGGAGTTGAAGAGTCAGACACGACTTAGTGACTGAACAAAAAGCTTGAACCCTGAGTTTATTGGTATCTCCCTAAATTTTTGCACCTGAGGCAATTGCCACCCTCACCTTACCCTGGATCAGGCTACCAGATATGTTCTGGTCTGCTTCACATGCCTGTTCTAGGACCGGTCCCCCCATTCCCCAGGCTGAAGAACCTGCAGCTACTGAGGGTAGGCACTCCCAAGATGAATCATAGAGCACAAAATGATGGAAAAGTGAGACCCCAGCCTGGAGCTGGCCCACTGTCTCTTCTTCCACACTTCACTGGCCAAAGCAAGTCATATAGCCAGCCCACAACCCTTGGAATGGGGAAATACTCTGTCCACTCTAGGGGAACTACATGGTAAAGGGTTTGCATGTATGTTCCAATACAGGGAAGGCATGAAGGGCTGTGAATGTGACAATCTGCCACACCTAGCCTCCCTGAGACTCGCTGCAGGCCCACCTGGGGCGGGTGCGCCCCCGATGTGGTCCCTGCTCCGCAGCAGCAGCTCTGGCTGCATGCCTCTTAGGAGCCAGCCTCGGATGCATCACTTCTCTGCATCTCTGTCCTTCATCCTTGAGCTTAGGGAGGACCACACAGGCAAGCATACACAAAAACACTTGGCAACTTGTAAAAGGGGTGCAAACACGTGTTCACTGCAGGATTTTAAGACACAGCCCCCAAATACTTTGACACCTCTGTCTGCAAGAGGTAGGGTCTTTGGTCCCCTCCCCTTGATCTGGATAAGCATCTGACTGCTTCCACCAGTAGCGTATGCTGGAGTGAGGCTACGTGTCTTCCAGAGCCAGCTCAGAAAAAGTCATGCAGTTCTGCCTGGTTTTCTTGGAACCTTCTCTTGCTCCCAGGATGCTCTCCTCCAGAGCCCAGCTGCTGTGCAGTGAGATGCCCACTCTTTGTGGAGAGGCTGTGTTGGGGCACTCCAGAAGCAGTTCCAGCTGAACCAAACTGAAGGTCAGGCATGTGCAGACAGGAACCTTCAGGTGGTTCCCACCCTGGCTACCTCAGTCTTCCAGACTGGGCAGAGAGAATCCATTCTTACCATGCTCTGTCCAAATTTCTGATCACAAGATCTGTGGGCAGAAGAAAGTAGTTGTGATTTTATGCCACTAAAGTTGGAGGGGTTTGTTAGCAGCAATATATATTTAAGACATTCACCAAAACCCTCCTCACGGTCTGGGTCTCAGAGAAAAGAAATGAATTAGATGTGGTCCCTGCTCCATAGAGAACCAGAAGGCAGCCCAGAGAAGCAATTGCACTGTATCCTGCCATGTGCTATGTTAGGGGATGTGGATGTCCCAGTGTGTCTGGACAAGGTTCTGGACTGCCTTTTCTGGAAAAGATGTTGCTGGAATTCAAGCTAATGGATTAATAAAAGCTAAACAGGAGGATAAAGGAGTGTTCAAGGGACTAGAGCTGAATGTACCTTTGGCTCAGAAGGCAAAAGCCACTGTTCCTGGAAACACCCTAAATACCTGGCTGCCACAGGACCTTTGCACTTGGAGTTATCTCTTCCTGCTTCCTCTGTAGTCCCCATTGGCTTGCTTGCTCCTTTCATTCAGAATTCTGCTCAGAGAAGTTTCTCCTTTCTTCTTCTTCTTCTTCTTTTTTTTTTTTTTCTTTTCTGGCCACACCATGCAGCAAGTGGGACCTTAACTCCCTGGCCAGGAATTGAACCTGTGTCCCCTGCATTGGAAGCATGGAGTCTTAATCACTGGAGCACCAGGGTTATCCCTTCTCCTGACTTCTTGACCTAAGGTGTGTGTGTGTGTGTGTGTGTGT
>SJYW01015860.1:324966-336617 GCA_006410735.1 Raphicerus campestris
GTGTGTGTGTGTGTGTGTGTGTGTTAGCAGCTCAGTCGTGTCTGACTCTACAAGACCCCATGAACTGTAGACTGCCAGGCTCCTCCATCCACAGGATTATTCAGGCAAGAACACTGGAGTGGGTATCTGTCCCCTTCTCAAGGGGATCTTTCTGATCGAGGGATCAAATCCAGGTCTCCTGCATTGCAGGCAGATTCTTTACCATCTGAGCCACCAGCGGAGCCCTCTTGACCTAAGATTCTCCCCAATCCATCACTCTTTGCCCTCTTTTCCTGGTTCATCTTTCCTCATAACATTGATCATCACTTGTCACTTTATAACATGTATGTTTACAAAGTAGGAAGTACAGGAGACTAAGGCGTGCTTCCCAGAGAAGCATGGTGCCTGGCACACAGTAGGTCTTCAATAAAGGTATCAAGAGTGAGTGGAGAAACAAAGAGAAGGACCGGATCAGCTGCACATGTGGAACCCCACTGTGGCTGCAGGGAATGGGTTGGAGGGACCTGAGAGAGGATGGTGAGGGGAGGGTGGATGCGAGGTGATAGAACTGAAGACCTGGGGTCGCAAGCCAGCTGTGGAGAGCTGCACTGGGTAGAGAGTTGATAACCAGTCTCGGGATTGGTATTTGGGCAGCTGGGTGGTGGTGCCAGGCTTTAAAACTGGGCACCATTAGGATAGGGTGCAGGGTAGAAGGAGGCCATGAGCTTGGGGGATGGGAAGAATGGGTTGAACTGGTGTCCTGTGGAGTTCAGAACCTCAAGTGCAATGGACCAGCGGAAACCTGGAGGAGAGAGTCTGAAGCTTAGGAGAGAAGTCCAGTCTTAAGCAGTGGACTTGAGGGTCGTGTCAGCTGTGGGAGAGTGTGGACTAGACAGGCCAGGCAGTAAGAAGAGAACCCAGAGGAACACAGTGTTTAGGAAAAGACAGAGAGTGAAGGATGGCAGAGGGAAAGAGGGGAGCTGGGTGGAAAACCAGAGTGTGTGGCCATGGCAGCCGGGGACCAGGAAGGTTCCAGCAGGGATGGGTGGGCACTGGTGCCAGAGCTGCCATGAAAGGGCTGCAAGCATCCACGAGACACTGGAAGAAGCTGAGCTAAGGGACAGACTGTGTGTGATGGGGCAGGTTGGTGAGCCAACAGCGAGGGTCCCTTTTCCACATAAAAATTTTTTTTAATAAGCAAATCTGGAAAATGGAAGAGAAGCTAGAGGGAGAAAAGGGCTTCCAGAGGCTGTTCGTATTATTACCAATTTTGAAGACAGAGAGGCAGAAACTTGCTGAAATACTCTTGAGAAAGATCCAGAAGCGAAGGAAGATGACAACACAGGAGAGGAGGAGGGGGTGACTGCTGGAGGAGGGTCTCTGGAGACGTGGGGAGGGCAGGGATCCAGGGCACGGGGCGGAGGTGGTGGCTTCTTCAATCAGGAGCGAGGATGCCCTCAGAGGAAGGGGTGGGGGGAGCAGAGCCCATGCTGGATGGAGGGAGCTGCCTGGAAGCCCTTCCCTGCCTGCCGGAACAATCAGGGGCCTGGTGAGCTGCTTGCTGGGGACAGAGGTTGGTCCCCAAGAGAGAACATTCTCAGCTCTCTAATGTTTTTATAAGAAATTAAACCTCAAGAAGAAAAGCCCAAATCAATTTTAACCAAAGTGAGTAACGAGCAGAGAGGATGGCTGCAGTCCAGGAACATGGGGAGCGCAATTCATAGAGACAACAAAAACGAAAAAGTCCATTTGATGGTGAATATTCACTTTGCCTCCCCAGATTGGCACTAGGAGCCGAGGGCAGATGAATAAGGCCCCCAGGGAGTCTTGGGGTGGGGTGGGGGGAACACAAAGGTACCACAACTCAGGTAAGTAAATGTTGACAAGGCAGGGAAATGTTCTCAGAGGAGTAACAATTACAGCTGCCTCCTAAGGATTTATAGACTTTTACCAGGAAGAACTTCCTGGAGGTGGAGAATCATATTATTCTACTTAATATAAGTGTAATTATATTTAATATAAAAGCTCTCAGCTCAGCACCTGCCATATCATCAGCCCTTGATATAGTTGAGTCTTTAAGATATTATTACTAATCATTTTCATGCATTTATAAGTTTGACTTCACCCAACTTCCCCTCCCCCGTTTTTTTTTTGGATGCTTTCAATCACTGTGGGTCTTTGACATTCACAAGAAATACGACAAGAGAGCTTTAAGAACCCCACATTGGGAAATACTGTCTCCAGCATAAACTGTCCCTCTAAAAAGTAGCAGAGTGTTGTTGAAATCTGAAGCTGCTGTCTTGGACGTTTAGCGACGGTAATGTCAAGACTGAAGCCATTTCTGCAGTCATTAACGTGTGTTCCATCACGCATCATACCTGCCTCCAGTCCCTGCTCACTTGAGCTGTTCCCGGAACTGGCTCAGCGGCTGCCTGGAACCAAGTGTGGAATCATTGTTCCTGGTTCCACTGACAGCTGCCCCTGGTGGGCTCATCTGCAGCCATGGGTCTAAGCCAGGGCTGAGCTGCACTCCCCTCTCTTTCATCCACTCCCTGCTTCCATTTTTTCAGACTAAAAGCCAATCATGTTTCAGATGACTTTGTCTTTCTTTCCCTGATTAGCACTAGCAATTGAATTCTTCTGAGGCCATGTTCCTGAAAGGAACTGTGTTTATCACCAGGTGGCCAGCTAGGCTCACTCATTAGCTCAGTTCCCTGCTGACATCTTTTTTTTTGCTCCATCAAAAATATAAATTATTACAAGCCGTGGACCTTTGGATCACTCGAAATGAGACCAAATTGCATGCTAGACTCTTGAATGTCAAGGACATCTTGGGGCTTTCTGATTGCCCTCCCCCTCCCAAACACAGCCTTTAAATCCCCTAATGTTCCACACCACCTAACACATGCACACACATAAACACACACACGTGAACACACACAAACACACATGAACACACAGGGTGCATGCCAAATGCACACACAGGCATCCACATTTAAACACAGACATATGAAAACACAGCACACACAACATATGCTTGCACACACCAGC
This sequence comes from Raphicerus campestris, assembly GCA_006410735.1. Lineage (NCBI taxonomy): Eukaryota > Metazoa > Chordata > Mammalia > Artiodactyla > Bovidae > Raphicerus > Raphicerus campestris. Next base: position 327,997 of record SJYW01015860.1, read on the forward strand.
TCACATGCATGTTTGAACACACAGACACTGTATTCAGACTCACACATGAACACACAGTCATGCATGTGGCACACGGGCATACAGACATCTCCCACCGCCTGTGTATGCACACATACAAATGAAACCACACACATACAGGCACACAGCTGCGTTCACAGCCATATACGCTCATATAAACAGACATGAAAATGATCACAGACACATGCACACACAGCCTGCCTACGTGGATACCCCCTCACACACACATGCACATAGACAGACACAGCATGCCTGTAGGCAAGGCACACTCTTGCACACTCATGCACAGCCATAACACATGCACACACATGAATGCATGCCTAGACGCAGCAGGCACAGGCGTGCCCAGCACCCTGCCGAGAACAAGTGAAGAGGAGGAGAAGGCAGACACATCATTCTTCCCCTTCTAGTTCAGATGACTTCTTTTTCTTGGCACCAACTTTTGTTTTGATATCTTTTGTTATTTTTTTAGATCACGAAGACACGGGACTGGAACCGAATCCCTAAGTTTTACTGATAGGAGATGTGATTTCTAGCAACAAATCTGCTAGAACAACGTGACATGTCCAAAGAAGAATCTGGAGGCATCTTGGGGTTATTGTTATACCTGTAGCACCCCAGCACCCCTGCCCTCCTGCAAGGAGGTCACTTGCTGGACTAGAAGCCTTGCTCTTCCTTCTAGAAGCACTGCCACTCTTTTGCTGTGTGCACTCGGGCAGTTTGCTTCCCATCTCTGGTCCTTCCAGCTTTGATGTTGGAAGAGTTGGGTATCTCCATACAAGTGGAGGACCATTCCCAAGGTTTCCTACGCAAAGCCCAAGTGTCGTAGCTTTCATCCTAAGGCCAGTACTACAAGGCTTCTCATATTTGAATGTGCATGTGAATCACCTGGGGATCTTGTTAAAATGCAGACTCTGAGTCAGTAGGCTGAGGCCACCCTGAGAGTCTTTCTAACAAGCTCCCCGGTGATGCCCATGCAGCTGGCCCAAGACTATCCCTTTACTAGAAAGGCCTTGCACCCTTCCAACACTTTTCATAAAGGTNTTTTTTTTTTGGATGCTTTCAATCACTGTGGGTCTTTGACATTCACAAGAAATACGACAAGAGAGCTTTAAGAACCCCACATTGGGAAATACTGTCTCCAGCATAAACTGTCCCTCTAAAAAGTAGCAGAGTGTTGTTGAAATCTGAAGCTGCTGTCTTGGACGTTTAGCGACGGTAATGTCAAGACTGAAGCCATTTCTGCAGTCATTAACGTGTGTTCCATCACGCATCATACCTGCCTCCAGTCCCTGCTCACTTGAGCTGTTCCCGGAACTGGCTCAGCGGCTGCCTGGAACCAAGTGTGGAATCATTGTTCCTGGTTCCACTGACAGCTGCCCCTGGTGGGCTCATCTGCAGCCATGGGTCTAAGCCAGGGCTGAGCTGCACTCCCCTCTCTTTCATCCACTCCCTGCTTCCATTTTTTCAGACTAAAAGCCAATCATGTTTCAGATGACTTTGTCTTTCTTTCCCTGATTAGCACTAGCAATTGAATTCTTCTGAGGCCATGTTCCTGAAAGGAACTGTGTTTATCACCAGGTGGCCAGCTAGGCTCACTCATTAGCTCAGTTCCCTGCTGACATCTTTTTTTTTGCTCCATCAAAAATATAAATTATTACAAGCCGTGGACCTTTGGATCACTCGAAATGAGACCAAATTGCATGCTAGACTCTTGAATGTCAAGGACATCTTGGGGCTTTCTGATTGCCCTCCCCCTCCCAAACACAGCCTTTAAATCCCCTAATGTTCCACACCACCTAACACATGCACACACATAAACACACACACGTGAACACACACAAACACACATGAACACACAGGGTGCATGCCAAATGCACACACAGGCATCCACATTTAAACACAGACATATGAAAACACAGCACACACAACATATGCTTGCACACACCAGCTCACATGCATGTTTGAACACACAGACACTGTATTCAGACTCACACATGAACACACAGTCATGCATGTGGCACACGGGCATACAGACATCTCCCACCGCCTGTGTATGCACACATACAAATGAAACCACACACATACAGGCACACAGCTGCGTTCACAGCCATATACGCTCATATAAACAGACATGAAAATGATCACAGACACATGCACACACAGCCTGCCTACGTGGATACCCCCTCACACACACATGCACATAGACAGACACAGCATGCCTGTAGGCAAGGCACACTCTTGCACACTCATGCACAGCCATAACACATGCACACACATGAATGCATGCCTAGACGCAGCAGGCACAGGCGTGCCCAGCACCCTGCCGAGAACAAGTGAAGAGGAGGAGAAGGCAGACACATCATTCTTCCCCTTCTAGTTCAGATGACTTCTTTTTCTTGGCACCAACTTTTGTTTTGATATCTTTTGTTATTTTTTTAGATCACGAAGACACGGGACTGGAACCGAATCCCTAAGTTTTACTGATAGGAGATGTGATTTCTAGCAACAAATCTGCTAGAACAACGTGACATGTCCAAAGAAGAATCTGGAGGCATCTTGGGGTTATTGTTATACCTGTAGCACCCCAGCACCCCTGCCCTCCTGCAAGGAGGTCACTTGCTGGACTAGAAGCCTTGCTCTTCCTTCTAGAAGCACTGCCACTCTTTTGCTGTGTGCACTCGGGCAGTTTGCTTCCCATCTCTGGTCCTTCCAGCTTTGATGTTGGAAGAGTTGGGTATCTCCATACAAGTGGAGGACCATTCCCAAGGTTTCCTACGCAAAGCCCAAGTGTCGTAGCTTTCATCCTAAGGCCAGTACTACAAGGCTTCTCATATTTGAATGTGCATGTGAATCACCTGGGGATCTTGTTAAAATGCAGACTCTGAGTCAGTAGGCTGAGGCCACCCTGAGAGTCTTTCTAACAAGCTCCCCGGTGATGCCCATGCAGCTGGCCCAAGACTATCCCTTTACTAGAAAGGCCTTGCACCCTTCCAACACTTTTCATAAAGGTGAGATGAGGCTGAGTTTTGTATCCTTCTCATTACACCCCAAGCCCCTGACTGGAACAGCAGTGATGTCATCTTCTCTCATCTTGCCCGTTCCTTTAGCTCAGGGTCTCCCCAATACTACCCACCTCCCTTTCGGAAGCCAGGCCCTCAAATCATACCCTTACCTTTGGAACAGTGGGATGTCAGAGGGATGGAAAAGGTCTGCATTCTGCCAGCCCTGAGCTCCCTGTTGCCTGGGAGGTGTGCCCTGCCCCTTCTCTCAGAGCCTCAGTTTCCCCATCTGGAGAAGAGGGGTTTGAACTTGCTCTCAGCCACATTTTGGCTACAGCAGAGCTTTTCCCAGGCCCACTGTCCCAGGTGCCACTCTCTAAGATTTTATTTAATTGGATTGGGCTGAGGTCCAGGCATGGGGTTTCCAAAGAGCCACCCACGTGATTGTAAGGGATGCCAGGATGGAGAACCCAGGGCTGGTGCTCATTAAGGGTCAGCCCAGCGCCGACTGTCAGCATGTGGTCCGGCAGCTGCATCTACACACCTATCCCTCTGCTCACACTGTCAGATGCAGGGCTTGGGAACAGTGCAGAGAAGCCTCAGAAGGATTTTGGCCCAGCTTTAGATAAGGTCACTTCCCACATGGGAAAGAGTTCTTGAAATGATGCTCAGAATGACGACCCCATCAGCGAGTTGAACTTGCTTTTCTTCTGACGGGCACATGATGCATTTAATTAAAGACTCAACCCCACACGTCAATCATCTGCAGACCTCACCCACCAACGCACCTTCCCACGGGAGGGCTGGAAACAGCACTTCTGTGTGCACGTGGTGTGGGGTGGGGGAGACCTGGCCCACAGCTGCTGCAGAGCACCGGAAGCTAACCTGATGTCCTGGCCGAACGGGGGCCCAGTGAGCCAGAGCCCCCTTGGCTTCCTCACAGCAGAGCCCCAAATGGAGCCATGAAAAGGTTTCCTTGAAGCCAGCTGGTGGTAAGGCTGGAGAGTCCCATGGTTTCCATAGCGACCTGCCTCTTCCTAAGCTGACAATGGGTTCTACCACCAGGGGGATGGTTTTGGTATTGGAGAAGCCCAGCCCAGAGTGGGTCAGCTGGGCGCCTCTAATCTCAGCTCCATGACGTTTGCTGGTGGCTTGGGAAACATCCTGGAGGCAAGGGATAGAGAAGCCAGAATGGCAGCAGCCCTGTCCCCATGTCCCCCTCCCCCAGAGTATGGGAAAGCAACCATTAGGATAAGGACAGTCAGTGGGGACCACTCTATGGTCATTGGCAGTATAGGATGGTGACCCAGCACTGGACACTGGAGCCAGACTACCTGGGGCTCATGTATGCACTCTGCCACCTAGTGGCTGGGTCACTGTGCAAGTTGCTTGATAACTCCGTCCCTCAGTCTGCCCATCTGTGAAATGGGATAATAATACCATCTTTTTCTGAGACTCTTCTCAGGATTATGAGTTAATTAAGGGGAGTCCTTTCAAGAGTGTCTGGCACACTGTAGGCTTTGGGTTTTCTCACATTTACAGCCCCATTGTCTTAGACAGTGAGACAGTCTCCAGTCTCTAGGTTAGGAGGGCTCTGCCAGGGCCCCAGGCTCCTCACTGGCCAGGTATTAGTCTAGGCAACTTTTAATTATTCTGATGTCTGGTGCATCCCAGGTCTACACCAGAATCTCTGAGAGTGGGACTCATGCATTAGCTTTTGGGGAAACTCTATGGGGGTGATAATACTCAGTTAAGAATGGGTAGAAATCTGGAAGTATTTGCCCAGATAAGTTCCCTCAACCTGGGTCCCCAGGAAGCTCCTGAAATCAGAGTAGAATCTGGGGATGGGAGAGAAATGGAGACTTGTATTTGCAGTCTTAAGCCTTCTTGGGATATGGAGGTCTTGCATGCTGCAATCCATGGGGTTGCAAAGAGTCGGACACAATTGAGCAACTGAACAAATAACAGTAAAGCCTTCTCTAGGGCTTCTCTGGTGGCTCAATGGTAAAGAACCCGCCTGCCAATGCAGGAGACATGAGTTTGACCCCTGGGTTGGGAAAATCCACTGGAGAAGGAAATGGCAACCCACTCCAGTATTCTTGCCTGGGATATCCCATGGACAGAGGAGCCTGGCGGGCTATAATCCATGGGGTCTCAAAGGAGTCAGGTATGACTTAGCAACTAAACAACCACACAGGTCCCCTCTCCTCATCCATTCATTCTACAAGCACTCACGTTCTTATGACCTGCTCACAGTGCGCACACAGCCAGGAGTGAGGTGGGAGCCTTGCTCTTACTGACCTCTACGGAGGCAGACACACGTCCACTCATCACATCCGCAATCCCAAGTGGCCATGGGGCCGTAAGGAGGGGCCTAAGTGGCCAGGGAAGGCTTACCATGCGACTTTGAAATCCGAAGAACACAGAGAAGTTAGCAGGTGGGAGGGGGAATATTCCAGGTGGAAAAATCCCACATGTGCCACAGATCTCGTGGCCAAACCCATATGACTTCTTCAGGAAAACAGAAGACAGGTGGCATGGTTAGAACTGGGGGAGGGAGGGTGAGCAAGGAGAGTGAGGGAGGCCCTGCAGATGAGCGGGGCTGGCCCCACAGGAGTGTGGGGAGGCGGGTGCAAGCCAGCTGGGCTCTGCTCCTTTACCCAGGCAATGCAGCCACTAACAGGTTTTAAGCAAGGGATGGCATGATCAGATTTGCAATTTAAAAGGTCCTTTGGCTGCTGTGGGAAGAACAGACTGTCAGCCTCACAACGGTGCTGTCAGCTGAGTCTATTAGGCAAGCGATGAACCTGGGGCCCAGGAGTCTGAGTCACTTGTCAAGGTCATGCAGCTAGCAAGCGACAGAGACTCCCAGCCCAGGGACCCCTGGGCCTGCAGCCCAGGCCTCCACACCCACATCTGGGTTCTTTCCACTCCCCACCATGCCTCCTGGCTCCCTCTCTGCTCCTATACAGCCCTCTCATCCCTGCTCTCTCATTGTAAATCCCAGACTCCCTTTGAGAAAAGAGCCTGTTAATCCATGCTGGATGACATTCTTTCCCAAAATCACTATGGAGGTGAATCGTCTTTCTTTGGGGGATCGATCTGATTTTGAGAAGCAGCCAAAGGCCGTGGCAGCCAAATTTGGCAGGATAAAGCAGGTGATTATATTAGTCATCTATCACTGTGTAACAAATTACCCTCAAAGCTAGTAGCTTAACACAGCAACAAACACGTAATATTTCACACAGTTTATGTGGGTCAGGGATCTGGGAGCAGCTCAGGTGAGGGGTTCTGGCTCAGCGTCTCTCATGAGGTCAGAGTCAAGTTGTCAGGCAGGACTGCCCTTGTCCGAGGGCCAGACTGGGTCTGGTGGAATCACTTCCAAGGTGGCGCCTTCACATGATTGATGCTGGAAGCCTCAGGCCTCTCCATGAGGGCCTTTTCAGGGCTGCTTGGGTGTCCTCACAGCATGGCAGCTGGCTTCTCACTGAGCTATCAATCCAAGCCAGAGCAAGAGGGATGTGGAGATATTTGTTATGACAGCCTCAGATATCACACATCATTTCCGCAGCACCCTGTTGGCTACTCAGTGTGAGAAGAAACAATATCACCGTGTGAATACCAGGAAGCCTTCCTGGAGGGTGCAACTGCGGCAACCCTCTTAAGGATGTGGTTTGGGCTCTAGAACTACAGTGACAGAGATGGGTTCCTTGGGCATCAGCAGAAAGTATTTCACCTCTTTCTTGAGGACTGGAGGAGTCGCACAGAAAATGCAAGTCGTAACTTTTGCTGTAATCGCAGATCTGCCAGTCCTGATGGGGCACCCACTTTATGCCAACCTCATTTCACCCTGATGACTCTGCCTGCAGCAGGCAGTTTACTTCCCCCTATTTTACAAATGGGGGCTTCCCTGGTGGCTCAGTGATGAAGGATCTGCCTGCCAACGCAGCAGACCCATGTTTGATCCCTGGATCAGGGCGATCCCCTGGAGGAGGGCATGGCAACCCACTCTGTATTCTTGCCTTGGAGAATCCCATGGACAGAGGAACCTGATGTTCTACAGTTCATGGGGTTGCAAAAAAGTCAGACACAACTTAGCAACTAAACAACAATGACAAATTTTACAAATGAGGAATGTGAGGCCCAGCGGAAAAATTAGTCAGGGACCAGGTGACCTCAGGAGCACAGTGGCTGAGACCACCCAGGAACTCCTGCGCAGAAAGCAGAGAGAAGGAGATCCCTGGGCACCAAACTATGGGGAGGAGGTGGGGGAAGCCAGCTGCTGTTTTCTCTCCTAACCTGGATGGTACCCCTCCAGGCCACTGGGCAGAGAGACCTGAGCACAGTATGGTGGGCTCATCAGCTGAGCTGTTCCAGAAGGAAGCAGAGGTCATACAAATGGGCTCATAGGGAAAATTTAATAGAGACTCTTGAGAGGTGCAGACAGGGTTGAGGGAAATCGACAAGGGGTGGTGAAGCACCCAGGGACTGGGCAACAGCTGGGAGCCACTGTCACCCCGCAGAACTGGACGAGCCAGGAGGGGACAGTCCCCCAAAACAGAGGAAGTTGTCATTATCATTGTCGCTATGGGAGAAGACAGACTCACAGGAGTTGTGGCCTTGTGGCCTGTGGCTGGGCCATTTATTGTTGCCGTTCAGTCACTCAGTTGTGTCCAACTCTTTGCGACCCCATGGCTTGCAGCACACAAGGCTTCCCCAGCCATCACCATCTCCCAGAGCTTGCTCAGACTCATGTCCATTGAGTTGATGATGCCATCCAACCATCTCATCCTTTGCCTACCCCTTCTCCTCCTGCCTTCAATCTTCCCCAGTATCAGGGTCTTTTCCAATGAGTTGAGGTCTAGCAAATGATGAGAAAATGCTCAATATCACTGATCACCAGGAAAACACAAATCAAAACCATGGTGAGATACCACCTCACACCAATTAGGATGGCTTGTTGCTTCAGTCATGTCTGACTCTTTGCAACCATATGGACTGTGGCCTACCTCTCCTCTGCCCATGGGGTTCTCCAGGCAAGAATGCTGGTATGGGTTGCTATGCCCTCCTCCAGGGGATCTTCCTGGCCCAGGGATCGAACCTGAGTCTCTTATGTCTCCTGCATTGTACAGCGGGTTCTTTGCCACACGCACCACCTGGGAAGCCCTCTTAGGATGGCTTACTGTCCAAAAACAGAAAATTATAAGCATTAGCAAGGATGTGGGGAAATGGAGCCCTTGTGCCCTGTTAGTGGGAATATGAAATAGTGCAGCCACTGTGGGAAAAAAGTTAAATTAGAATTACCATATGATCCAGCAATTCCACTTCTGGGAATATACCCAAAAGAATGCAAAGTAGGGTCTTGATAGTTATTTCAATACATCTATTTTCACGGGAGCAGTATTCACAATAGCCAAAAAGTAGAAGCAACCCAAGTGTCCACTGATGGATGAATGGATAAGAAAAATATGATCTATCCATTCAGGGGAATATTATTCAGCCTAAAACAGGGAAGAGAATTTTGACACACACCACAACATGGATAAGCCTTGAAGACATTATGCTACGTGATATAAGCCAGACATACACACAAAAACAAAT
>SJYW01015861.1:0-12595 GCA_006410735.1 Raphicerus campestris
ATTCCATAGTTCATCAGGCACTCTATCTATCAGATCTAGTCCCTTAAATCTATTTCTCACTTCCACTGTATAATCATGAAGGATTTGACTTAGGTCATACCTGAATGGAATGACCTGGCTAATTAAAAAGGAATAGCTAGTCACAGGGCTTCCCAGGTGGTGCAGTGGTAAAGAATCTGCCTGCCAGCGCAGGAGATGGCCTGGAACAGGTTTGATCCGTGGGTCAGGAAGATCCCTGGAGGAGGAAATGGCAACCCACTCAAGAATTCTTGTCTGGAAAATCCCATTGACAGAGGAGCCTGGAGGCCTATCATCCATGGGGTTGCAAAGAGGTAGTCACGACTGAGCGACTCGGCACACTCAAACACGCACACAGCTAACAATACGTCATTAGTAATGAACATATTGTTAAGAGGCCCTCTGAATAGAAAGGTCTAGGTGTTATAAAATTACCAGGCTCGGCCACCTTAAGAAACCCATCTTGGAGTAAAGCTAATGGTTATGGTGTTGATTAAGATGATTTCATCTATAATAACAGAAAAAACTTTCAAAAGATCGGCCTTACGTCTGTTGCCCTCCTTAAAACAGTTCCTGTCAGGAACTGTTTGTCTGTTAGGGCTAGATTTCCAGTATTTACCAAAGATACAGGAAGAGTTTTAAGTGATCATGCTATTTTTGGCAAACCTGGCTCATCATTTAAATTACGAATAATGGATACAAAGCATAAGCCTAACCCACTGGAGTGGGTCGCCGATTCCTCTTTCAGGGCATCTTTTGGACCCAGGGATTTAGCCAGAATCTCCTGCATCTCCTGCACCCCAGGATTTATTTATTTTATAACTGACAGTTGGAACCTTTTGACTCAACCCATTTTGCCTAACCCCCATCCCCCACCTCTGGCAACCTCCAATTTTTTCTGTGTAAGTCCTATTGTTTTGTTTTATTTTGGATTAGACATTTAAGTGAGATGATGTCTCACTTAATAAGACATAACTAAGTGAAATATTGGCATAATGCCCCCAGGTTTCATCCATGTTGTCACAAATAGCCAGATTTCCTTACTTTTTTATGTGTGAATTACATTCCAGTTATATATATCTATATATGTGCTCAATCAATTCAGTCATGTTTGACTCCTTGTGACCCTATAGACTGTAATCTACCAAGCTCTTCTCTCCATGAGGATTCTCCAGGCAAGAATACTGGAGTGGATTGATATGCCCTCCTCCAGGGGATCTTCCCAACTCAGGGATCGAACCCATGTCTCCTGCGGCTACTGTATTGCAGGCAGATTCTTTACCACTGAGACACTGGGGAAATCTCTCTCTATATATACATATATGTGTGTGTGTGTGTGTGTATAAGACATGTTTTATCCATTTATAAACATTTTCTTATTCATCCATCCATCAATTAACACTTAGATTGTTTCCGAATCTTGACCGTTATGAATAACATACTGTTTCCATAGTGGTTTCACCAAGTTACACTGCCACACATGGTGCACTAGTGTTCCCCTCCTCTCGTTATCCTTGCTAACACATTTCTTGTCTTTTTGGTAATTAGCATTTTAACAGTTGTGAGGTGATAACTCATTGTGGTTTGACTAGAATTTCCCTGATGATTACTGATATTGAGCACCTTTTCATGTATCTGTGGGCCATGTATATGTTTTCTTTTGAAAAATACTTATCCAGATCTTCTACCAATTTCTAATCAGATATATAAGTTTGCTATTAATTTTATGAGTTCTTTATCCATTTTGTATACCAATCCTTTATCAGATTTATGAATTGCAAACATTTTCTCCCATCTGGTAGGTTGCCTCTTCATTTTGTTGATCACTTTCTTTGCTGTGCAGAAGATTTTCAGTTTGACTTATATGTTATATCCCCTTGGTTATTTTGCTTTTGGTGTCAAATTCAAAAAATCATTGCCAAGACTGATGTCAAGGAGGTTATCAACTATGTTTTCTTCTAAGGAGTTTTAGGATCTTTTGAGCTTATGTTCAAGTCTTTAATCTATTCTCAGTTAAAGGTAAGATAGTGGTTCAGTATGATTATTTTGCATGTTATGGTCCAGTTTTCCCAACACCACTTATTAAAGAGATTGTCTTTTTCCCATAGTATATTCTTGACTCCTTAGTCATGAATTAACCAAGTATCTATGCGTGGACTTATTTCTGGGATCTCTGTTCTATGTCAATGATCTATGTGTCCATTTCTATGACAATACTGTGTTGTTTTGATTACTACAGCTTTGTAGTCTAGGCTGAAGTCTGGGAGCATGATACCTCCAGATTTGTTCATTTTCTCAAGGTTGCTTAGGGTATGTGGAGACTTTATTGCTTCCACCTTTTAAATTTTGTGAAGATGCTTGTGTCTATGTCTATCAGATATTGGGCTGAAAGTTTCTTTTCTTGAGATATCCTTATTTGGTTTTGTTACCAGGGTAATACTGGCCTTGTACAAACAGTTTGGAAGTGTTTTCACCTATTCTATTTTGATAAGAGTTTGAAAATGGTCGGTATGAATTCTTCTTCAAAGGTTTGGTAGAACTCACCAGTGAAGCTGTCTGGTCCTAGACAATTTGTTTATTGAAGGTTTTTGATTACCAATTCAATCTCCTTACTACTAATCAGTAAGTTTTGATTTTCTCTTTTCTTCATGTTTCAGACTTGGTAGGTTGAACGATTTTAGAAATTTACCATTTCTTCCAGGTCATCAATTTTGTTGGCATGTAATTGTTCACAGTATTCTCCTATGTACCTTGTATTTCTGTGGTATCACTTGTAACATCTTTTCTTTTTCTTGGTGAGTCTAGCTAAAGTTTTCTCAGAAGAAAGCACAAGTTTTAAAATACCATTTTTTTCGTTTGTTTGCTGGGAGGGATTGGGGGCAGGAGGAGAAGGAGACGAGAGAGGATGAGATGGCTGGATGGCAGCACTGACTCGATGGACGTGAGTCTGAGTGAACTCCGGGAGATGGTGATGGACAGGGGGGCCTGGCGTGCTGCAGTTCATGGGGTCGCGAAGAGTCGGACACGACTGAGTGACTGAACTGAACGGAAGAACAGATTGCAACAAACAGTGTATTAAAACCTCCCAAGCAGCGTGTAAAATAGTTAATTATACAATTATTTTCTAACATAGTATAAAAGGGATTTACTAGACCTACTCCTGCTACAAGTGTAGTACTTTCGTGAAGTAGGACTGAAACTGGTGTTGAATCCTCTATGGCTGATGGAAAGTGAGGGGTGTAGCCCAAGGTGAGCACAATTTCTGGTCACAGCTCAAAGTAAACCTATTAGTAGAAAAACATCATAATTAAGATCAAGGATAAAACTTTGTTGAAAAATTCTCAAGTGTTTGAATGGAGAAGTAATTATGTATTGATATTGCAAAGCCAATCATTCCGATGTGATCATAGGGCTTCCCTGGAGGCTGAGACACTGAAGAATCTACTGCAGTGCAGGAGACCCAGGTTTGATCCCGAGGTCAGGAATATCGTCTGGAGGAGGGCATAGCAACCCACTCCAGCATTCTTGCCTGGAAAATTCTATGGACAGAGAGGCCTAGTGGACTACAGTCCAAGGGGTCAGAAAGACCCAGAAAGCCTTGTGTGACTAACTGGTCATTGCAATGTGATTATAAAAATTTGCTTAAGGGTCGTTAATTAGCCTCAGTCACAACCAGGAGGTAGATAGTGGGGGAAGGGCAGGGGACTGGAGGGCTGGAATGGCTCGGGTTCTTAGAGTATGGTTATGGTCAATGAGTCCACAGGACAAAGTCTTATTGTGTAACCATCACATGGTTCCTGGGGGAAAAGCCAGCTAACCTCTCAGGTCTTGGCCCCTCACCCAGGCCTGGGAGCTCACTCCTCTGCAGGCCCTGTGCTGGTAATCTTGGGCCTGTCAGACAGCCCTTCTCAGGGAGAGCTCAGGCTGTGCTGGCAGCCTTGCCCTTAGAAGACAACAGCTGTTGCTTCCTGAGTCTCCCTGTTCTCCAGGCTGAGCACCTTCAGCTGTTCTCACAGGCTTCCAGATGCTTCCTTGCCCATTCCTCAATCCCACCCTACCTGGCTTGAGATTGTGGAACACAGGACTTTGCTTAACACTGACATTCCCAGACAGACTGACCAGCCTCAAGGATGGCCTCTAGCAAAGGGTGCTGATATTTGACTTGTGCCCTTAAACTGGGTCCGGTTATCTCTGGGCATTCTTCCCTCATACAATGGGCTGTGAGTTTCCTGGGACTAAGGTATCATCCCCTCCCTGTACCCCTGAACTCAGCACAGAGACTGACCTAGAGGGATGCTCAGCCCAGGTGTGTGGAGAGAGAGAGGAAGAGACAAATGAGCCACTTACAGGCTGGGGAAGCATAGCATCTACTCACTGAATGAGCCAGCGCTCAGCCCTGTGGTGGGGCGGGGCTGGNCTCCTATGTACCTTGTATTTCTGTGGTATCACTTGTAACATCTTTTCTTTTTCTTGGTGAGTCTAGCTAAACTTTTCTCAGAAGAAAGCACAAGTTTTAAAATACCATTTTTTTCGTTTGTTTGCTGGGAGGGATTGGGGGCAGGAGGAGAAGGAGACGAGAGAGGATGAGATGGCTGGATGGCAGCACTGACTCGATGGACGTGAGTCTGAGTGAACTCCGGGAGATGGTGATGGACAGGGGGGCCTGGCGTGCTGCAGTTCATGGGGTCGCGAAGAGTCGGACACGACTGAGTGACTGAACTGAACGGAAGAACAGATTGCAACAAACAGTGTATTAAAACCTCCCAAGCAGCGTGTAAAATAGTTAATTATACAATTATTTTCTAACATAGTATAAAAGGGATTTACTAGACCTACTCCTGCTACAAGTGTAGTACTTCCGTGAAGTAGGACTGAAACTGGTGTTGAATCCTCTATGGCTGATGGAAAGTGAGGGGTGTAGCCCAAGGTGAGCACAATTTCTGGTCACAGCTCAAAGTAAACCTATTAGTAGAAAAACATCATAATTAAGATCAAGGATAAAACTTTGTTGAAAAATTCTCAAGTGTTTGAATGGAGAAGTAATTATGTATTGATATTGCAAAGCCAATCATTCCGATGTGATCATAGGGCTTCCCTGGAGGCTGAGACACTGAAGAATCTACTGCAGTGCAGGAGACCCAGGTTTGATCCCGAGGTCAGGAATATCGTCTGGAGGAGGGCATAGCAACCCACTCCAGCATTCTTGCCTGGAAAATTCTATGGACAGAGAGGCCTAGTGGACTACAGTCCAAGGGGTCAGAAAGACCCAGAAAGCCTTGTGTGACTAACTGGTCATTGCAATGTGATTATAAAAATTTGCTTAAGGGTCGTTAATTAGCCTCAGTCACAACCAGGAGGTAGATAGTGGGGGAAGGGCAGGGGACTGGAGGGCTGGAATGGCTCGGGTTCTTAGAGTATGGTTATGGTCAATGAGTCCACAGGACAAAGTCTTATTGTGTAACCATCACATGGTTCCTGGGGGAAAAGCCAGCTAACCTCTCAGGTCTTGGCCCCTCACCCAGGCCTGGGAGCTCACTCCTCTGCAGGCCCTGTGCTGGTAATCTTGGGCCTGTCAGACAGCCCTTCTCAGGGAGAGCTCAGGCTGTGCTGGCAGCCTTGCCCTTAGAAGACAACAGCTGTTGCTTCCTGAGTCTCCCTGTTCTCCAGGCTGAGCACCTTCAGCTGTTCTCACAGGCTTCCAGATGCTTCCTTGCCCATTCCTCAATCCCACCCTACCTGGCTTGAGATTGTGGAACACAGGACTTTGCTTAACACTGACATTCCCAGACAGACTGACCAGCCTCAAGGATGGCCTCTAGCAAAGGGTGCTGATATTTGACTTGTGCCCTTAAACTGGGTCCGGTTATCTCTGGGCATTCTTCCCTCATACAATGGGCTGTGAGTTTACTGGGACTAAGGTATCATCCCCTCCCTGTACCCCTGAACTCAGCACAGAGACTGACCTAGAGGGATGCTCAGCCCAGGTGTGTGGAGAGAGAGAGGAAGAGACAAATGAGCCACTTACAGGCTGGGGAAGCATAGCATCTACTCACTGAATGAGCCAGCGCTCAGCCCTGTGGTGGGGCGGGGCTGGGAGGTAGAGGGGGTGAGGGCTCACTGTGGGGCCAGTCTTTTCAAGAGTCAGAGTCTCAGTCATTATCAGCAGGGTGGAGCTAAGACGGGGACTGTTAGAATCAGCCACAGGGAGACAGCCAAATCCCAGTTTGTTCATGGATGTTGTTGTATTAGATTTCCAGATTATTTTGATTTTCAGAACATGTGGTCTTTTTTGGGGGGTGCAAATGTCAATTTTCTGAGCTAAGGGTTGACACATGGAACCATTAAAACACTTTCATTGATGTTCCCATTTCACTGATGGCCATTACGTAATAGACTCTGTAAGTAGACAATTTCTCTTATGTCAATTGTATTACTCATGGTGCTTCGATAATGGCTCAGATGGTAAAAAAAAATCTGCCTACAATGCAGGAGACCTGGGTCTGATCCCTGAAACGGGAAGATCCCTGGAAGAAAGGAAGAGCTACCACTCCATTCTACTTTGCAGTATATTGGAGAATTGCAATACTTACGAGAATTCCAGGGACACAAGAGCGTTGCATTCAGTCCATGAAGTGGCAAGAGTAGGACACAACTGAGCAACTAACACACACACACACACACACACACACACACACACACACGGTGCTTAATCATCTCTCAATTTCTGCTGGTCTAATATAGCAATTGCAACCAAATATTTCTAGCAGATAAAATACAGAGATTTTTTCAACACCTCTGTTATTGGCACAGTTAGGAATTAGAATGCCAAAATAATTGGGTAGGACAAAGGACATGCCCAGGAAGAAGGACTTACAGGCATCTGGCTTTCTTAGGCACCAAGCAATCAGAAAAGATGACCAGGACCTCTGGACCCACCAGAGGAGATCCAAGAAAACTAGGTAACATAGCTACAATGGTTAGGAGGCTCCTAAGGTGAGTCCCTGCACTGGTGAGAAGAACAGGGCAGAGAAAATGACGGTCTTGACTTTGGAGCACAGAGCAGCCCCCAGAATGCACTCAAGCAGGACATGTCTCAGGCCCAGGCGGGACTGTCAGCCCCCACTAGAACAGGGGCTCCATGAGGGCAGGGATTCTGTTGCTCACTGCTGAATCTCTTGCTCCTAGGATGGCAATTGATCCAAAGTAAGTCCTCAACATATAGGTATCAAATAAATGAATAACTCAGCTCATCTACCCACCTACTATTTCATGTACTTGACATTCACTGTGGTAGAAACATTATGGGATGTCTGTTGAGCTGACTTGCTCTGAGATCTCTTCCCACACAGAGGGTGGACCTTTTTAAGGTCTATTCACCCCAGCCACAGTTGATTGTAACAGGTGGACACCTTGGCCATGATATTAAAATCAGAGTCTTAGAATAGGATTCAACAGGGCCCCTCAGGCTTAAGGGTGGCAGAATGGGGAAACGTGCCAACCCCAGAAGGGTAGACATTCCCTCCTCCACCACCCAGACCCCGCACAAGGATAGGTACTCTGTCTGTTGATTTATGACTGTATCACCAACCCGTATAAAACTGTCTGGTTCAAGGTAGAGCCTCCTTAGACACTTGCAGAGGGATGACTGCATAGATGTACAGAGAGAAGGAATGGGAGACTCAATCCTGGCAGCCCTCCAGTCCCTAGTTCTCACCTTCCACACCCTGGCTGCCCCTGCCCTCAGGTTCTGTGAGCTGCCCCTGAGCCCCAGCTTTATTTTTGGGCTTCCTTCTTTCCTACATTAATTCTGACTCTATCTGATACCTGCAAACAGAATTTTATATTAAACTCACTCATCACTTCTACATGTACTCATTTCTTTTTCATGAACTTATTGCTTCTTTGAAAAGTGAGGCTTAATCCCTATGAACATGCTCTACACTGGCTGTAAAAACAGGGATGATAGAGATGAAAGACAAGCCTGTCAACATGATGCCAAGCAATGAGAACATTGAATGGAAATGTGATAAGAGAGGCACCCAGGGAGTCTTGGGAATCCTGGGAAGGGACACCTTGTGGTCAGCAGCTTTGGGTTTAACGGAGCTCACCTGGATCTATTTACTTTACGTGGGTTTCCTCATTCTTCAGTGAAACATGATTGAGTAATAATCTCCCCTCATACAGGTTTGCCTTGAGGTTTACACAAGCCTATGAAAATGTTTTGTGCTCCATGGAGTTAATCCCTGAACATATGTCAAGCATTCACTGTGTTTAAAGTTCTAATGGCAGCTCTAATTGAGAAACAAACAAGGAAACTAAATCAGATCTTAGGCCAAGTTCTGGAGAGATACTAGAAGCTGAATCAGAGTCTGACTCAGCAGGTCTAGTCTTTGATCTCTGTTGATACCCTCAGAACCATCTCGCCATGCCTGTGCAAACATTCATCCTTACCTCAAGCACTTAAAACCTCAAACCTTAAAACACAGTTGCTGCTGTTTTTTATTTTTTGCTCTTGTTATAGATCCAAAGGAGCAGAAACAGCAACAACTTCTGAAAAGGACAGAGAAATTCCCATGTATTCCTGTTCACTTTCTGTGGGTCAGCAATTTAGCCCTGTGACCCTGACCCTGACACATGAAGGTGGTCCTGCAGTTACAGGTGGAGTGAAACCCACATGCCAGCAGGAGCAAATCTTCCCTCCTGGGTACGTGCCCTGGGTCTGGGAAATTCTGACAGAGACTGGCCCTTCAGCATCAGTGCGTGACTCTCTACCAGCCATCCTTGAAGCCGGAGAGAGTCAGGGACGGGAGGCAAGCTTGTGGTGGCTGAGACAGATTGATAGCTGAGAGTCATCAGGAAGGGAAGGCAGTTCATAGTATTATTATTATTAAACATAGTCCTGATAGTAGCAACAACTCTCTAAGTATTTTCTCGGATCTAAAGAATAAGAGATAACAAGCCCTCTTAGTAACATGAACTCTTTTTATTAAGTGCCAGATGAGTTCCCCCACCTGCCACAAATAGTGAAACCCTGCATGTAGCAATGAAGACCCAGCACAACCAAACATAATAAAATAAGTAACTAATTTTTAATTAAAAAAATAGCCCTATAAGCTGCCCAGTGTTATTCTTCATATACTAGAAAGGAGGAGATTGTTTCATGACCTATCATGATGGATAAAACTTGTGAGGAAAACAACAGAATAGGAAAGTCTCGAGATCTCTTCAAGAAAATTAGAGAAACCAAGGGCACATTTCATGCAAAGATGGGCTCGATAAAGGACAGAAATGGTATGACCTAACAGAAGCTTTGGAAGGAATGATGCTAAAGCTGAAACTCCAGTACTTTGGCCACCTCATGAGAAGAGTTGACTCATTGGAAAAGACTCTGATGCTGGGAGGGATTGGGGGCAGGAGGAGAAGGGGACGACAGAGGATGAGATGGCTGGATGGCATCACGAACTCGATGGACTTGAATCTGAGTGAACTCCGGGAGTTGGTGATGGACAGGGAGGCCTGGCGAGCTGCGATTCATGGGATCGCAAAGAGTCGGACACAACTGAGTGACTGAACTGAGCTGAACTGAACAGAAGCAGAAGATATTAAGAAGAGGTGGCAAGATTACACAGAAGAACTGTACAAAAAGATCTTCATGACCAAGATAATCATGATGGTGAGATCACTCACCTAGAGCCAGACATCCTGGAATGTGAAGTCAAGTGGGCCTTAGAAAGCATCACTACAAACAAAGCTAGTGGAGGTGATGGAATTCCAGTTGAGGTATTTCAAATCATGAAAGATGGTGCTGTGAAAGGGCTGCACTCAATATGACAGCCAATTTGGAAAACTCAGCAGTGGCCACAGGATTGGAAAAGGACAGTTTTCATTCCACTCCCAAAGAAAGGAAATGCCAAAGAATGCTCAAACTACCACACAATTGCAGTCATCTCACATGCTAGTAAAGTTGGTTTTCTTACTTTTTTTCTGAACAGTCCAAGATAAGAGAGGACCAAGTAAGATGGTAGTTGTTGCAAGAAGGCATCAGAGGTCAGACACACTGAAACCATAATCACAGAAAACTAGTGAATCTAATCACATGGACCACAGCCTTGTCTAACTCAATGAAACTAAGCCATGCCGTGTGGGGCCACCCAAGACAGGCTGGTCATGGTGGAGAGATCTGACAGAGTGTGGTCCCCTGGAGAAGGGAATGGCAAACCCTTTCAGTATTCATGCCTTGAGAACCCCATGAACAGTATGAAAAGGAAAAAAATGATAGGAAACTGAAAGAGGAACTCCCCAGGTCAGTAGGTGCCCAATATGCTACAGGAGATCAGTGGAGAAATAACTCCAGAAAGAATGAAGGGATGGAACCAAAGCAAAAACAATACCTAGCTGTGGATGTGACTGGTGACAGAAGCAAGATCCGATGCTGTGAAGAGCAATATTGCACAGAAACCTAGAATGTCAGGTCCACGAATGAAGGCAAATTGGAAGTGGTCAAACAAGAGATGGCAAGAGTGAATGTCGACATTCTAGGAATCAGCAAACTAAAATGGACTGGAATGGGTGAANGTATTTTCTCGGATCTAAAGAATAAGAGATAACAAGCCCTCTTAGTAACATGAACTCTTTTTATTAAGTGCCAGATGAGTTCCCCCACCTGCCACAAATAGTGAAACCCTGCATGTAGCAATGAAGACCCAGCACAACCAAACATAATAAAATAAGTAACTAATTTTTAATTAAAAAAATAGCCCTATAAGCTGCCCAGTGTTATTCTTCATATACTAGAAAGGAGGAGATTGTTTCATGACCTATCATGATGGATAAAACTTGTGAGGAAAACAACAGAATAGGAAAGTCTCGAGATCTCTTCAAGAAAATTAGAGAAACCAAGGGCACATTTCATGCCAAGATGGGCTCGATAAAGGACAGAAATGGTATGACCTAACAGAAGCTTTGGAAGGAATGATGCTAAAGCTGAAACTCCAGTACTTTGGCCACCTCATGAGAAGAGTTGACTCATTGGAAAAGACTCTGATGCTGGGAGGGATTGGGGGCAGGAGGAGAAGGGGACGACAGAGGATGAGATGGCTGGATGGCATCACGAACTCGATGGACTTGAGTCTGAGTGAACTCCGGGAGTTGGTGATGGACAGGGAGGCCTGGCGAGCTGCGATTCATGGGATCGCAAAGAGTCGGACACAACTGAGTGACTGAACTGAGCTGAACTGAACAGAAGCAGAAGATATTAAGAAGAGGTGGCAAGATTACACAGAAGAACTGTACAAAAAGATCTTCATGACCAAGATAATCATGATGGTGAGATCACTCACCTAGAGCCAGACATCCTGGAATGTGAAGTCAAGTGGGCCTTAGAAAGCATCACTACAAACAAAGCTAGTGGAGGTGATGGAATTCCAGTTGAGGTATTTCAAATCATGAAAGATGGTGCTGTGAAAGGGCTGCACTCAATATGACAGCCAATTTGGAAAACTCAGCAGTGGCCACAGGATTGGAAAAGGACAGTTTTCATTCCACTCCCAAAGAAAGGAAATGCCAAAGAATGCTCAAACTACCACACAATTGCAGTCATCTCACATGCTAGTAAAGTTGGTTTTCTTACTTTTTTTCTGAACAGTCCAAGATAAGAGAGGACCAAGTAAGATGGTAGTTGTTGCAAGAAGGCATCAGAGGTCAGACACACTGAAACCATAATCACAGAAAACTAGTGAATCTAATCACATGGACCACAGCCTTGTCTAACTCAATGAAACTAAGCCATGCCGTGTGGGGCCACCCAAGACAGGCTGGTCATGGTGGAGAGATCTGACAGAGTGTGGTCCCCTGGAGAAGGGAATGGCAAACCATTTCAGTATTCATGCCTTGAGAACCCCATGAACAGTATGAAAAGGAAAAAAATGATAGGAAACTGAAAGAGGAACTCCCCAGGTCAGTAGGTGCCCAATATGCTACAGGAGATCAGTGGAGAAATAACTCCAGAAAGAATGAAGGGATGGAACCAAAGCAAAAACAATACCTAGCTGTGGATGTGACTGGTGACAGAAGCAAGATCCGATGCTGTGAAGAGCAATATTGCACAGAAACCTAGAATGTCAGGTCCACGAATGAAGGCAAATTGGAAGTGGTCAAACAAGAGATGGCAAGAGTGAATGTCGACATTCTAGGAATCAGCAAACTAAAATGGACTGGAATGGGTGAACTTAACTCAGATGACCATTATATATACTACTGCAGGCAGGAATCCCTTAGAAGAAATGGAGTAGCCATCATAGCCAACAAAGATTTGGAAATGCAGTACCTGGATGCAATCTCAAAAATGACAGANAACTCAGATGACCATTATATATACTACTGCAGGCAGGAATCCCTTAGAAGAAATGGAGTAGCCATCATAGCCAACAAAGATTTGGAAATGCAGTACCTGGATGCAATCTCAAAAATGACAGAATGATCTCTGTTCGTAATCCAAGTCTATGCCCCAACCAGTAACACTGAAGAAGCTGAAGTTGAACAATTCTATGAAGACCTATAAGACCTTTTAGAACTAACA
>SJYW01015862.1:2978-16663 GCA_006410735.1 Raphicerus campestris
TTTGCCTTGGAAACGAACAGAGTTCATTCTGTCATTTTTGAGATTGCATCCAAGTATTGCATTTTGGACTCTTTTGTTGACCATGATGGCTACTCCATTTCTTCTGAGGGATTCCTGCCTGCAGTAGTAGATGTAATGGTCATCTGAGATAAATTCACCCATTCCAGTCCATTTTAGTCTCTGATTCCTAGAATGTTGACGTTCACCCTTGCCGTCTCTTGTTTGACCACTTCCAATTTGCCTTGATTCATGGACCTGACATTCCAGGTTCCTATGCAGTATTGCTCTTGACAGCATTGGACCTTGCTTCTATCACCAGTCACGTGCACAATTCAGTATTGTTTTTGCTTTGGCTCCATCCTTTCATTCTTTCTGGAGTTATTTCTCCACTGATCTCCAGTAGTATATTGGGCACCTAATGACCTGGGTAGTTCCTTTATGGAAAATCTGAATGAACTTTTTTTGCCAACCCAAATACACCATCTTGCTCAGCAATATGATGATAACTGTTGCTGTTTATTCTCTGAGAACCTGCTGTGTGGAAATCACTGAATATACATTAACTCTCCTCAAATGCCTCATTGAAATGGGTGTTATTTTTTTAAACCATGATTCATCAATAAGAAAGGAGGCTCAAAGAGACAAAGTAAGTTGTTCAAGTTCACCCAGCTACTACATGGCAGAAAGAGAATTTAAAATCAGATCTGTTGGAAATCCTTATATGAACTCTTCTCAAATGCACAACACCTTCCTGCTCTATGCATAATTCTCAAAGAATTTTCCATTTACAGAGAAATTTAAAATCTACAAATGGGAGTCCAAGTGGTGGACTCAGCAAGCAATAACAGCCTCATGGTGTATGAGAATCATTATTCAGGTTTAAGGTATGTTGTTCAGAGAGACCAAGAGTGAGATCTAGAATCATATTCTAGAATATTCTGAGTGAAACAAGAGCTTGGGGCTGTGTGATTTTTGTCTCCATACTGGCCTCCACCAGTGGGCACTCTGCCTCTTGAGAATATTTGTAATAATCTGGAGAATTTTTGGTTGTCACAGCTGATGGTGTTAGTTAGTGCCATCTGGTAGGTAGAGACCAACAATGCGCAGGACAATCCTCTTTGCAACAAAGAATTACTCAGCCCCAGGCACCTAACCCTAACCCCTAACCCTAACCCTAACCCTCCTCCCAGCTGAGGAGGAAGAAAGCAGCCCCAAATGCCCCTTAGCTTGGTGCTCTGAATATCAAAAGAACCACTGGCTTCTTTCAGCTTCAGGTGATATCAAATTTTGGTTTGAGGAAAGAGTATTATAGGTAAGAGGAGGCTTTAAGTATAATCCATGCCTGTATTTTTAAGGTGCACCCTCAAGAATGGGGTCTGGAAGTATCTCTTACTTATGTGGCCTTGCAACTTAAAGCCCTCTTCTGTCATTTCTGCCACTCCACATTCCCCCCTTTCCCTTCCTCCACCTCCCACCTTTTTTCCATTCTGTGCTCACTGGCCTGTTTAAAACTCTCTCTGGCCCCTCCAAGGCCTTAGACTTCTGAAATGTGCCAGTCTAAACCCTCTGTTCTTTTCAGGGTAAGTTAAGGACTCCCCTCATTTAGGAAAAGAGAGAAAGAAAGGGAACTTTCTCAGCCAGAGAACTTCTCAAATTCTTAACAACTGCTTATATTTACTACCATCCCTGTAATAGTTACCTCACCTGAGCAATTTGGGGGCTTGGGGCAGAATATGGGGCCAGTGTCCATGACCAGTCACTGCTGGAACCAGGTTTATTGGAAGAATTTCCTGAAAGTGCTTCCCCCATGTAAGTCCTCACATTTATTGTTAAATCCCCCATTCTACTCATGGTCCTTACTCTAGAGCCTAAGCCATAGCTGAGAAGGGCTCCACTGTTAAAGAAACCAGTGGAAAATAACATATTATAAATGCAAAAATCATTAAAGTAATACTTTATAAGATATATTCGTTAGACACATTCTGAGTAAATTGAACACTTTAACCTTGAGGAGGCACAGGAAAAAAATATGTCCTTGGCTTGGTGATTGTTAGGGGAGAGTTTACCCTGTGAATGATATGGCTTTATATCAAAAAATAAACTAGGATTTCAAGATCCCAGAGAACAGAGCCTTAAATAATGTGTTGAGATAGTAACTTAAAAGATATCTGGAGCCTATGCAAACTCAGAGTCAGAAATTATATATTTCTTTCTCCTCCTCATAAAACATACTCCACAACAGAACATTTCACCTTTCATCTTAAAACATTTCTCTTCTCCTTGCCTCTGCCTCATAAATAACAGTAGTGAAGGAGAAAAATTAAGTTGGTATCCACATTGTCTGAGATGTGTTTCAGAGGACAATTACTTTCTATAGCAGACTTCAGATCAAAATGGTATCATGTTTTCATGAATTAGGTCAAGGTGCCTTGTGTCACAACCCGAGTAGTGTTGTAAGACAAAATGCTGTTTCCTGCCACATGCAGCTCAGAACTCTTGAAATACCAGGAGCAGATAAAACCTTGACACATCAAGGGTAGTCAACTACTCAGATAACAGGGATGGGAGTGGGGGTGGGCACATCTCTACCTGCTATGGGAATCTCAGAATCACACAGTGCCTTATTCACTTGTCAGTGCTCTAAGAGCTGGCTGGATAAGGGGAGACCAGATTGGAAAACCTTGACCACGTGTGAAGATGAGCTGAGCTTTAACAAAAGGAATTTAGGGAAATTAAACTCAGTTAAAATTGACCAAATACCCCCTATATGGAAGATGCAGAATTTATTTAAGAATTTTACTAGAAAGAGAGGAGACAAACATGCGAATATTCACTAATAGGTCTAATGAGCTACAAACTGAGTTAGCATAGAGCAGGTGAGGGTAGAGACAATTGGGGTGGTTCACCAAGAAGGCCATCTTTGAACTAAGGTTTTAAAGACTGAATAGAAGTTCTCAGGCTAAACAAAATAAAGGGGATAATCTAGGAAGAGAGAACATTTATCCATTTACACGACACAATGTGTTTGTGGGAGGTAGCATAGGAGAGTATCATTTTACATTTATAAATGCGTAAGGGTGTCCGCATAAGGATCCTCAGGGGACCCTTAAATGAATTATCTAGGAAAAGAGGACCAACAAGGAGAAAATTTTATGACTGTGCCTGGGGAGAGAGATGAGAAAGTCAGTAAGCATAAGAGTCACCTTCTGGATTCAGGACTGTCCTAATGGCGTATGAGCTCTATGAATAGTGTAGCAGAAATAGGCTACAGGAGCAAAAATATTAATACATAAAGAAATTTTGAAATTGTGCAGGGCCACTATGAATGACATAAAAAAGTGACACTAAGCATAGAGGACAAATCAGTGTGAAACAGCACTTCCTTGGCATTGAGAAATTTAGTTCATTATGGAAGGGCAGGTTAGCAGAGACTGAGATGCTCAGCAGGAGATGGCAGATGCCCAGTGGACATGGAAATGCCCAGCAGGTGCCCAGCAGGAAATAATGGAAGCTGAACCGAAATGCAGTGCCCAGAGGATACTGGCAGAAGAACAGAAACCATCTAATGCAAGCAAACCTGTTTGGAAACTGATTGTGATTCCCAGAAGACATTCCAGGGCTCCACAAATTCTTTTTTTTTTTTTTTTTTGCAAATTCTTTGTAACACTGTGAACATGATCCAGTGGCATTAGAATATTATTAATGGGATGCCACTGGTACCCGCAGGCTGGAGAGGTCTGAAGCAATTGGAGTTATGTATTTATTGAAGAGTGAAATAGAGAAATGTGACATTGGTTTGCTCTCAGGTGGCAAGAAAATGCTTATCAGAGGTTGAAAGGATGGCAGTCATACTATATAGAGGCAAAACACCTGTCAAACTTTTTTTATATGGTAAGTAAAGAGGCAGGCAGGTCTACTCAGTCTACAGCTCTAAGAGGCTGAAAAACAAAGTTCTAGTAGCAACTGTTACTTTGGAAAGAATTGGCTGATATGCAAGCAGAAGTGAACAGGATAAAGAGCAAGTATGCCAGGCTTGGTGTGGTTGAAAAACTGCGTCAAGACTCTAAACACTAAGAGATGAGAATTAAAAAATACAAACAGTCCTGAATCACAAACATTTAAAACTTCTTTTGATTGGTTAAAGTGGCTTAATATAAATGTCATATTAAGATTTTATCTGTCTCACATGAAGTTTTAAATATCAGGTGGCCATAGTTAAGTAGAAATGGGGTATGAAAGGAAGCAATGAACTAAATCAACATAATTATTACACTTAGTAATCCTTGAGGTGATCACAGTCACCTGGAATTAACTGGAAGCAAATAGATCAGAAGAAGACCAAATTTTGAAGAAACATTATTGCCAAAGATAAGTCTTTTGACTATTTCAGTGATACAATAACCTCCAGGTGCTCTGGTTGGCACAAGAGGAAGAAAGGTGTAAAACCTAGAGAGTCCCCAAGGAGGACATGCTTCCAACACCTCCTTCAGCTGTGGTCAAGGAAGATACGCAAAAGGAAAAACAAAACAAAACATGGCCCAAAGACAGACTCTGAGGCAAAGGAGAACAATGGAAAAGCAACTGTCCCCAGAAAGTAGTGTCAAGGTCCACACAAGAATATCCCCCGTCATCAAAATAGGAGTCCTTCAAATGCTTGTGGCTCCATAACTGCTAAGGCCCAGTAGCTGTGTCTTATATGCTTCCTTTTCCCAAATAAGGGTCTGCCCTGAGGTTACCCTGGCCATGCTCCTCTGTTGAATATAGGCTGTCTAGTGTGGGGGCTGAAAGTATAACTCGTCCTTGCTGAGTCAAGAGGAGCCACATCTGTACTGGTTGGGGACAACTGCACATCATTCAGAAATCACAAGCTGTAAGCTGGTTACCGTGACCAGATGGGACTCTGGATCAGCCCTTGTGGAGGCGGAAGTGAAAGTGTGTGGAAACAAGGGGGCACATGGATATTTTTATTTAGTGACCAGAGGACAGAAGGGACATCTTTCTGATGACTAAAAGTGAGTGCTCTGACTCCAAAGAAGCTTCCCAGTGAAGACTACATTTCCCAGCCCCCCTTGCATCTAAGTGGACCCATGTGACTATTTTTGGCCAATGAGCTAGGAGCAGAAATGATGTCCTTACCTTGGAGTCTGTGTCCTTTAAGTATTCAAGATGTCTTCACTCCCCATATTCTATTCCCTGTATATGGGCACCTGAGACAGCACCTAAAGACAGAAGGAGCCTAGATCCACTAGAAAGAGTCTGAGTACTCACGTAAAAGAAGGCCACCAAGAAAAGCTTTTTATTCAGGAATAGCTGTATTGGACTTTGAAGACAAGAGAAATAAACTTTATTGTATTAACTCACTATGATTTTGTTGTTGTTGCTGGTATTAACTAGCCCAATTAATATGACCAGCACACCCTAATGCACAGAGGTAAGAAACACTACATGCGGTTAAGAAACTAGAATAGTTTATACTGTTAAAATAAAAGGTGCACATGGAGAAGTGACGGTAAAGCTGAAGAGGTAGACAAAGAACAGGTAAGTGCTTCTCAAAGAGTGGCCCATCAACTACTTATATTCAAATCACTTGGAAGTCTAATTAAAAATGTCATTTTGAGGGCTCCACCCCAGATCTATAGAATCATAGTATCTTAAGATGCCCACAAACATACATGTTAAACAAGAACTCAGGTGATTTGAACATCCACAACAGGTTGAGAAATACTTGGCAGGATGATGAAGAGATCTTGTGTATAATTTTAAGATTTCTTTATTTTACCACAGAGACATTTGAAAACTGATGAAAGGTCATTACAGGTGAAAAGGAAGCAATATGATAATTTATATATAACATCAGTAGGGTGTTAACTCCATAAGGGCAAAGCATTTGTCTTTTTTGTTCACTACTGTATCCTGTTTGCCTTAAATAGCATCTGGTATTTAATAGGTATTCAATAAATATTTATTGAGTAAATGAATCAGATCTGAGTTCTAAAATGAACAGTGCCAAGGAAGTACAGATAATTAATTGGAAGGGATGATAATGGCTGCTGTTAGAGAGTATTAAAACTGTTGAGCTATGAGATGATGCATTTCTAAGCTAAGGCAACAGCAGTGAGAACTGGGGAGAGGGTATAATTTTAAAATATATTTACAAGGATAAATTGGTGTGTCTTTTTTTTTTTTTGGTCATGCCATGTGGCTTGCAGGATACTTAGTTCACTGATTAGGGCCTAGCAGTGAAAGCATCTGGAGAAGGAAATGGCAACCCACTCCAGTATTCTTGCCTGGAGAATCCCATGGACAGAGGAGGTTGGTGGGCTACAGTCTACGGGTTGCAAAGAGTCAGACACGACTGAGTGGAAAAAAAAAAAAAAAAGTGAAAGCATCAAGTCCTAACCATTGGACTGCTTGGGAGTTCCCAAATTAGTGAGTCTTAGTGATTGATTCAAGTAAGTAGCTGGGGTAAAAGGAAGAGTCTAGAAAGACTGATTTTTTTTCCTTGTTTAATAAACTGACGATCACATTATTCACTAAGATCCAGAACTTATCAGTTTTCAGGAGAGCATTTAAGTATAGTACTGGATATTCTGACAATCTGATAATAAACTTAGATGTTCAGGACATGGTTCCCTGTATGTTTCAGGAACATGTTGTAAAAACCAGGTTATGGATACAGATTTGGGAGTTTGCATTCATTAATTTATTAATTCACACATTCAACATTTACTGAGTGTCTACATTATTAGGCACTAGACTAGGGGTTCAATTCAGTTCAGTCACTCAGTCATGTCTGACTCTTTGCGACTCCATGAACTGCAGCATGCCAGGCCTTCCTGTCCATCACCAATTGCCAAAGTGTACCCAAACCCATGTTCATTGAGTCGGTGATGCCATCCAACCATCTCATCCTCTGTTGTCCCCTTCTCTTCCTGCCTTCAGTCTTTCCCAGCATCAGGGTCTTTTCAAATGAATCAGCTCTTTGCATCAGGTGGCCAAATTATTGGAGTTTCAGCTTCAACATCAGTCCTTCCAATGAACATCCAGGACTGATCTCCTTTAGGACGGACTGGTTGGATCTCCTTGTAGTCCAAGGGACTCTCAAGAGTCTTCTCCAACACCACAGTTCAAAAGCATCAATTCTCAGCATTCAGCTTTCTTCACAGTCCAACTCTCACATCCATACGTGACTTCTGGAAAAACCATAGCCTTGACTAGACGGACCTTAACATTCCTTCCAGGGAGTATCTTTTAATTTCATGGCTGCAGTCACCATCTGCAGTGATTTTGGCTAGCAGTTAGACATATAAACATGTGTTTCAAGAGTCTTAGAGTTTCATGAAAGGACAAAAGAGTAGTAAGCTCCCTGAGAGAGGTATACCCAAGGAGGTCAGACAAGGGTTACCCAACCCAGCCGGAAGACTGAGAGAAAGCTTCACAGTGGAGGCCTTCAAGGAAGTCACACAACAGGCAGAAGCAACGTAGACAGAGGCAGCTGCAGCAGATTCAGAAAGACTGCTGTGCGCTGGGAAGTGAAGGGGAGATAAGGAAATAAGGACCATGAATTTACACAAGATTTTCAAGAGCTGCTGACACAAAGGAAACAAGGAGAGAAATGTGTCAACAGCTAAAAGCATGAAAGAGGGCCCAAAATATCCTTTAGGAAAAGAAAGCATTGAGCAGGTTTTCTTGCAGAAGGTCCAGAAAGATTGAAGTTATAGGAAGAGAACAAACACTGATGAAGCAAAATCACAGAGAATACAGAATAGGGTGGAGTAAGTCTACATAATGGAATAAACTGTAGACAGGAGGTAAGATGGCTTCTTCCATAGCTCGTGATGGGAAGAAAGTACAGGGAGATGATGTTTGGAGGTGGGAGGGAGGGGTTTGGGGAGGGGTCTGATGCATGTATGGCAAACAGTGGTAGAAGCTTAGAAGGTGGAGCCAGCATACAGTACTTATGGCTGGGGGCAGGGGCGGTGAATGGGCAAAGGAAAAGAAGGTGAAAGAGTTATAACTTTTAAGGAGAAGGGAAAATCAATCAACCCAGCATGCAGAAAATATGCAGTATGACTAGAATTGATAGTTTTTATAAAATATACTTGTTTCCCAAATTATTAGAATCTTCATAGCATCCCAGGAGTCTGTTAACTATTTATCTTTAAAACCATTTACCTAGCAGAATGCCCTAGCTCATGACAAATGTTTGCTGTGTGAGTCCTGGGCCCAGTTATACTGCTAGGACAACACTTATCTATTTCTAGCAGCTACAAATTATAATGAAATGAATGTCCTAATTAAAAATAAATTACTATGAACTAAAAGTAATAGCCGTCCATTTCAGTAAAAGAGCTTCTCATAAGAGCCCTGGACCAACAAAAAATCACCAAGATTACATTCAGAAAGCCTACATATGGTTCAATGCCCCTAGGGGCGGGGGGGGGGGGGGGTGTGCTGTGGGGAATAGGCTAGAATTCCTAACACTACCTCTAGTTGCTCAAAGTTCTTTTAGGGCCTCTTTATATTCAGACAAGATTCTTTTGGATTTAGAGTAAGATTTAAATAATCTCCTACAACAACATATGCTCAACTCATAATTGTTGCTAAACATATGTTCAGAATGCATAAGCCAGAAACTATGATTTATGCAAGAGGAGAAGGCAGTGGGCCTATTTATCTTTTTCCCAAGCTCAGATGCCCTGCAGATCTAATTTGCAAATAGTCATGGAAGTTGTATCATTTCCTTTCTTCAGCTTACTTGAATAGGTACTAGAAGGACAACTAATGATCTCATTGTCATCACACTACCCACCACTGCCAGTACCACCATCTCCCTCAGCAGTGGTAGAGTAAGTGCCTCACTGAAAGACCTGAAAGCTGTACCAGTGATTCACACATTCCTTGCGTGTGCAAAGCTTATTAAGGTCAAGTAACACAACTAGAGGAAGAAAAGACATCTACTGTGGCCAGGGGAGACTGCCTTCCCAATTGTGTTGTCTGAACCAATTCATATTCAGACTGGACTTCTCAACCTTCAATACACATTAAAATCTCATAAGAACCTTTAAAACATACGGTACCTCAAAATCAACTACATCCGAATCTGGAAGAGTGCATGTGTTGGGGAATTCATGCAAAAGTGTGTGTGTGTGTGTGTGTTTTAAGCTTCTTAGTTTTTTACTGTTAAATTTTTTATTTTGAGATAACTATAAATTGGCATGCAGTTGTAATATATAATACAAACATGTTATGTAACCTTTACCCAGTTTCCTCTGATAACATCTTGCAAACCTGTAGTACAGTGTCACAATCAGGATACTGACCTTGATACAGTCAAGACACTGAACAGTTCCATCGCAAGGATCCCTCTTATTGCTCTTTCACAGCCACATCCACTTATTTCCCACCTCTGCTCCATCCTCAAACCCAGGTAACCAGTAATCTGTTCTCCATTTTTATGTCAATGCAAGAATGCTGTATACATGAAAGCTTACAGTATGTGAACACTTGGAATTAGCTTTTTCCATTCTTCACAATTTCCCTGAAATTTATCCACATTGTAGTGTTTATCAATACTTTGCCCCTTGTCATTATAGATCATATATGAACATGAGAATTGGACCATAAAGTAGGCTGCTGTGCTGTGTGCTTAGCTCAGTCGTATCTGACTTTTTGAGACTCCATGGAATGTAGCCTGCCAGGCTCCTCTGTCCATGGGGATTCTCCAGGCAAGAATACTGGAGTTGGTTGCCATGCCCTCCTCCAGGGGATCTTCCCAACCCAGGGATCAAACCCAGGTCTCTCACATTGCAGGCAGATTCTTCCCTGAGCCACTAGGAAGGCCAAAGAAGGCTGAGCACTGAAGAATTGATGCCTTTGAATTATGGTGCTGGAAAGATGCTTGAGAGTCCCTTGGACTGCAGGAAGATCAAGCCAGTCAAACCTACCTAAAGTATATCAACTCTGAATATTCATTGGAAGGACTGATGCTAAAGCTCCAGTACTTTGTACATTATGCAAACAGCCAGCTTATTGGAAAAGACCCTGATACTGGGAAAAATTGAAGGCAAGAGGAGAAGGGGGAGGCAGAGGATGAGATGGTTAGATAGCATTAGCAACTCAGTGGGCATGAATGTGAGCAAACTCCAGGAGATAGTGAAGGACTGGGGAGCCTGGTGTGTCGCAGTCCATAGTGTTGCAAAAAGTTGGACCCGACTTAGCAACTGAACAACAAACAACTATCAATACATTCAGAGTAATTTTTGGTATGTTAGGGTTGATTCTGCCATCTAACTGTTTTCTATTTGTTTCCTCTGGTTTAGTTCCACTGTTTCGCTCGTCTTCCTATGTTTTCTCTTCTTCCTTTCTATATTTTTTTAATATTTAAAAGTGTTAACCTTGATTTTATAGTATTTTTTAGTTTTTAGCTTTATAGAGTTCTTAGTGATTGCTACTGATATTAAAATATGAATAGGTAACTTGTCATAGTCTACTGTTTTATCATTTTGAACATAGAAATCTTATTTTCTTCCTACTTTTTCAAAGTAATTATCAAATGTACTTCCTTTAACATATGTTGAGCAACACACCTTATATTGTTAAAAATTTTACTTCAATCAAGTATAATTTAAGAAACCTATGGGAAATAGTCTATTACATTTACCTTTTTCACAGCCTAGTCTTATATTCTTCTTTTACCTGTTCTCGTGTTCTTGAGGGTTTTTTTGCTCTAATTACTTTTGTGATTAGAGAACTTCCTTCAGCCATTCTTTAAGGCTGGGTGTGCTAGCAAGGGATTCTCTTAGTTTTCTTTCTCCTACAAATGTCTTTATCCCCTTCATTCCATAAAAATATTTTTGCTGTATGTAGAATTCATGGCATGAATGGTAGTATAGTGTATAACTTCTCTCTGCCTACTTCAAATTTTTTTAATGTTCAGAAGTTCAATTATGATGTAGCTCAGTAGGGGTTTCATTGGGTTTTTCCTACCTGGGCTTTGCTTGACTTCTTGAATCTGTAGGTGTATATACCTGGTTTCTCACTAAAATTGAAGTTTCTCACCATTATTTTTTCAAATACTTTTTCAATGTTCTTTCTCCTTCGCTTCTGTAATCTCAAAAATACAAATGTTAACTCTTTTTGTTATTGTCCAACAGGTCCCTACAACTATTGGGGTTTTTGGTTTTTTTCCAGGATATTTTCTCTATTGTTCATGTTTGATAAATTCTATTCTTATTTCTCAAGTTTATGAATTCCGTCATCTCCACTCTACTCTTAAGCCCATTAAGCAATGATTTTATTTCAGTTATTGTATTTTTAATTCTATAATCTTCATTTAATTATTTTTTTATAATTTCTATTTCTTTTCTGAGATTTCTACTTATTTTCATTTTGTTTCAAGAGAATTACAATTGCTTACTGAAGTATTTTTATGACGGTTGCTTAAAATGCTAGTCAGAGAATGCTCACGTCTACTTAACTCTGTGTTGGTACTTGAAGCCTTTTCCCATTTCTGCTGTCATTTTCTTGGCCCATCCCATAACATGTGATTTTCAGATGTATTCCTGAAATTTTAGTTATTATGAGACTCTGGATCATCTTAATCATTTTTAGCAGATAGTTCCTGGTTGAGGTCTAGCTTGAAAGCCAGCTGGTTATGTCTGACAAGGCCCCTGTGATGCCATCCCTGCAAAAGCAGGGCACTGACTTAAACCACCTGCTGTTTCCTCTACACCTCTTGCTGCCACTGGAGAGGTAGGAAGTAGAGGGCTAAAAAAAAAAAGCAAGTGGAGTGGGGAATAGAGGGCTGACTCCAACCACTATTGCTTCAAGGTGGAGGTGGAGACTCAGCTCCTCACTAGCTTCCTTTGACATAAGGGGTGTGAAGCAAATGCCAACTAACCTAATTCTCACCACTACTTTCTGCCTCCTTTTTGCTTAGTAGGGGTGGAGCCGCTGTTGTACCTTGCCAACACTTTCCTGGCAGGAGCATCAGAGCACTGCAAATTTCTGCCAGATGAGGAAGGAAATTATTTCTCTGTTCCCTGGGGATACTACCCAGTGATATCTTCTAGCGCATCCATGCCTCCACTGGTAGGAACAGAAGATCAACTTCTTGCTTGATCAGGTGAAGTCATGGAGAGGGAGTGAAGAGGTGCCGTTGTAACACTGATGTTTGGTTGGAGTCTCATCTGGGTCACACTGAGATTAGTTGGGGCTTCCCTGGTGGCTCAGATGGTACAGAATCTGCTTGCAATGCAGGAGGCCTGGGTCGAATCCCTGGGTTGGGAAGATGCCCTGGGGAAGAGAATGGCAACCCACTCCAGCATTATTCCCTGGAGAATTCCATGTGTTAAGGAGTCAGGCTGGCTATAGTCCCTAGGGTCACAAAGAGTCAGACACAACTGAGTGACTAACACTTTCACTTTCACTTCAGGTGATATTACAAACAAGTTTCCTGTTGCTAAGCCACATTTTCTTTCTTTTTTTTTTTTTTTTTTGCTAAGCCACATTTTCATCAGTTCTTTGATCAGGGAAACTGGCTTTTCTTGGAGTCTGTTAAGCCCAAGCCTGCTGGCAGTTCAAGTTATATGGAAGGCAATAAAGAAATTCAGAGAACTCACTGCTTTGTTTCTCCTCCATCAGAGACTTACTGTCCTTTTTAGTTGTAACAAAGAGAACCTGGGAGGAATGGGCTATTCCATCTTGAGAGAACTCTTTGAGTGATTTTAATAAGCATCCAAGATTGAGAATCTCTGATTTAGGCCAAATGATTAATCTGGATGGTATGTTTTCCCATTTAATTAATTGGTTATTTGAATGATATAATAAAAATTCTATAGATATTAAGTTTTCAGGGATGATTTGCCATAAACCAGGCAATTGTCTACGTGCTGAAAACTGGGAACAGAGAAAAATCAAGCCCCTTCTTTCACAGAGCATACATTATAGTCACTAGAGTGGGAGGAAGACACTTAGAAGATAAAACCATCATCCCCACTGCTACTCCTGGCTTTCAGCTCTTTGGCATCTCCTGCTGATGCTACTGAAATAACCTCCTAACTGATTTTTTCTTCTTTGCACCTTCCTCTCTGAAGGAAATGTGAACAACTTCTCTTCCACTTTAGAGTCATGAATGACCACGTCTGTCTCCCACGTAACACCCTCAACTGACTGACTGTCACTATAAGATAAAGTCTAAGGCACTCTTAGCAAGACCTTGAAGTACCTCCATGACCTCCAGAGGCTTCTCCTGCAACAATTTCCAGAATTTGCAACTCCGGCACCACGTGGTAGCCCACCCCTTGTCTTCTTCTGTTCTCTCTGGAATAGCCCATTCTTCTCCTTTTATACCAAGTTAGTTTGTAACTTTCCAGAATCCTTTATTTTTTTCTGTAACCTAGCCCTTTAGAGTCTTAAGCCACAAAAATTTAAAAAAAAAAAAGAGCAACCAACTTAGCTTACAGGAACATTGAAGACCTTATTCTGGGTCAAATGTGTTACAGAGAAAGTATCTGCCTTTTGGAGGTAAGCCAACACTTCATCAAAGGTTCACATTTTAAAGCATTTTATATAGGCACAAAAAATCCCTTTTCAGAGTCCAAGAATTGCATAGTCTTTTATCCAAGTTTAAAATTCATTTCAACACAGCAGCATCTCCAATAGCGTAATGGGAATGGATGAAA
>SJYW01015870.1:0-10943 GCA_006410735.1 Raphicerus campestris
ATGAATCAAGTGCTTTCTCAGTGCACTCTGAAGGAACTGGGCCAGTAAAATTAGCTTTGTATCCTATGGCAAATAATGACTAGTAGAAATATTATTAGATTAAGATCAGGAGACCGAGATTCTAATTCATCCATCCATCTACTCAACAAACATTAATTTAGTGTCTATTACATACTAGCTACTGAGCTAAGTGCTGTATTATTATTGTTGTTCAGGTCCTAGGTCATGTCTGACTCTTTGTGACCCCATGGACTGCAGTGCACTAAGCTTCCCTGTTCTTCACCATCTCCGAGTTTGCTCCAATTCATGTCCATTGAGTCGGTGATGCCATCCAACCATCTCATCCTCTGTCATCCCCTTCTCCTCTGGCATTCAATATTTTCCAGCATCAGGGTCTTTTTCAATGAGTTGGCTTTTCTTGGGTCTAACAAAACCATCGCCACTACATGTGCTGAGCATTTTCTGTGTGCCAGGAATGGTTCTACACTTCACAGAGTCATTTAACACACCTTACAACCTTGGGGCATAAGTACTATTATCACACCCATTTTACAGATGAGGACAACGAGGCACAGAGAAAACAACTTACCTCCATTTTCAGCTTCACAAGCAGCAGGGCCAGGAACCAAACCCAACCAGTCTGACTCCAGAGACAAATAAGATATAGTTTCAGTCTTAGAGGGGCTCAGAGTTTCCTGGAGGGATACATAGACCTGTGCACTCAATGGCTCTGTGACCCAGGGAAAATCTTTTCCTCTCCCTTACTAGTTTTTTATTGCTGCACAAAAAATACAAATACAAGGCTAGTGACTTTATACCATAGTCATTTATCGGCTCAGAGTTCTGTAGGTCAGAGGTCCACCATGACTTTAGCTGAATCTTCTGCCTGGGTCATCACAGGCTGACATCACAGTGTGGCCAGGGTTGTGATTCTTGTCTTGGCTCAGGGTTGTCTTCCATGCTCAGTGGAAGAATTCATCTCCTTGCAGTTGGAGGGCTGAGGTCCTCATTTTCCTTCCAGCTGTCAGCCAGGGACCACATTCATCACTGGTGACCATCTGCAGTCATGTTGCCATAATACCCCCCACAGGCAGCCCAGAATGTGGTTGTTCACTTTCTTCAGACAAGCCAGATCACATCTGTCTGACTTCCTCCTCTTCAACCAGCCAGAGAAACCTTTCTTTTTTTTTTAATTACAACACTTTATTGCAGCATTGGCAAAGGTCAGATTTCTGAAGCTGGTGAAGATCGGGCAGCATTTCCATGTGAAATGGTACAACTTTACAGTTTTGTTGCTTATTTAATTCTACATGCAGAAACTAAAACATGGTAAAAGAAAAAAATGCAAAACATCTAGAAAAAAAGATGTGATCAAGTTGTAGCTTACAGATGTGCTTGCTCTTCAACTAAATTCACTATGTCTACTGGAGAACAAACGAAAGACAACTATCCTAATAAATTAACAGACTGGCCAGAAACAGACTAAGAACTCTCGTTTCTATGTAGTGAGGGGAAAACAAAAGCAAAATAAAAGCTCTACTGTTTCCATATTTTGTTTAGAGACAGAGGCTGTAAACCCATGAACGTCAACAAAATCTCCGGATCCCCTTCTCGCTGTCCTTCGTCCATCTTCTGTGGTGTCTGCCTGGCACACTGTTTGTTTTCAATGATACTTACAATGGGCTTGACTATCCCTGTTCTAAGGCTGGCGTCAGACCCCCCTAAGCCATCTGGGCTCATGCTGTATGTACTAATCGTCTTCACATTTTCCCTTTTCCCCAAATAGGCAATGTGGTATTACTGACTCTGATGGATAAAACTGATTTTTCTTCCCCATCCCTTGTTCCTCATGAAAGAGATTCCTAAACAAAAGCCTTCCTGGTGGATTATCTGGTACCTGGATATCTTCCATCATTTTGCTGTCCTGCATGTAAGTTTTCACTAGAAGACTTTATTGCTTGCTCTACACTTTTCTACTGTAGTTCTGGAGCCCCCAAATATATCTTCTTTCAACACGGGATGTTCAATTCAGAGACACTGGAACTCAAACCAAGTTTAAACTCAAGTTCATTTCCCCCAGAAAACTGTCTTTCAAGGGCTCACCTGATTAGGTCAGGCCCATTAAAGGACAATCCCCTTTGGCTGTATAATGGCACATAGTCATGGAAGTGATATCTCATCATATACACAGGCCCTGTTGTTGTTATTCAGGTGCTAAGTCATGTCCAACTCTTTGAGACCTCATAGACTGCAGCATGCCAGGCTTCCCTGTCCTTCACTGTCTCCCAGAGTTTGCTCAAACTCATGTCCATTGAGTCAGTGATGCCATCCAGCCATCTCATCCCCTGTTGTCCCCTTCTCCTCCCGCCTTCAATCTTTCCCAGGATTTCCCTGGTGGCTCAGACAGTAAAGCATCTTGCTTACAACGCGGGAGACCTGGGTTCAATCCCTGGGTAGGGAAGATTCTCTGAAGAAGGAAATGGCAATCCACTCCAGTACTCTTGCCTGGAAAATCCCATGGACAATCTTTCCCAGCATCAGTGTCTTTTCCAATGAGCCAGCTCTTCACATCAGGTGGCCAGACAAAATACTTGAACTTCAGCTTCAGCATCAGTCCTTCCAATGAATATTCAAGGTCGATTTCCTTTAGGATTGACTAATTTGATCTCCTTTCAGTCCAAGGGACTCTCAAGAGTTTTCTCCAATACCACAGTTCAAAAGTATCAATTCATCAGCACTCAGCCTACACAGGCCCTGCCCACACTCAAAGGGGAGAAGACTCTCCATGTGGGAAAATCCTTAGGGGCTATTTTAGGATTCTGCCTATCGCATTTTCTGCCCCCCCTCTTTTTTTTCTGTTTTGCTTTCCTAGTCTGAGGCTAGACTAGATAACAGTGCTATCTACTACTTATAAAGTGATCTACATTTATTAAAGACATTTTCACATATTTTATCTTATTTGAGCCCTACAATCCAGAGATTTAGGTGCTCTGGGAGCAAGGTTAGTCTCACTGTCTGTCAGAAAGAGGAATCCGAGGATCAGAGGAGTTACCCTTCCCCTTGCCATGCTGGTAGAGCCTGGGAGGCCAAAGCCTTAGTGCCAGTCCTGATTCTAGCATCTGGGCTCCCTCCTCAAGCCCATGCTGGCAGGATGATGTGAGAAGACTGGAAGCAACTGAAGCAGGAAGAACACAGGCTTTGGAGTCAGACAGACCTGGGTTCAAATCCAAGTTCTGCCCCTTATGAGCTCCAGGATCTTGGGAAAGACACTTCCTTTGTCTGGGCAGCCTCATGTTTAAAACGGGGGGAGTTGGGCCACTCAGTCTCCAGGGGCTCTTTCAGCCTCAGATCAGGACAGAAATGCTTGAGATGCACAGTGGAAGACTGCTGACTCCATGATTCCATTCTCCTGGTTGAGGGAGAATGTATAACTATACCCTTCACCCAGTTATCCCTGTGGTTTGGGGAAATCTTTTCATTTCATTATTCTCCCAGGGCCAACATGGCTTAAGCAACAGCAATTCATATTCTTGCAGTCCTGGTTCCCGGAAGTCCATAATCAAAGTGCTGGCAAGGTTGGTCACGGCACAGGACTCCGAGAGAGGGCTGCCCCGTGTCTCTCTTGCTCCTGGAGGATGCTGGCAACCCTGGGGATCCTTGCTCGGCACATGCATCACTCCAGGTCCTGCCTTTGTCTCCATATGACCTTCCCACCTCCCTCCCCCACGTGTCTCTGTGTCATTTTCTTTTCTGTTTCTTGCAAGGACACTCATCATTGAATTTAGGCCCCATTAATCCAAGATCATCTCATCTCAGGATCCTTAATTTAATTAGATCTTCAAAGACTCTATTCCCAAATAAGGTCGTATTCACAGATACCAGTTAGAACTCGGACATATCTTTTGAGGGGGACACAATTCAACCCACATCATAAATTGATTTATGGATCCCACGGTTGATGGAATAGAGGTGATTTCCAATTTTTCCTTATTACAAAGAACAGTGAAGTAAACATCCTCATTGCATCTCTTTGTGTACATGAACCAGAATTTCTATAGAAGCGGAATTGTTTGGATCACAGAGTAAACACATTTTCAACTCTTCAAGCTACTGCTAAATATTTTTGCCAGTCTAAATGATGTGAAATGGTATATCTTCTTCATGATTATTCTAGTGGTTGAACATTTTTGCAAACATTTACTGGACATTTGGGTTTCCTCTTTGAATATTTTTGTTTTGAACTCTAAATAAGTGGTTCTGTATCAGGATTATGAGCTGCTAGGAATCTGAATGCTGAAAAGCACGACAGGAGACTGAAGCGTGGACCCAGGGAAGGTACACGTGTGCTCAGTTGCTCAGTCATGTCTGACTCAAGGACCGTGGCCCGCCAGGCTCCAGTGTCTATGGGGTTTTCCAGGCAAGAAATATTCGAGTGGGTTTCCATATCCTTCTCCAGGGAATTTTCCAGACCCAGAGATTGAACCTGAATCTCCTGCATTGGCAGGCAGATTCTTTACCACTGAGCCCCCTGGAAAGCCCCTCCCAGGGAAGAAGCACTGTATTAATGGTAGTAACTGCTTTACTGAGGCTTCCCTGGCCATACAGTGGCAAAGAGTCCACCCACCAATGCAGCAGAAGCAAGTTCCATCTCTGGGTCAGGAAGATCCCCTAGAGAAGTGAATGGCAACCCACTCCAGTATTCTTGCCTGGGAAACCCCACAGACAGAAGAGCTTGGAGGGCTACAGTCCATGGGGCTGCAAAGAATCAGATATGACTTAGCAACTAAACAACAAATATATTTATGTGAGTTAAGGCCTTCTTTTAAAATGCTACTATTTTCAAGATTCACCAAAGATAATATCAGTCCTACTGTTGAGATTTACCTGAAAAAAATAGTTCAAAGATGAACTATTCACAAAACATCAATGAAGATGATTAAGACTAGAAAATGGCCGCATTTCAAAGCTGTAGCCTGAAATTCAGGTGTAAAACATACAGGACTGGGTTTTTGTTTGTTTTTAATTTTTATTGGAGTATAGCTGATTTACAATATTGTGTTGCTTTCAGCTGTACAGAAAAGTGAATCAGTTATACATACACACATATCCACTCATTTTTAAATTCTTTTCCCATCTAGGCCATTACAGAGTATTGAGTAGAGTTTCCTGTGCTATACAATAGATCCTTATTAGTTATCTATTATGGCAACCCACTCCAGTACTCTCGCCTGGAAAATCCCATGGATGGAGATAGGCTACAGTCTATGGGGTCACAAAGAGTTGGACACGACTGAGCGACTTCACTTCACTTATNTGTGAAATGGTACAACTTTACAGTTTTGTTGCTTATTTAATTCTACATGCAGAAACTAAAACATGGTAAAAGAAAAAAATGCAAAACATCTAGAAAAAAAGATGTGATCAAGTTGTAGCTTACAGATGTGCTTGCTCTTCAACTAAATTCACTATGTCTACTGGAGAACAAACGAAAGACAACTATCCTAATAAATTAACAGACTGGCCAGAAACAGACTAAGAACTCTCGTTTCTATGTAGTGAGGGGAAAACAAAAGCAAAATAAAAGCTCTACTGTTTCCATATTTTGTTTAGAGACAGAGGCTGTAAACCCATGAACGTCAACAAAATCTCCGGATCCCCTTCTCGCTGTCCTTCGTCCATCTTCTGTGGTGTCTGCCTGGCACGCTGTTTGTTTTCAATGATACTTACAATGGGCTTGACTATCCCTGTTCTAAGGCTGGCGTCAGACCCCCCTAAGCCATCTGGGCTCATGCTGTATGTACTAATCGTCTTCACATTTTCCCTTTTCCCCAAATAGGCAATGTGGTATTACTGACTCTGATGGATAAAACTGATTTTTCTTCCCCATCCCTTGTTCCTCATGAAAGAGATTCCTAAACAAAAGCCTTCCTGGTGGATTATCTGGTACCTGGATATCTTCCATCATTTTGCTGTCCTGCATGTAAGTTTTCACTAGAAGACTTTATTGCTTGCTCTACACTTTTCTACTGTAGTTCTGGAGCCCCCAAATATATCTTCTTTCAACACGGGATGTTCAATTCAGAGACACTGGAA
The DNA here is from genome assembly GCA_006410735.1 of Raphicerus campestris. NCBI lineage: Eukaryota > Metazoa > Chordata > Mammalia > Artiodactyla > Bovidae > Raphicerus > Raphicerus campestris. The sequence continues at coordinate 6,094 of SJYW01015870.1, forward strand.
CTCAAACCAAGTTTAAACTCAAGTTCATTTCCCCCAGAAAACTGTCTTTCAAGGGCTCACCTGATTAGGTCAGGCCCATTAAAGGACAATCCCCTTTGGCTGTATAATGGCACATAGTCATGGAAGTGATATCTCATCATATACACAGGCCCTGTTGTTGTTATTCAGGTGCTAAGTCATGTCCAACTCTTTGAGACCTCATAGACTGCAGCATGCCAGGCTTCCCTGTCCTTCACTGTCTCCCAGAGTTTGCTCAAACTCATGTCCATTGAGTCAGTGATGCCATCCAGCCATCTCATCCCCTGTTGTCCCCTTCTCCTCCCGCCTTCAATCTTTCCCAGGATTTCCCTGGTGGCTCAGACAGTAAAGCATCTTGCTTACAACGCGGGAGACCTGGGTTCGATCCCTGGGTAGGGAAGATTCTCTGAAGAAGGAAATGGCAATCCACTCCAGTACTTTTGCCTGGAAAATCCCATGGACAATCTTTCCCAGCATCAGTGTCTTTTCCAATGAGCCAGCTCTTCACATCAGGTGGCCAGACAAAATACTTGAACTTCAGCTTCAGCATCAGTCCTTCCAATGAATATTCAAGGTCGATTTCCTTTAGGATTGACTAATTTGATCTCCTTTCAGTCCAAGGGACTCTCAAGAGTTTTCTCCAATACCACAGTTCAAAAGTATCAATTCATCAGCACTCAGCCTACACAGGCCCTGCCCACACTCAAAGGGGAGAAGACTCTCCATGTGGGAAAATCCTTAGGGGCTATTTTAGGATTCTGCCTATCGCATTTTCTGCCCCCCTCCTTTTTTTTCTGTTTTGCTTTCCTAGTCTGAGGCTAGACTAGATAACAGTGCTATCTACTACTTATAAAGTGGTCTACATTTATTAAAGACGTTTTCACATATTTTATCTTATTTGAGCCCTACAGTCCAGAGATTTAGGTGCTCTGGGAGCAAGGTTAGTCTCACTGTCTGTCAGAAAGAGGAATCCGAGGATCAGAGGAGTTACCCTTCCCCTTGCCATGCTGGTAGAGCCTGGGAGGCCAAAGCCTTAGTGCCAGTCCTGATTCTAGCATCTGGGCTCCCTCCTCAAGCCCATGCTGGCAGGATGATGTGAGAAGACTGGAAGCAACTGAAGCAGGAAGAACACAGGCTTTGGAGTCAGACAGACCTGGGTTCAAATCCAAGTTCTGCCCCTTATGAGCTCCAGGATCTTGGGAAAGACACTTCCTTTGTCTGGGCAGCCTCATGTTTAAAACGGGGGGAGTTGGGCCACTCAGTCTCCAGGGGCTCTTTCAGCCTCAGATCAGGACAGAAATGCTTGAGATGCACAGTGGAAGACTGCTGACTCCATGATTCCATTCTCCTGGTAGAGGGAGAATGTATAACTATACCCTTCACCCAGGTATCCCTGTGGTTTGGGGAAATCTTTTCATTTCATTATTCTCCCAGGGCCAACATGGCTTAAGCAACAGCAATTCATATTCTCGCAGTCCTGGTTCCCGGAAGTCCATAATCAAAGTGCTGGCAAGGTTGGTCACGGCACAGGACTCCGAGAGAGGGCTGCCCCGTGTCTCTCTCGCTCCTGGAGGATGCTGGCAACCCTGGGGATCCTTGCTCGGCACATGCATCACTCCAGGTCCTGCCTTTGTCTCCATATGACCTTCCCACCTCCCTCCCCCACGTGTCTGTGTCATTTTCTTTTCTGTTTCTTGCAAGGACACTCATCATTGAATTTAGGCCCCATTAATCCAAGATCATCTCATCTCAGGATCCTTAATTTAATTAGATCTTCAAAGACTCTATTCCCAAATAAGGTCGTATTCACAGATACCAGTTAGAACTCGGACATATCTTTTGAGGGGGACACAATTCAACCCACATCATAAATTGATTTATGGATCCCATGGTTGATGGAATAGAGGTGATTTCCAATTTTTCCTTATTACAAAGAACAGTGAAGTAAACATCCTCATTGCATCTCTTTGTGTACATGAACCAGAATTTCTATAGAAGCGGAATTGTTTGGATCACAGAGTAAACACATTTTCAACTCTTCAAGCTACTGCTAAATATTTTTGCCAGTCTAAATGATGTGAAATGGTATATCTTCTTCATGATTATTCTAGTGGTTGAACATTTTTGCAAACATTTACTGGACATTTGGGTTTCCTCTTTGAATATTTTTGTTTTGAACTCTAAATAAGTGGTTCTGTATCAGGATTATGAGCTGCTAGGAATCTGAATGCTGAAAAGCACGACAGGAGACTGAAGCGTGGACCCAGGGAAGGTACACGTGTGCTCAGTTGCTCAGTCATGTCTGACTCAAGGACCGTGGCCCGCCAGGCTCCAGTGTCTATGGGGTTTTCCAGGCAAGAAATATTCGAGTGGGTTTCCATATCCTTCTCCAGGGGATTTTCCAGACCCAGAGATTGAACCTGAATCTCCTGCATTGGCAGGCAGATTCTTTACCACTGAGCCCCCTGGAAAGCCCCTCCCAGGGAAGAAGCACTGTATTAATGGTAGTAACTGCTTTACTGAGGCTTCCCTGGCCATACAGTGGCAAAGAGTCCACCCACCAATGCAGCAGAAGCAAGTTCCATCTCTGGGTCAGGAAGATCCCCTAGAGAAGTGAATGGCAACCCACTCCAGTATTCTTGCCTGGGAAACCCCACAGACAGAAGAGCTTGGAGGGCTACAGTCCATGGGGCTGCAAAGAATCAGATATGACTTAGCAACTAAACAACAAATATATTTATGTGAGTTAAGGCCTTCTTTTAAAATGCTACTATTTTCAAGATTCACCAAAGATAATATCAGTCCTACTGTTGAGATTTACCTGAAAAAAATAGTTCAAAGATGAACTATTCACAAAACATCAATGAAGATGATTAAGACTAGAAAATGGCCGCATTTCAAAGCTGTAGCCTGAAATTCAGGTGTAAAACATACAGGACTGGGTTTTTGTTTGTTTTTAATTTTTATTGGAGTATAGCTGATTTACAATATTGTGTTGCTTTCAGCTGTACAGAAAAGTGAATCAGTTATACATACACACATATCCACTCATTTTTAAATTCTTTTCCCATCTAGGCCATTACAGAGTATTGAGTAGAGTTTCCTGTGCTATACAATAGATCCTTATTAGTTATCTATTATGGCAACCCACTCCAGTACTCTCGCCTGGAAAATCCCATGGATGGAGATAGGCTACAGTCTATGGGGTCACAAAGAGTTGGACACGACTGAGCGACTTCACTTCACTTATATATCTTAGTACTTGTATGTCAATCCAATCTCCCAATTTATCCCTCCGTCCCAGGACTGGGTTTTATAGTACAATACACACACACACACACACATACACACACACACACACACACACACACACACACACCCCATTTGTTTCTAAATGATTGTCACTGTTTTTAAATTATTATCATTATTTATTAGTATTAATACCTCATAATATTACTATGATATACGACCACCTATATCTAGTTTAGTAGCTTTAAAAGTTAAACTTTCAAAAACTTTCACAAAAATGTTCAAAAGGCAGTTTTAAGTTCTTGTGGCTCCTGTATTTTCTAAAACTACAGGAAGGCATGCTAATGTTTACCTCGCTGTTACTCCATCAACAAGCTCCTCTGCACTGAGGTGGAGAGCCAACCAGCTCATCCCAGCTTTCCCAGGACTATCCTGACTTTAAACGTGGAAGTCCAGCGATCTGGAGCCCTCTTATTCCCAGGCAACCTGGAACAGCTGGTCACCCCAACACAGGGGCAGCTTCCTTTCGTCAGTGCATGGGAGGAAGGCCTGACAGTAGCAAGCCCTTCTCCTGTACTGTAAACCTGAAAGGTAGTCATACGTCTGAGAATTATTCCTTACTGGTAAGGAAAAAAATAAAATTCTGCATGTGGCTCCCCGAATAATACCAGCCTTGATTTCACAGCCAAAGGGTCAGAAGAAACCTTCACAAGCCAATGTGCTTAATCCTCTTCTAAAGAATTCCAGGAAAACGGATTCCAAAAGGCCGCCTTTGAAACCTACCACCCAGGGTCCTTTTAAAATATCCAGTTCTATCTACCATCATATCATTTTCATTCTCAGCACTAAGCTGAAGAAACAAATCTGAAAGATATGCCACCCCAGGAAATCAGGGGACATTATTACAGACCCTGAAACGGGGCACCAGAACAGTCTGGTGGAAGCATCTTTGGACTTTGTGGGGAAAGAAGACTAGATTCTGAAAACCTTAAAAATGGGAATACTAGAGACTTTATAGAACAGAGTGTCAAGCAAACAGCTTTAAAGCCTTGGTTATAACCTGTTGTATTCAGCACGGTAATCCTAAGTGGGCTTTCCAAAGGAAGGCAAAGACTAACATTTATGAGATGCCTACTGTATGCCAGTTGCTCTCATGTTCACTATTTCNGCCTTGGTTATAACCTGTTGTATTCAGCACGGTAATCCTAAGTGGGCTTTCCAAAGGAAGGCAAAGACTAACATTTATGAGATGCCTACTGTATGCCAGTTGCTCTCATGTTCACTATTTCATTTTAATCTCCTAATAGTTCAGTTCAGTCGCTCAGTCATGTCCGACTCTTTGCGACGCCATGAATCGCAGCACGCCAGGCCTCCCTGTTCATCACCATCTCCCAGAGTTCACTCAGACTCACATGATGCCATCCAGCCGTCTCATCCTCTGTCGTCCCCTTCTCCTCCTGCCTCCAATCCCTCCTAGCATCAGAGTCTTTTCCAACGAGTCAATTCTTCGCGTGAGGTGGCCAAAGTACTGGAGTTTCAGCTTTAGCACCATTCCTTCCAGTGAACACCCAGGACTGATCTCC
>SJYW01015871.1:0-14628 GCA_006410735.1 Raphicerus campestris
AAAAAAAAAGAAGAAAGCATGTTTTGGCACAACCAGAAAATTATGAAAGAATATGCAAGACTGATCAAATGATAAAAGTGCTCCATTTCTCCTCTCTTTCCTAAGTCCATTAATCTGTCTGCCATGATACTACCTATGATATTTATGTCTGCCTAGAAACAATGAAAGCTCACTTTTCCCTTCTCTAAAAAAGTTGCTATGCTCTGTTGACACTTTAACCCTGGAGGAAAGCCACGCTGCACTGAACAGATGCTGCACACTAGTTCATTCATGTTAATTCTGCATAAATATGCTTACCTGCTGTGCTCAAAAATAGAAGCGCACCAATATATTTTGAGGTATAAATATATATAAACCCCCCAAAAAAAGTTTAAATGCAAACAGAATTGAAAAAAGTTTTCATTTGATTTGTTGATATAATTGAAAATAGATTTCATTAGTTCTTTTCTGATATTTTGAAATTATATCCTTTTTTATCAGGAGAAACTGAGGTCTTAGGAACAAATAACATGTGTTTTTACCCTTACATGGTACGAATCCGTGAGTCTGATCCAAGTTGAATGCTCATGTCCATAGAGCTGGTGTTGCCATCCAACTATCTCATCCTCTGTTGTTCCCTTCTCCTCCTGCCCTCAATCTTTCCCAGCATCAGGGTCTTTTCCAATCAGTAAGTTCTTCACATCAGGTGGCCAAAGTATTGGAGTTTTAGTTTCAGCATAAGTCTTTCCAATGAATATTCAGAACTCATTTCCTATAGGACAGACTGGTTGGATCAATTGCAGTCCAAGGGACTCGCAAGAGTCTTCTCCAACACCACAGTTCAAAAGCATCAAATCTTCAGTGCTCAGCTTTCTTTACAGTCCAACTCTCACATCCATACAAGACTACTGGAAAAACCATAGCTTTGACTAGATGGACCTTTGTTGGCAAAGTAATGTCTTTCCTTTTTAATAGGCTGTCTAGGTTGATCATAGCTTTTCTTCCAAGGATCAAGCATCTATTAATATCATGGCCGCAGTCACCATCTGCAGTGATTTTGGAGCTCAAGAAAATAAAGTCTCTCACTGTTTCCCCTGTGTCCCCATCTATTTGCCATGAAGTGATGGGACCAGACACCATGATCTTAGTTTTCTGAGTGTTGAGTTTTAAGCCAACTTTTTCACTCTCCTCTTGAACTTTCATCAAGAGGCTTTATAGTTCTTCGCTTTCTGCCATTAAGAGTGGTGTCATCTGCATATCTGAGGTTATTGATATTTCTCGCATCAATCTTGATTCCATCTTGTGCTTCATCCAGTCCAGCATTTCTCATGATTACTCTGTGTATAATTCAAACAGGGTGACAATATACAGCCTTGATGTACCCCTTTCCCAATTTGGAAACAGTCTGTTGTTCTATGTCCAGTTCTAACTGTTGCTTCTTGACATGCATACAAATTTCTCAGGAGGCAGGTCAGGTGGTCTGGTATTCCAGTCTCTTTAAGAATCTTCCACAGTTTGTTGTGATCCACATGGTTTGTGATTCAAACTGTGGTGATGGAGAAGACTCCTGAGAGTCCCTTGGACAGCAAGGAGATCAAACCAGTCAATCTTAAAGGAAATGAACCATGAATACTCATGGGAAGGTTGCTGAAACTGAAGCTCCAGTATTTTGGTCATCTGATGCAAAGAGCTGTCTCATTATAAAAGTCACTGATGCTGGGAAAAATTGAGGGTAGAAGGACAAGAGGGTGTCAGAAGATGAGATGGTGGATGGCATCACCAATGCAATGGACATGGACTTGGGAATACTTAGGGAGTAGGTGAGGGACAGGAAGGCTTGCATGCTACAGTCCATGGGATCACAAAGAGTCAGACATGATTAGGCAACTGAACAACCAAGAACAAAGACATTAAAAGGGGCAGTGAATAAGATGACAACTTCATATCTAATATACCTAATGATACTGCCTCAGACAGTCAAGAATCTGCCTGGAATGCAAGAGATGCAAGTTCAATCCTTGGATTGGGAGTATTCCCTGGAAAAGGGAATAGCAACCCACTCCAGTATTCTTGCCTGGATAATTCCATGGACAGAGGAACCTGGCAGGCTACAGCCCATGGGGTCACAAACAGTCAGACACAACTGAGCAACTAAAACTCATATCCAATATAAAAAAAAATTATTTTTGTCAGCAACTGAGGCTCATCTTAAAAAATAAATTTTAAGATAATCTTGAGTTTTGGGATAAATCTCACCTAGTCACAATAAACTACTTTTTTAATACATTTAGATTCCATTTGGTCCATTTTGATGAAAATCTGTATAGCTTTATTCATGAATCTGTGGTTTTCTCTTCTGCTAGTGTTCCTTGACTGATTGTACCACGGGTAATGCATATTGACAAAAATGAATTGAGAAGTATTTCTTCATTTTCTGTTTTCTAAAAAAATTTACATAGATTTGGTATTACTTCCTTTTTAGATTTTTGATTCAATTTGCCAGCATAGCCATCTGGTCCTGTCATAGTGCTCTTGCTTTGTTTGTATGTGTGTGTGTGTGTTTTGGTTTTCTGAGGGAAAGATATATAACTGTGATTTTGATTTCTTAAGATGATGCACAGTATTTCTCCAGCACTTTGCCTCACAAGTTCTACCTTTCTTGTCTGCTTCAAATTAGGAACTCTTGGGACTTCCCTGGTGGTTTGCTGCTGCAGCTGCTGCTAACTCGTGTCAGTCGTGTCCAACTCTGTGCAACCCAATAGATGGAAGCCCACCAGGCTCCTCTGTCCCTGGGATTCTCCAGGCAAGAACACTGGAGTGGGTTGCCATTTCCTTCCCCAATGCATGAAAGTGAAAAGTGAAAGTTAAGTCGCACAGTCGTGTCCGACTCTTAGCGACCCCATGGGCTGTAGCCTACAAGGTTCCTCCATCCATGGGATTGCCCAGGCAAGAGTACTGGAGTGGGATGCCATTGCCTTCTCCGTCCCTGATGGTTTAGTGGTTAAGAATTCTTGAAATAGAAGGAGTGAGAGTTCCACTCCTGGTCAGGGAACTAAGATCCCACATGCCTCAGAACAACTAAGCCTGTGCACTGCAACTAGTGAAGGTCTTGTGTTTTGGAGCCCACGCACCCCAACTAAAAAGTCCCTGGCACCCCAACAAAAGATCCCTCATGATGGAATGAAGATCACACAAGAAGCAACCGAGACCTGACGCAGCCAAATAAATAAATAAACAATGGATGAACTCTACTGCTCAACTCAAGAACATTGCTAATCTCTGTCCAGGCGCCCTCCTATACTACACCATGGAAAGTCTAGCTAGGCTACAAGCTTGGCCAACAGAAGCCTCATTTTATTCATTTTCTTCCTTCAAGAATCACTGTCTTCTGTTGTTCATGGTCCAATGCCTGGCAAATGTGTGTTTTGTATATTTTTCTTTTCAGAAGTCATTTAACATGTGGTAATATATCTAGTTTCTCAAACAGAATCAGAAGCAGAAGCACTATAGCATTTTTAATCTGTGTTACATATTTTCAATCAATTTTATAAAATACCAGTTATTATCCTTTTAATAACTTTATTTAACTTTAATAAATAACTTTAATAAATATTTAACTTTAATCCTTTAATAACTTTATATAACTGGTATTTAATAACTTTATCTGCTCCATTTCTTTCTCTTAAAACTGTATAAAAATTATACATTAGCTAAACCTGTTACTATGCTCTGCAGAACACACTCGTTTCTCTATATTCCCCCTTTTGACGTTTTATGCTTCCATTTGAATATTTTCTACTAATCTATCTTCCAGTTACCTAATTTTCCTTTTAACTCCATGTAACTTTGCCATTAAACCCATTCATTAGCTTTTAAATTTTAGCTCTCATATTTTCTTTTATACAGTATCCATATGTAGGCTGCAATGGCGCATGAGTGCAGACAAGAGGAGCTACCCTGCACCCAAGGGCAGGGGTGACCAGCCAAGAGGAGCTACCCCATGACCGAGGTAATGAGCAGCCATGAAGAGATAACCCACGTCCAAGGTAAGAGAAACACAAGTAAGATGGTAGGTGCTGAGAGAGGGCATCAGAGGGCAGATACATGGAAACCACAATCACAGACAACTAGCCAAACTGATCACATGGATGACAGCCTTTTCTAACTCAGTGAAACTGAGCCATACCATGTGGGGCCACCCAAGATGGATGGGTCATGGTGGAGAGGTCTGACAGAATGTGATCAACTGGAGAAGGGAATGGCAAGCCACTTCATTATTCTTGCCTTGCGAACCCCATGAACAGTATGAAAAAGCAAAAAGATAGAACTCTGAAAGATGAACTCCCCAGGTTCGTAGGTACACATGCTACTGGAGATCAATGGAGAAATAACTCCAGAAAGAATGAAGAGATAGAGTTAAAACAAAAATAACACCCAGTTGTGGATGTGACTGGTGTTAGAAGCAAGGTCTGATGCTGTAAAGAGCAATATTGCATAGACCTGGAATGTTAGGTCCATGAATCAAGGCAAATTGGAAGTGGTCAAACAGATGGCAAGAGTGAACATTGACATTCTAGGAATCAGCAAACTAAGGTAGACTGAATGGATGAATTTAACTCATATGATCATTATATCTACTACTGTGGGCAGGAATCTCTCAGAAGAAATGGAATAGCCATCATAGTCAACAAAAGAGTCTGAAATGCAGTACTTGGATGTATCTCAAAACCGACAGAATGATCTCCATTTGTTTCCAAGGCAAATCATTCAATATCACAATAATCCAAGTCTAGATCCCCACCAGCAATGCAGAAGAAGCTGAAGTTGAACGGTTCTATGAAGATCTACAAGACCTTCTAGAACTAACACCCCAAAAGACGTCCTTTTCATTATAGAGGACTGGAATGCAAAAGTAGAAAGTAAAGAAATACCTGGAGTAACAGGCAAATTTGGTCTTGGAGGACAGAATGCAGCAGGGCAAAGGCTAACAGAGTTCTCTCAAGAGAAGGCATGAGTCATAGCAAACACCCTCTTCCAAAAACACAAGAGAAGACTCTACACATGGACATCACCAGATGGTCAACACTGAAATCAGATTGATTATATTCTTTGCAGCCAAAGATGGAGAAGGTCTATACAGTCAGCAAAAATAAGACTGGGAGTGGACAGTGGCTCAGATCATGAAATTGTTATTACCAAATGGAGACTTAAACTGAAGAGAGTGGGGAAAACCACTAGACCATTCAGGTGTGACCTAAGTCAAATCCCTTATGACTATACAGTGAAAGTGAGAAATAGATTTAAGGGACTAGATCTGATAGACAGAGCACCTGAAGAACTATGGACAAAGGTTCATAACATTGTATAGGAGACAGGGATCAAGACCATCCCCAAGAAAAAGAAATGCAAAAAAATCAAAATGACTATCTGAGGAGGGCTTACAAATAGCTGTAAAAAGAAGAGAAGTGAAAAAGGAGAAAAGGAAAGATATACCCATTTTAAAGCAGAGTTACAAAGAATAGCAAGGAGAGATAAGAAAGCCTTCTTCAGCGATCAATGCAAAGAAATGAGGAAAACAATAGAATGGGAAAGATTAGAGATCTTTTCAGGAAAATTGGAGATAGCAAGGGAACGTATCATGCAAAGATGGGCTCAATAAAGGACAGAAATGGCATGGACCTAACACAAGCAGAAGATATTAAGAAGAGGTGGCAAGAATACACAGAAGAAATATACAAAAAAGATCTTCATGACCCAGATAATCATGATGGTGTGATCACTCACACTCATCTGGAGCCAGACATTCTGGAATGTGAAGTCAAGTGGGCCTTAGAAAGCATCACTACGAACAAAGCTAGTGGAGGTGATGGAATTCCAGTTGAGCTATTTCAAACCGTAAGAGATGATGCTGTGAAAGTGCTGCACTCAATATGTCAGCAAACCTGGAAAACTCAGCAGTGGCCACAGGACTGGAAAAAGACAGTTTTCATTCCAATTCCAAAGAAAGGCAATGCCAAAGAATGCTTAAACTACCACACAATTGTACTCATCTCACACGCTAGTAAAGTAATGCTCAAAATTCTCCAGGCCAGGCTTCAGCAATACATGAACTAAGAAATTCCAGATGTTCAAGCTGGTTTTAGAAAAGGCAGAGGAACCAGAAATCAAATTGCCAACATCCACTGGATAATTGAAAAAGCAAAAGAGTTCCTGAGAAACATCTCTTTCTGCTTTATTGACTATGCCAAAGCCTTTGGCTTTGTGGATCACAATAAACTGTGGAACATTCTGAAAGAAATGGGAATATCAGACCACCTGACCTGCCTCTTGAGAAACCTGCTTACAGGTCAGGAAGCAACGATAAGAATTGGACATGAACAACAGACTGGTTCTAAATAGGAAAAGGAGTATGTAAACTGTATATTGACACCCTGCTTATTTAACTTATATGCAGAGTACATCATGAGAAACGCTGGGTGGAGGAAGCACAAGCTGGAGTTAAGATTACCCAGAGAAATATCAATAACCTCAGATATGCAGATGACACCACCCTTATGGCAGAAAGTGAAGAACAACAAAAAAGCCTCTTGATGAATGTGAAATAGTAGAGTGAAAACATTGGCTGAAATCTCACCATTCAGAAAACTAAGATCATGGCATCCAGTCCTATCACTTCACGGCAAATAGATGGAGAAACAATGGCTGACTTTATTTTTCTGGGCTCCAAGATCACTGCAGATGGTGATTACAGCAGCCATGAAATTCAAAGACGGTTGTTCCTTGGAAGGAAAGTTATGGTCAACCTAGAGAGCATATTCAAAAGCAGAGACATTACGTTGGCAACAAAGGTCTGTCTAGTCAAGGCTATGGCTTTTCCAGTGGTCAAGTATGGATGTGAGAGTTGGACTACAAAGAAAGTGAGTACTGAAGAACTGATGCTTTTGAACTGCGGTGTTGGAGAAGACTCTTGAGAGTCCCTTGGACTGCAAGGATATCCAACCATTTCATCCTAAAGGAGATCAGTCCTGGGTGTTCACTGGACGGACTGATGTGAAGCTGAAACTCCAGTACTTTGGCCACCTGATGCAAAGAGCTGACTCATTTGAAAAGACCCTGATGCTGGGAAAATTGGGGGCAGGAGGAGAAGGGGACGATAGAGGATGAGATGGCTGGATGGCATCACCAACACAATGGACATGGGTTTGGGTGGACTCCAGGAGTTGGTGATGGACAGGGAGGCCTGGCATGCTGCGGTTCATTGGGTCACAAAGAGCTGGACACGACTGAGCGACTGAACTGAACTGAACCAAACTCTGCTATTAAACCCATTCATTTGCTTTTAAATTTTAGCTCTTATATTTTATTTTATACAGTATCCATATCACATATCTGTTAGCAGTTTCCAGTTTTCAGCAAAGCTAATTCTTAACATTTAACATATCAGTCACAATTATTAAAATTTTGCCTCTAATAACAGCATAGTCTGAATTGCCTATGGGTTTCTTCTCTTGTTTTTCTCTTGGTATGCTTGGAAATTTATTATTGAACATTACTTATTTTATAAAGAAATTATCATAAAACCTAGTATCTGAATTGTGCATTACTAATCAAGAGAGCATGTACTTCTGATTCTGACAAGAAGTTAGATGAAAAGTAAATCATCTGTACAAACATATGACACTTAACTGTTTGAAAGATTCATTTTAGACTTCATGAACCATTTCCTTTCACCCAAGATTTCAGAGGTTACAGAGATACTAATATGTGTATGTCTATCTCTCTATCTAGATAGAAAGAGAGAGGATTTAATTTCTAATTTGTTCTTAGAATAGTGATTAATCCAACAAAACTAGTTCCTTATGGCTGAAAGAGGAAATAGAATACCAATTTTAAAGTTTTTTATGCTTTCATCTTTCATTTACACAAATGATATATCTAATTCAAAATGTGATGTCCTTGGTATATAGTAGTTCAATATTACACAGTATAAATTTATATGCCCCTGAAGAAATTACAGAAAATAACCAAGGGTATTTGATTTAAAAAGTACAAATGTAATTTCAAATATTTTAAACCATTCAGGTGAAAGTAATTAGATTTCTGTAGCTCAAGATAAAACCATGTAAGAAAAGTTACATGAAGATATATTTGTAATCAAAATAAGTTCTAACTTTCTAAAATGGTAAGTAACTAAAATTTTCCAATCTTGTCATAAGTAGATGACTGGTCAATTAGTTTAACCAGATATTAACAACAATTTATAAAGCTCATGGGAAGGATTGCTGCTTTGATTAGAAACTATATGAAACATAGGTCATTTGGAGATGAAGGAGCCTTCTGATTGTGAGTTTCTTAGATATAGTTCACTGTAAACATTAAATAAAATAATTTTAAAGATCTCTCTCACCTGGATGGTGTGGTTACTCCATAACTCACTAAAAAGACATGCCAATGTCCTCTGCTGCAGAGAATTTTAAATTCCATCTCTCATCTAAATTTTCTCTGTGGTCCTTTGTTCTTTTCTCTTCTGTACTCCTTAATTCCATTTTCCATTCTCTACCATAAAATATAAATATAAAATATAAAGAAAGCTGAGTGGCAAAGAATTGATGCTTTTGAACTGTGGTGCTCGAGAAGACTCTTGAAAGTCCCTTGGACTGCAAGAAGATCCAACCAGTCCATCCTAAAGGAAATCAGTCCTGAATATTCACTGGAAGGACTGATGCAGAAGGTGAAACTCCAATAGTTTGGCCACCTGATATGAAGAACTGACTCACTAGAAAAGACTCTGAAGTTGGGAAAGATTGAAGGCAGGAGAGAAGGGGAAGACAGAGGATGAGATGGTTTGATGGCATCACCAACTCTATGGACATGAGTTTGAGTAAGCTCTGGGAGTTGATGATGGATAGCGAGGCCTGGTGTGCTTCAGTCCATGGTGTCTCAAAGAGTTGGACAAAACTGAGTGAACTGAACCATAAAATATGTGATGTAAATAACTGTCATCTCAGCTAGGTGTATAGGTTCAGTATATGGAAATGACATTTTGTAGTCTGTATGAGTCATCAAGGAGTTCTTTTTAAAAAATGGATATGTGAAAAAAAAAAAAAGGACAAAACTTCTGACTGTTTCTATCATATTACAAAATAATCTATCAGAATCCTCAAAGTATATGCTAAATTCCCTCTCTGATACAGGCTTTTCCAAGTGCACATATCTAATATTATCTTAATAATTGGGGTCTAGAAAGTCTTCAATCTCCTTGCCATCCTTCACATTCAAATAATGGATGTGTTGTGATTTGTGCTTGAATTTTAATTTTTCCTTTAATCTTCTTCCTTATTTTTAATGAAAATTGGCTGGCAGTGTGTATAGTTTGTCTTGCCTGCTTGAAGTAATTCTCAGTCTTTTATTTTTCAAACAGGAGTGTTGTTTTTTGTTTCTATTCTATTTTGTGTGTGTTTGTGTTGAAACAAACTAAATTATCTCTTCTCTTAACGTGGCTTTTAATCTTCACAATAAAACACTTCTTGATACATAGTCTTTATCATTGTTCTTTTGATAATCCTCAATTTCAATTTTAATAAAATTTCTCTTGGAAGTAATGAATTATTTATTGATAGAGTCAGTGTCAGTTTTATTTTTAATACTTAACCATGGACTGATAATTCAGTTGTTAAAACAAGTAAAATATCTTTCTGTTCTCTTCTCAGAATAAAGTATTTCTAATCCTTGTAATTTCTGATGGGACTAACAGAGAGTGTGTTTCGGTCTTTTAAAAAATTCTCTTATGAAATAACTCTTTTCATGCCAGGCATTTAGTTGATATATGGTAATCACTTAAAATCACCAGGTAAATATTAGCAGATAAATGTTACTTGGACAGTTGGATGAGGAAATACTTCAATATCAATATTAACTTCTGATCAAGAGTACTGCAACTTTTTTTACACAATGGCATGGTTAAACATCTACTTTTAGCCCACAAACATCTTTTGTTTAATTTTCATGTTTTGTGATTTCATTAAGAAGACTGAAAATATCAATGCATTACCCTAACAAATTTTCTACTAACAACCTTAACTTCTGTTGAAAATTTTTCTACTGAAAAAAAAAAAAAAAGGACTTTAGGAATTCTTGTTAGTGATATGAAATTTTCCAACCCTACTTTCACAGTTATATGCTAGGCCAGGCATTTTAAAAGTTTTCAGAGAAGGCTTATTATTTGACTTACTAAGGCTGAGAAATTATGTTAAAGCCACGCTAATTTTGTGGGAGGTAAATTTTGAGGTAAAACCTCCCTTTGCTCTTTCCACTGAGTGACTGAACAGTAACACCTTTCAACTCCTATGTGATGCAAGACACACTGCCTGTTATGATGCCTGTTTACTCAACATTCCCCAAANCAAGCCAGGCTAATTTTGTGGGAGGTAAATTTTGAGGTAAAACCTCCCTTTGCTCTTTCCACTGAGTGACTGAACAGTAACACCTTTCAACTACTATGTGATGCAAGACACACTGCCTGTTATGATGCCTGTTTACTCAACATTCCCCAAATAGTCAAGTGGCCCTCTACAGCACAAAAATATCCTAGTGCATTTGCAGGCTGTGTTGTCAGGAGATAAAATATCTTATATAATGACCCAAGAGCTTTCTGATTCTTTGCCTTTCTTCTCGGGACCTTTTCCTTCATGGTGTCACACCATTCTTCACACTCTAGCCTACATTTGGAGTCAGTGAAAGCGTTAGTTGCTTAGTCATGCTCTACTTATTTGCGACTTCATGCACTGCGGCCTGCCGGGCTCTTCTGTTCATTGGATTCTCCAGGCAAGAATACTGGAGTGGGTAGCCATTCCCTCCTCCAGGGGACCTTTCCAACCCAGGGATCAAACCTGGGTCTCCTGCATTGCAGCCAGATTCTTTACTGTCTGAGCCATGAGGGAAGTCCAGCTATGTGTAACTCCGGTAGCAATATCATCACAAGGACACCAGGATTCTCCCTGTGATTCACAGTCTATTATATTACAGATCTCAGGACTGACAAATCCACTTTCACAGACCTTCTTGGGAGGGTTAATATTAAGAGGGATTGCAGTCCTTCTAGGGATTATGAGTACTTTTCTCCATTTATCTTTGCATCATTTTGATTCCTCACATTGTGCTTCATTACTTGTATTGTGGAAGACTAGATTCTAAATTATGAACAATAACAAACAAACAGAACTACAAATTGCTAACAAGTGCCTGAAGTTCAATGTCCATTCAGTACTGGATTGTAACTTAAATCACAGTTTCCGAACCAGTACGCATTTTTCTTACTATTTTTATATTTAGAGTACAGGCATGGTGTCATCACAAAGACTGATTATGTGGCCTTTCACCATGCAATCTCTTTAAATCTCCATGAGGAAAACAATATAAAAAAGACAGCCTGTGTGAAAGTGGAGGAAAACCATCTCACAATGTGACAGATAGGTAGCTTGTGAAAACAGACTAACAGAGTCAGGTGCACTTACTAAGTGTAAACTGCCAGCAAACGTCAAATGCCAAAATGAATCAGACTTTCATACTCAGGAGGTCTCAATTCTTAAATGTTTAAACATTCATAAACCTCACTAAGACATCTAGTCATGCTGTGTTTCCATGGGTGTCCCTGCCACACCTACAGTTCTGTTCAGAAAAAGTATAATAATAATAAAGACATATTCTTTATCTTACATAAATATTTCATCAATATTGTTCTTACTCAGAAGAGAGAGAAATAGAGATTCCTTGGAAGACTGTCAACATGTCATATAGACATATCTACTTTCATTTTGATGACGTATTTCTGTTAACCTTTTCCAACATGTCTGTTTTTAAATGTGTGGGCATCTTTTGTAATGTGTCCTATTTTTGTTTCCAGTACTACTGACATAACACAAGTTCAGGCTGGCTTATTTCAGAGCTTGTTAACGAATGACATGTAATTGTCTTCCTTCTTCCCTGCCTCTGTGCCAGAAGCACGTATTTGTTACTTCAAATTAATAATAATGTCAGACAGAGAAAGTCAAATACCATATGTTTTAACTTATATGTAGATTATAAAGAAGACAAACTCATAGAAACAGAGAACAGTTTGGTGCTTGTCAGAGGCGGGGGTGTGGGAGTGAAATGGGCAAAGGCGGGCAAAAGGGACAAACTTTTGGGTGTAAGATAAATAATTTCTGGGGGTGTAATGTACAGCATGGTGCGCATGCTCATTTGCTCAGTTATGTCCGACTCTTTGAGACCGCATGGACTACAGCCCACCAGGCTGCTCTGTCCATGGAGTTTTCCAGGCAAGGATATTGGAGTGGGTTGCCATTTCCTCCTCCGGGGGATCCTCCCAACCCAGGAACTGAACCTGTGTCTCCTGCATCTTCTGCATTGGCAGCTAGATTCTCTACCACTGTGCCACCTGGCAAGCTCTGTGAGTATAGGTCACGATATTATATATTTGAGAGAGAATAAAGGAGTAAATCTTAAATGTTTCTATTGTGATAATAATTGCACAATACTGGCATATATCCTGAAGCCATTATGTTCTACACCTTAAACTTAACAATGTTTTATGTTAATTATATGTCAACCAAACTAGAAAAAGGAAATAATGCCTGAAGTACTCCAAATATGTGTTATTTCCTGTCTTCTTGTTCCTCTTATTTCTCTCTCTTTTTTTTTTCCCTCATTTATTCTTATGGCATTTTTAGAAGGCAGCTATGTATCAACACTCACTTATGGAATGAGCAAGTTCAGGACACACTCATTTAGGCACTGAATAATCAGTCTGCATTTTCTTCTGCCACAGAAAATCAGCTGAATATAAGATGGTGATGAACAGGGAGGCCTGGAGTACTGTGATTCATGGGGTCGTAAAGANTCAACCAAACTAGAAAAAGAAAATAATGCCTGAAGTACTTCAAATATGTGTTATTTCCTGTCTTCTTGTTCCTCTTATTTCTCTCTCTTTTTTTTTTCCTCATTTATTCTTATGGCATTTTTAGAAGGCAGCTATGTATCAACACTCACTTATGGAATGAGCAAGTTCAGGACACACTCATTTAGGCGCTGAATAATCAGTCTGCATTTTCTTCTGCCACAGAAAATCAGCTGAATATAAGATGGTGATGAACAGGGAGGCCTGGAGTACTGTGATTCATGGGGTCGTAAAGAGTCGGACACAACTGAGCAACTGAACTGAACTGAACTGAGCCTCATCATTTTCTTTTTCACCAAGTAGCAAGAAATATCACTTGTGAACTCTTGCTAAATTCTATTGAAGAAAAGTTATCCATAAGCTTAACACGGTTCTTCTGTCATTGTTGCAATGATGAATAGGAATAATATATACTCTTGCACTTGTCACTTAAAACATGTGGCATTCATTGATTCCCTTTTCAATTGTGTTACAAGGACCTTCTGTACCCTAAACAACTGGAAGGGTTGAGGAGCTCCTTTGGTCTGCCACACATGTGGGTTACTTATGGAGCTCTTTAATTTCTCCTGAGTGCTTCTTTTTAAAGTCATAAAGAATATATTTCACTATTGTTTAGTACTTGAAAGTGCTACAATATTGTGAATTCCATCAACATTAAAGAAAGAATACTATACTTTAGTATAGTATTAAAGAAACTATACTATAAAGGAACTGTGAAATAAAATGCTGTTTCTAAGCACAAAACTACTTTAACCAGGTGCAACCAAACATTTTAACATATTATTGTAAACTTTCTTTTTACTCTTTTTGGTGATNGAGCTCCTTTGGTCTGCCACACATGTGGGTTACTTATGGAGCTCTTTAATTTCTCCTGAGTGCTTCTTTTTAAAGTCATAAAGAATATATTTCACTATTGCTTAGTATTTGAAAGTGCTACAATATTGTGAATTCCATCAACATTAAAGAAAGAATACTATACTTTAGTATAGTATTAAAGAAACTATACTATAAAGGAACTGTGAAATAAAATGCTGTTTCTAAGCACAAAACTACTTTAACCAGGTGCAACCAAACATTTTAACATATTATTGTAAACTTTCTTTTTACTCTTTTTGGTGATGGGCACCTGTCCTTTTTTTTCAATCAACATAGCACAACTATGATAATACAGTTTCATCTTGAATAATGTCTTTCTTCCACTGTCACCATAAACAATTTCCTTCTTTCAGAGCATTCATCATAACTTATAATATGCATTTATTTGTATGTTTATATTGCATTGTCTCTCCCTAGACAATAAGTTTTGAAGATATTACCAATGCTTATTTATTTTCAACATACATATACCTCATATGTGTCATTTAAGAGCTGCTCAATAAACAACTGATTATTGGATGAGTGGATGGTTGGAGGTATAGTCTTTTAGCTTATTTTTGGCTTAATTACACTGTTCAGTTCAGTCGCGCAGTCATGTCCCACTCTGCGACTCCATGAATCATAGCATGCCAGGCCTCTCTGTCCATCACCAACTCCCAGAGTTCACTCAGACTTATGTCCATTAAGTCAGTGATGCCATCCAGCCATCTCATCCTCTGTTGTCCCCTTCTCCTCCTGTCCCCAATCCCTCCCAACATCAGAGTCCTTTCCAATGAGTCAACTCTTCTCATGAGGTGGCCAAAGTACTGGAGTTTCAG
>SJYW01015874.1:0-17223 GCA_006410735.1 Raphicerus campestris
AGATGGGGAAACAGTGGAAACAGTGTCAGACTTCATTTTTTGAGGCTCCAAAATCACTGCAGATGGTGACTGCAGCCATGAAATTATAAGACGCTTACTCCTTGGAAGGAAAGTTATCACCAACCTAGATAGCATATTGAAAAGCAGAGACATTAGTCTAGTCAAGGCTATGGTTTTTCCAGTGGTCATGTTTGGATGTGAGAGTTGGACTATGAAGGAAGGTGAGCATTGGAAAATTGATGCTTTTGAACTGTGGTGCTGGAGAAGACTCTTGTGAGTCCCTTGGACTGTAAGGAAATCCAACCAGTCCATCCTAAAGGAGACCAGTCCTAGATGTTCCTTGGAAGGACTGATGCTGAGACTGAAACTCCAATAGTTTGGCCACCTCATGCAAAGAGTTGACTCATTGGAGAAGACCCTGATGCTGGGAGGGATTGGAGGCAGGAAGAGGAGGGGAAGACAGAGGATGAGATGGCTGGATGGCATCACCGACTCGATGGACATGAGTTTGGGTGAACTCCGGGAGCTAGTGATGGACAGGGAGGCCTGGCGTGCTGAGATTCATGGGGTCGCAAAGATCTGGACATGACTGAGCGACTGAACTGAATGAATCATCGTTTGTATTAGTGTCTCTTTTTTTTTTTGCTCCATATTTTTGGCAAGATTCATCCATGGGGATGTGTATGGCGATAATCTGTTCATTTATTATTTCCATCCTATGCTAGTGACACAACTTACGTGTCTACTTAACTGTTGGTGCACACTTAGCTTATTTCTTATTTGAAGCCATTAGAAACAGCACTGGTGTAAACAACTGCATACTTGTCATCTGGTGACTCCACATGCAGTAGCTTTGTAACGCATGACCCAGCTGGGCTAATACACATTTCTCAGAATTGCCTTCTTTGTACGTTTCCAGTTGAGACTGGGCATGGGAAGTGAATCAGTAGCCATATTATGTTTGTGTGGGAAGGTCAGTGAGGGAGCTTTAGGTAAGCTGATACCTGTTGTTGCTTATCTTGTAGGCTCATCACACTTTGTTGGGGGTGGGGGGCACGAGGTCTGCTGCTGATGGATCCACTTTCCCTACATCCTCTTTCAGCTTCTGACTCACACCCCAGGTCTGCGCTGAGTTCCACAATGATGGGCATTGGCATCATCAGGTCAGGGCACCACGTCATTAGAACTGGAGGCAATGACAGACTGACTTGTCGTTCCCACCCACTCTCTTGAGGCCCAGCTTATTCTCCTTTTCAAACTTTTTCTAACTGCATTACTCAAGAGACTCCAATCAGATACAAAGACAGCAGCCTTATGCAGACTATCTACCCAGCTCCCACAAATGCACAAGATCAAGTCTCTGTAGTAAATCCCTTTATTTATCTCCAGTGGTTCTGTTTCTTCAGCTAAACCTTGATTTTGACTGACTCAATGTGCACACCTTTCTGTTGACAAAATCCCTGGGAGTGAAAGTCTTGTAAAAATGTTTGCATTGCTGCAAACTAAGAAACAACTTCAATAATTCCCAAAGCAGTGTTTCCCAAAGCTTAGGGCTTCAGCAATATATATAAAGATATTTTTCAGGTTAAACAAAAACAGACATGTTCTTTTACTGCAGAAATTCTCAGAGCCTTTAATGTTATTCTGCATTATGAATATCTATGAGATCAATATCATGCTTAAAGTTCCAAAATTATTCTGATAAACCTATTTTTAAATAGCATCTTAAGGGTTCAGTCTTATAGAAGGCTTTTTTTTTTTTTTTTTAAAGAAATACTAGTATATAAGGGGCTGCAAGTTGACCCTTAGTACATATCACTCTACCTTTCTTATAGGGGATAGAACTTATTCTTAGCATGGCATATGGTCTTCCAAATGATGACTATGTTTCTCTGTACCTTCTTGTAAATAGGTATGGCTACGCAAGTACATTCTGGCTAATGGGATCTGGACAGAAATTAGGTGAGTTCTTTCTAAAGCATGTCTTAAAAGGAAGGTGTACGCTGCCCCCTTCTTCCATCCTACTGCCTGGCATGTGGATGTAGAGATAAGCCATTTCGCATCACTCAGGTGAGGGCATCCGTTCACATATCATATCTCCTTTAAGTGAAAACTAAACTTTTATCTTGATTAACTCATTGTTAATTTGGGTCTCTGGTATTCATCTTTCCTGGCGGCTCAGTGGTAAAGAATCTGCCTGCCAATGCAGAAGACGTGGGTTCAATCTCTGGGTTGGGAGATCCCCTGGAGAAGGAAATGGCAACCCACTCCAGTATTCTTGCCTGGGAAATCCCATGAACAGAGAGACCTGGTGGGCTACAGTCCATGGGGTCGCAAAAAGTCAGACATGAATGAGTGACTGAGCACGTACATTTCTGGTATTCATGGCCAAACATATATCTTAATATACATTAATACCTACATTAATACAGCTTATACAGCTTAATACAGCTGACCTGAAGAATAAAGCCTCCAATTCCTCAGCTTAGTCCTCAAAGCTTCATTCTTATTCTTCTGTGCCTGGCCAACCCTCATTGCACAGAAATTGAAAGAATCAGACGAAGGGAATGACACTCTGTTATTTGCATCCTCACTGCTAGATGGATGCAAGCCCCTCTCGGTTGGGAAGGAAGGTCCATCACGGTCAGGCTGAATCACAGAATAGAGTGTGGACTCCAGGACACCACACTGGGAATGGTTCTTTATCCCACAGAAAGAACATTTCTGCTGACATACTCCTTGAATGAAAGGAAAGTAGATAAATCTACTATGGCCCTCATCCCAGCCTAATACAATCACTATCTTAGATGTCTGTCTCCCCAGGAGACTGGACTTCTTAAAGGCAGGAACTCTGCTTTTTTATCTTTGTATCCCAACAGAGCACAGTGCCTAGCATATGACAGGATGAACATTAAAACAAAAACAAAAACCCAGCTTTACTGAGGACAAGCGTGATTTTAAAAAGCTAGTAGTAATGATAGCGTGGGGTTTTTTTAAGGTGGGTTTTTTCTTTTTTAAATGTGGGACTGTTTTTAAAATCTTTATTGAATATGTTACAATATTGCTTCTGTTTTATGTTTTGGTTTTTTGGCCACAAAGCATGCGTGGTCTTAGCTCCCCAACCAGAGATGGAATCTGTACCCCCTGTACTGGAAGGTGATGTCTTATCCAGTGAATCATGAAGGAAGTCCTAGATATTGTAGTTAGGTAGAAAAATGTCCTTTTTCTCAGGACGTTTATACTGGAAGGAGTGAAGTCCTGTCTGTATTTAGTTTCAAATGGTTGAGGAAAAGAGTTGATATCTGCATTAAGTTCTGATACAATGTTTCCTGAATTTATGTCAGTTGATATATATGGAGAATAATGTGGAATTTCACATTTGCTAATGCTAATAGATTCAATGTGATCTCAATGAAAACCCCAGTAAGCTATTTGTGGATACTGACAAGTTAATTCTACAGTTTACATGGAAAGGCACAGGCTGAAATTAGCCAACACAATACTGA
Source organism: Raphicerus campestris (assembly GCA_006410735.1). NCBI lineage: Eukaryota > Metazoa > Chordata > Mammalia > Artiodactyla > Bovidae > Raphicerus > Raphicerus campestris. The sequence continues at coordinate 3,507 of SJYW01015874.1, forward strand.
AGAGAACCAACACTACCCAATTCTAACTAATGCTAAGTCGCTTTAGTCGTGTCCGACTCTGTGCAACCCCATAGATGTAAGCCCACCAGGCTCCCCCGTCACTGGGATGCTCCAGGCAAGAACATGGAGTGGGTTGCCATTTCCTTCTCCAATGCATGAAAGTGAAAAATTAAAGTGAAGTCGCTGAGTCGAGTCCAACTCTTAGCAACCCCATGAACTGCAGCCTAAGACTGACTGTAAAGCTACAGGAATCCAGACAGTGTGGCATTGCCACAGATAGATCAATGGAACAGAACAGACAGCCCCAAAATATACCCACATGAATATAATCAACTGACCTTTGCCAAAGGAGCTAAGGTCATAAAATGGGAAAAAAGATAGTCTTTTCAACAAGTGGTGTTAGAACAACTGAACATCCATATGCAAAAAATGAATCCAGACACAGACCTTAAACTTTGCACAAGTAACTCAATATGAATAGTATGCTTAAATGTAAAATGCAAAATTATAAAACTTGTAGAATATATGAGAAAATCTAGGTGACTTTGGGTTTAGCAATATTTTTAGATACAACATCAAAAGCATCATCCACGGGAAAAAAATTTGTTAGTTGCACTTCATTAAAATTAAAAACTTCTCATCTGTGAAAGATGCTATTAAGAGAATAAAAAGACAAACTCATGATGGGACAAAATACCTGCAAAAACATATCTGATAAAGGCTTAAATCCAAATATACAAACAACTCTTTTTTTTTTTTTTTTTTTTTTTTTTTTTNAACATCTCATCTGTGAAAGATGCTATTAAGAGAATAAAAAGACAAACTCATGATGGGGCAAAATACCTGCAAAAACATATCTGATAAAGGCTTAAATCCAAATATACAAACAACTCTTAAAACTCAACAATAAGAAAATAACTCAATTTAAAAAATGGACAAAAGATCTAAATAGACATCTCACCAAAGAAGATATGCAGATGGCAAACACACACATGAAAACCTGCTCAGTATCGCATCATCAAGGAACTGTCAATTAAAATAGTGAGACTGTATTACACACTACTCAGGTATTCTTGCCTGGAGAATCCCCATGGACAGAGGAGCCTGACAGGGGTCCATGGGGTTGCAAAGAGATGGACAGGGCTGAGTGACTAAGCACACACAGAATGGTCAAAATCCAAAACGATGAAAACACCAAATACTGACAAGGATGTGGATCAACAGGAAGCCCTGTCCACTGCTGGTGGGAGTTCAAAATGGTACAGCCACTTAGAATGACAGTTTGACAGTTTAGTTTACAAAATCAAATATATGTGTACCACACAATCCAGTATCCTTTGTATTTATCCAACGAGTTGAAAACTTATGTCCACACAAAAGCCTGTACATTGATGTTTACAACAGTTTACTTATAATTGCCTGCAACTGGAAGCAACCACAGAGAAGGCAATAGCACCGCACTCCAGTACTCCTGCCTAGAGAATCCCAGGGACGGGGGAGCCTGGTTGGCTTCCACCTATGGGATCGCCCAGAGTCGGACACGACTGAAGCGACTTAGCAGCAGCAGCAGGAAGCTACCAAAATGTCCTTCAAAAGGGTGAATGGATGAAAAAAACTGAAGGATATCCATATAAAACACACTGTGCTGGGCTTAGTCACTCAGTCGTGTCCAACTCTTTGCAACCCCATGAACCTGAGCCTGCCAGGTTCCTCTGTCCATGGGGATTCTCCAGTCAAGAATACTGGAGTAGGTTGCCATGCCCTCTTCCAGGGGTTCTTCCCAACCCAGGAATCAAACCCAGACCTCCTGCACTGCAGGCAGATTCTTAACCATCTGGGTCAACAAGACACCATTCAACAACAAAAGGAAATGAGCCTCCAAGCCACACAAAAGCATGGAGGGAACTTCTTAGAAGCNTCTCTGTCCATGGGGATTCTCCAGTCAAGAATACTGGAGTAGGTTGCCATGCCCTCTTCCTGGGGTTCTTCCCAACCCAGGAATCAAACCCAGACCTCCTGCACTGCAGGCGGATTCTTAACCATCTGAGTCAACAAAACACCATTCAACAACAAAAGGAAATGAGCCTCCAAGCCACACAAAGGCATGGAGGGAACTTCTTAGAAGCATATTGCTAAGTGAAAGAAGCCAATCCGAAAAAGATATATTCTGTATAATCCTCACTATATGACATTTTGGAAAGGAAAAACTACAGACAGTAAAAAAAGATCTGAGGATAATCAAGGATAAATAACCAGAGCACAAAGGATTTTTAGGGCAGTAAAATTATTCTGTATGATACTGTTATGGTAGATAACCTAACACTGTGCATTTTTCAAAACCCATAGAAAGTACAACACAAAGAATGAACCTTAATGAAACTATGAACTTCAGTTAATAATAATGCATGAATATTGGTTCAACAATTGTAACAAATATGCCACACTAATGCAAGATGTCAATAACAGGTAATGTAGGTGGGTGGGCAAGGGAAGAAGGTATATGATATGGAAATTCTGTATTTGCTGCTTAATTTTCCTATAAACCTAAAACTGTTAAAAATGAAATGTATTAATTTAAAAAGCTAATAAATGAACTAACCTAGGTTAATTATCCTGGGGGTAGAAATGATATTGTAGTTAGGCAGGGTAATGGCCTTTTTCTTAGGAGATTTATACTTATTTAGAAATGAAATGCCATGATGCCTGCAAGTTACTTTCAAACAGTTCAGGAAAAAAATATGTCTATACATCGTCAATTCTGCTATAATGTTGGCTGAATCTGTCCAAAGCAACTGACATATTAACAGTTTGATCACAGAGAATTTCATGTGTGCTGATACGTGATTTTGATCTCAAAGATTACAATGTGCGTACAGAAAACTGCACCCAGCTGCAGAAATATACAAGATGAATCCCAACACAACACTCAAACCCCTGCCTGCTACCTTAGTTCACCACGTGTGTCCTGAGCTGCACTTACCTCCTCTAGGGCTACGACTTTTCATCCAGTTTCACAAAGCCCTTTTCCACTGCTTCATAATAGCTCACGAGCGCCACCCTTCCAACAACCACCTTTGTAAGCAAACCACGCATTTTTTTTTAAAGTAGAGTGCCATATTTAAAGTATGTATTTCTTAACTATTTAATATATGTACAGTCGTCCTACCACTTTTTATTATGTTCCTATCTTTAAAGTGTTACTCAAGAGGTTTTTAAATGTTGTGCCCCTCACCCCATCTTCCCCAGAAACACTATCGTTTTTACTGCAGGATTCGCTTAGCACAGTGGTTTTTAGAAATGCATATTTCACATCATGGTAGAACTGACTTTACAAGGATAAAGCAAATATGGCAAAATGTCAACAAACGGGGAGTGAAGGATATACCTAAGTGAGGGATATACAGGTTTTTTAAATTTCCTAAGGTGTAAAAAAATGCAACACATGAGAGGGAGACAAGATGACAGAGTAGAAGGACTTGAGCTTACTTCCTCTCACAAAAACACCAGAATCACAACTACCTGCTGAACAACTATCAACAAAAAAAAGACAAACCTATCAAAAAAGATACTCTACATCCAAAGACCAAAAAAAAGTCACAATGAGATGTTCTTCCAAGGACAAACCAGGAAGAAATAGCAAATATGAACAGACTAATCACAAGTACTGAAACTGAAACTGTCATTTAAAAACCCAACAGAAGTCCAAGGCTTGATGACTTCACAGGTGAATTCTATCAAACATTTAGAGATGAGTTAACACCTATCCTTATGAAACTCTCCCAAAACACTGAGGACGGAACACTCCCAAACTCATTCTATTAGGCCACCATCACCCTGATACCCAAACCAGATAAAATCAACACACACACAAAAAATTACAGGCCAACATCATTGATGAATACAAATGCAAAACCCTCAACAAAATACTAGCAAGCCAAATCCAACAATACATTAAAAAGATCATACACCACGATCAAGTGGGATTTATCCCAAGGATGCAAGGATTTTTCAATATTCACAAAACAAGTAGTGGGATACACCATATTAACAAACTTAAGAATAAAAACCATATGATTATCTCAATAGATGCAGAAAAAGCTCTTGACAAAATTCAACACCAGTCTGAGGGAAAAAAAAAAAAAACAAAAACCACTCTCCAGAAAGTAGACACAGAGGGAACCTACCTCAACATGCTGCTGCTGCTGCTGCTAAGTCACTTCAGTCGTGTCCGACTCTGTACGACCCCAGAGACGGCAGCCCACCAGGCTCCCTCATCCCTGGGATTCTCCAGGCAAGAACGCTGGAGTGGGTTGCATTGCCTTTCAATACATGAAAGTGAAAAGTGAAAGTGAAGTCAGTCGTGTCTAACTCCTAGCAACTCCATGGACTGCAGCCTACCAGGCTCCTCTGTCCATGGGATTTGCCAGGCAAGAGTACTGGAATGGGGTGCCATTGCCTTCTCCACCTCAACATAATAAAGGCTATGTATGACAAACCCACAGCCAACATCATACTCAATGGTGAAAACATGAAAGCATTTCCTCTAAGATCAGGAACAAGACATGGATGTCTACTCCTGCCACTTTAATTCAACATAGCTTTGCAAGTCCTAGCCATGACAAACAGGAAAAAAAGAAATAAAAGGAATCCAAACTAGAAAAGAAGTTAAACTGTCTCTGTTTTCAAATGACATGATACCATACATAGAAGATCCTAAAGATGCTAGTAATACCAGAAAACTACTAGAGTGCATCAATGAATTCAGTAAGATTACAAGATACAAAATTAATACAGAAATCTCTTGCATTTCTATACACTAACAACAAAAGATCAGAAAGAGAAATTAAGGAAACAATTCCACTTACAGTTGCATCAAAAAATAAAATACCTAGGAATAAACCTACCTAAGGAGGAAAAAGATCTGTAATCTAAAAAACTATAAGATGCTAATAAAAGAAACTGAACACAAGCAGATGCAAAGATATACCTTGTTCTTGGACTGGAAGAATCAACACTATCAGGATGCTTACACGATCCAAGGCAATCTATAGATTCAATATAATCCTTATCAGTTACCAATGGCATTCTTCAACAAACCAAAACAAACTTAAAAAAAAAAATTGTATGAAAATACAGAAGGCCCTGAATAGCCAAAGCAATCCTGAGAAAGAAAAACGGAGCTGGCTCCCTGACTTTAAACTACAAAGCTACACTAATCAAAACAGTATGGTACTGGCACGAAAGTAGAAATATAGATCAATGGAACGGGAAGCCCAGAAATAAACCCACACACCTATGGTCAATTAATCTAGGACAAAGAAGGCAAGAATGTACAATGGAGAAAAAAGTCTCTTCAATAAGTGGTGCTGGGAAAATTGGACAGCTACATGTAAATCAGAACATTCTCTAACACCAAACACAAAAGTAAACTCAAAATTGATTAAAGACCTATAGGTAAGGCCAGATACTATAAAACTCTTAGAGGAAAACATAGGCAGAACACTCTTTGACATAAATCAAGTAATATCTTTTTGGATCCACCTCTAAGAGTAATGAAAATAAAAACAAAAGTAAACAAATGGAACCTAAGTAATCCTAAAAAGCTTTCACACAGCAAAGGAATCATAAGCAAAATGAAGAGAGAACCCATACAATGGGAGAAAATATCTACAAAGTGACTGACAAGGAATTAATCTCCAAAATATACAAACAGCTCATGCAACTCAATATTAAAGAACAAACAGCCCAATCAAGAAGTGAGTGCTCAGTTGCTCAGTCGTGTTTGACTCTGAAACCCGTGAAAGCCTGCAGACTCCTCTGCAGGCAAGAACTGTAGAGTGGGTTACCATTTCCTTCTCCAAAGAAATGGGTGGAAAATCTGACTTTGCATGTCTTCAAAGAAGACCTACAGATGGCNGTTGCTCAGTCGTGTTTGACTCTTTGAAACCCAAGAACTGTAGAGTGGGTTACCATTTCCTTCTCCAAAGAAATGGGTGGAAAATCTGACTTTGCATGTCTTCAAAGAAGACCTACAGATGGCCAAAAGGCCATCACACAAAAAGAAGCTCAACATCACTAGAGAAATGCATATCAAAGCTACAGTGAGGCACCACCTCACATCAGTCAAAACAGCCAACATCAAAAAGTCTACAGTGCTGGAGAGGGTGTGGAGAAAAGGGAACCCTCCTATATTGTTGGCAGGAAGGTAAACTGGCACACCCATTATGGACAATAGTATGGAGGTTCCTTAAAAAATTACCTAATATATGATCCAGCAATCCCAGTTCTCGGCATGTATCTGGAGAAAACTATAATTTGAAAAGATACATGCACCCCAGTGTTCACTGTAGCCCTATTTGCAATAGCCAAGACAACCTAAATGTCCATTGACAGATGAATGGCTAAAGAAGGTGTGGTACATATCAATATATACAACAAAATATCAGTCATAAAAAGGAATGAAATAATGCCACTTGCTGCAACATGAAAGGACCTAGAGATGATCACAGAGAAAGATAAATACCATATATTTATATGTGGGATCTAACATGAAAGAAACGAACTTATTTACAAAGCAGAGACAGACTCACAGGCTTTGAAAACAAATTTATGGTACCAAAGGGGAAAGGTGAGGAGGAGAGATAAATTAGGAGTTAGGTATTAATATATACAAACTACTATGTATAAAACAATCAACAAGGACCTACTGTATAGCACAGGGAACTCAATATTCTATAATAGCCTATATGAGGAAAGAATCTGAAAAAGAATGGATACATGTATATGCATAACAGAAGCACTTTGCTGTACATCTGAAACTAACAATACTACAAATCAACTATACCCCAGGATAAAAGAAAAAATAAAAAAATGTATCCTATGAATTAAGGAACATAACTGAAATAAGAGAGATGGGAAAAACCATAAGCTAAGCATAAAGGACTTTGCGAAAGCAAAAAATAATTGAGACAATGTGTTATATTTAGGGGGATGAAGCAGCATGATGGCTAAAGGTCATTCTTTAACAGAAAGAAAACACGATACTCAAAAATTAGAAGCCCATTTATATAAGAAAATTGTACAGGCTTAAAGGAAAGTGATTTTGCAAAAATAACATTCCTTGTGGTGAGCCATGTAGAGCCAGAAAAACCTCACACAGAATGCTACCTTACCCCAGGCTCAGCCCTCACATGCAAAGCTGTTCGGTTTTCCAAATCTCACCACACTTCAGGAACCCAGCCAGGGAGCTGAGGCCTGGCAGGATTGAACAGGAGGGCTGACCCCAGGGGTAAGCAATTAAAGACAAGGGGCGATCAACATGGACAGGTGCCTTATTTCCCAGCTTGCTCTCCTTCCATCTCCAAGTCCCCCCTTGCCTTGGGCCTTTCACAGGTACCCACGGTCCCTGCCTAGCCTCCAGCTGCTAAGACACCTTATGTGGAGGGATGGATATGACAGCATGAAGAACAGACGTGGCAGTCTGCTTTGTGTACCTTCAGCCAGTCATTCAGTAGATATTGGTGGAACATAACTTGGCAGCCTGGAGCCAGATGCTGGGCTGGGGCAAAGGACCGTGCACTAACAGATTACTGAGCTGGCAGCTCGCTTAACCCAGGGAAGCTAGAGGACAAAGCTGAGCCTGGCTGTGGATGCAGAGACGGTCTGAACCCCATGGCCTGGTGGGCCAGGGTCTCCCAGGGCTGATGTTTCATACTCTCCTGTGCTAGGTGAGATGCACTCTGTCTTATCTCCTACATACAGGGCCGCCTCTATCTTCTCTTTTGCTCAAAATGTGGAGTGACCACCCCTCGCCCCAGCATATTTGGACTTCATTAACCACCATTTCTCCAGAGAAAAGAAAACGTCAGCTGCCACTGTTGCTGCCTGTGAGAAAGCTGATCTCAGAAAACCGAAAGTGGAGAAAGCAATGGTCTTGAACCAAAACAATCTCTTTCTAATGGGAAATATGTGACTTTCCTTCCTCCTTTTCTCCCTCCTTGCTGGGTGGTTCCCAACCAACAATTTCCTCCTGAGGTCTTGATTTCATAATCAGTGACTGATGCAAAGGTCCTGTTACTGCTCCTTTGACCTCAAGTGGGGAGCTCTGTACAGTTCTCCCCTCTCAGAAGAAATGTGCCTTGATTTTCAGCCTTTCCTTCAGCTTCTGCCCATCAGCATACACACAGGCCCTCATTCCAGTCAGAGGTACAAAGGAATCCTGTCTCACGAAAAAAGGCAAGAGTCCAGGAGTGCTCATGATCCCCACTTCTGCAGTAGGCCTCCAACCCCAAATGGAAGAAACCTCAGGAGCATACAGGGTTCAGATTCTAACACCAGGAATGTCAAAAGCCCATATCATTCGACTAGGTCTTACATAGCTTTGAATTGTTGTAACATCACCTAGGATGAGAGTCCATCCAAAGCCAAGGAAGAAAGGGTCAGGATAAAGAAACCTGAGGCAGGAAGAAATTAATCCTGGTGATTTCAAGTCAGCCATATGCCAATCCATGGCTGAATTCCAATGCATTAATTTTACATGGAAGAAACTTTCCATTTCACGGACGCCGTATCATTTTGCACCAGGCAGTGGTGTGGTGTGAGGTGGGAAGGACCACAGACACTGGATGCAGGCACAGCTGGCGTGCCTCTGGGTTCGGCGTCCACCTCTGCTCTGTGACTTAAGATGACTTCGTGGCCCCGTGCCTGTCTGCCTCATGACTGCAAATGCTGCTGAAGGGATTAGATAATTCCTGGTCCACGGTGGGCATTCGGTAAGCGGTGGGTGTTAAGACTTCCCCTCCTACTCGAGTCTCCATCCGCTTTCAGGAGAAGAAACAGGAGTCACAGCAGATGGTCACCAACTGACTTGTCTCTGAAAACCCCAAGTAGGTGAATCACCAACAGCCTGGGAAAGAGTCTGCCAATATGGGAACTAAAGAAATCTACCGGTTGTAATCCACCGACTTCTGATCGAAAGTACAGAGAAAGGCCATGGCCGAATTACATCACTCGGAGAGGCTTGCTTGCCTTGGCTATCAGAACCAGCATTCGTTCTCTTGGCCTCTATGAGCCAGCCATCCCTAGGAGTGCTCTTCCTGTTTCAAAACTACACTCCAAATTTTCCACTCTCATTTTCCTCTGTCACTTTCCCACCAGTGGCTGGAGCCATTTATTATTTGCACGAGTCAGATGACCTGGGCAGTCCTCCAAGTTATGTCTCAGACACCACACCTGGGCCTCCGTGTCACTGCTGTTAAAAAGAAAATAGCTTGTGTTTTGTTGACTGTAGGGAGAATGTATGAAGGTTAAAACATGTGCATGTGAGTGATTTTAAATATTATGGTCATTTGAAGCATGCACTAAATTAAATAAGGGGTTTAGATGTAACTGAGGCACTGGCTAGAGGTTGAGGGAGGAACAGGTTAATTCATCCCTAATCAGGAAGAACAAAGGAAAAAGAGACATCCTATAAATAGCGGCAGGTGTCCCACCCCTCAGCCATCCCCACATAAACACACGCACGCGCAGGAATTTTCCCTGGACACCCACAAAATAACTCTGCAGAAAATGGAACTATTGAAAGTAGATCTCATAAATAACCAGTCCGGCAAGGCCGAATCACAGGTATCATCCATCGTAGGTTCAAAGCTCTGCCGGGCTCAGGCCCATACATAGGCCCTCAGCTGCATGGTGAGACTGTTATGTCACCTTCACAGAGGGGGTTGGGGAGGGGGAAGGCTGATTTCCAAGCATGACATTACCTTTTCCCTTAATTAGGCAGTGGAAGAAAATTTAGTTCCTAGAGACCCAAAGAACAGAGTCAAACCTCTAAATGACGGGTTGGACACAATAAAAAAGCAATATTCTGGCTGCCAATCTCTCCCACCCGGCTCACAGAGTCAGCATCTGGGCCTGCTTTCAATAGCAGCTTTGTAGCCCAGATGGCCGGCACCACCACCATCCCAGGGACTCCCTGCTTCAGATAAAGACTGAGTGTGTCCGCAAGTGAGTGTGAGAGAGAGAGACAGAGAGGATGGAGCAAGAGTGCATGTCAGAGAGAGCGGGAGCCTGTACCTCTCTTGACCCTGAAGTTCTGGTCCTCACGTCATCTACGGACCCAACCATACTTCAAACTGTAGCTCCAATGAAAATAACATTCTTTATGCCCCTACTGTCTTCTGAGTCTTCCTACAGATGATCAACCCCAAACCTGTATCCAAAAGTATATACTCTCTTATTCCCATATAGCAGTCTGAGAATCTCTGAACATTCCCTGTCCAAGAGTGTGTGTGTGTGTGTAATCAGGTCCACTTCTCCCTCTCATCCATCCAAGTGTGTGTATGTGTAACCAGGGTCCACTCCTCCATCTCATTCCCTTTCAGCACACAGACCACTCAGGCCCTGACGGATGACCCACAGGAGTGGATTCTCTCCGCCCCATCCCCTCTTGCACTCTCGCAGGCACACATACCAGCGTGTAGTTACCTGCACCAGGAGGGAAGATGAATGAAATACCCACATCCTAGGCAGTAAGCGCCTGGGGAGGTTTGGGGAGAAGGGGGAGGGGAGGATGTGGAGGACACAGTGGGAGATGTGGGGCGCAGATGGGTAGTCATAGAGACGACAGTGTCTCCTATGTAAGAACTTCTATGATACGATCTGATTTGCGTAAAGAAGCCAGTATTCACTTTACTACTTTGGGTATCATAGGTTAGGAAGGCAAAAGTCTTGGTGGAACAAGATTAAACAGCAACACAGAGCAGACCTGCCTCCATAGCAGGATAAAGGCTGAGACACTCAACTGAAACTGGGAGACAGAAGCCTGGCCCCAGTGACGTCTGCCACTACCTGGGTATCCGAGGGCCTATGTGTCACCTCTGCAGACCGAGACTCCGCCAACCCTCACACAAGGGACAGGCTCTCTGAGGCCCTCGTCCCAGTGTTGACCTTTGTGGCCCTGGGAACCCCAGGAGCATTCATTCACTCATTCATCCCATCTTTTACTTTTAGGTGCGTCATCACACAATTTTTACTCAATACAGATACCATCAGAATTTTTTTTTTTTTTTTTTACAGAAAGTAAAGTGCCATTCGGAACTAGGAAAATGATGAAAGAGAATTACGGGCAGGAAACAGCAGCTTTCCAAAAAAACCCCAAAACAAAACCATCAATTATAATTAAAAACACACTCTGCCTCCTGCCCACCCTACTTTTCCCCACCCATCCTTTCCCCTCTCTGCACAGTTAACACGAAAAGTTGGCAGATGTTCAGGTCATGTTGTATATACTTGAAAGACAACCAGACTCACAGCCACATATTTATCAGCTAGTTAATATTTCCAAATTAATCATCTTTGTTCTGTTTGCTCATGTATAAATGGGGTATAAATGATCATCCAATTAGAATGGTGGTGAGAATTAAGTGAAACAGCATTATCGTAAAACACCTACAGAAAGCAGGTGTCCAAATGCCTGTTAAATCCCTTCTTTCCACACTATCTTAATCTGAAAGCCATTACAAATACACACTTGTGTACGGGTGTGTCTCTACACACAATACTTACACACATACCCAAAAAACCATCCTCACCAGCTGTGACTAAAGGCAGGGGGAGGGGCCCAGCTCTGAGGTACTTTTCAGTATTATTAACTCCACCTGTGGTTAGCCCAGAATTTTTTTTTTTCTCCGCCTCTTCCCCTGTCTCTACCACCAGTACAACTACTGCTAAATCAGACCCTGTGAATGCTCCCTCTCCACTTCTTCTAGTTATTCTTAAACACTTTTCAGAAAGAATTTCATGTGCACATCTATTTACAGAAGGAATAAGGAATATTATGAGTTACAAAATAGTATGTTTTTCTGTAGCGATAAAGGTTACTTCAGTCAAAAATGAACAGTTTTCCTGTCTGGGAGTCCCAACCAGCCTATGTGATGAGCATTGAAAAACAAAAAATAGAAAATGACAGTATGTACTACATGTGAAAGGGATTAGTTCTATTTCATGAAACTTTAATTTCGGTTACATATGTATGTATGGAGAAAACTGATTGGTATGCACAATGAATTTCATATGTTGGGTCACAGTCAAAAAAGTTTGAAAGCCAGAGGGAAGGGGCCAAGGAATCGCCAGCAGTCAGAAAGGTCTAGTCTCCCCACAGCTGTTCCTGTTTCTTCCTGGGCCTTGCTGGGTTCCAATCCTGCCCATCTTCAGACATCCCAAGTCCTCACCCCCTTTCCTTTCCCTTTCACTCCATCGCATCCTTTCATGTTTTTCAGAAAGGTTTCTACAGCTCATCCTTGGAGGGCCAGGTAGGGAACTAGAGAAAAAAGCTGACACTCCACATAATCAGACACTCCACATTCCAGCAACTTCAGTGGACTGAGAACAGAAAGACCCATCTGGGTTTTCTTAACCCCAATTTCATGGACAGAGGAGCCTGGCAGGCTCAGGTCCGTGGGGTTGCAAAGAGTCCTACACGACTGAGCGACTAACACTTTTCAGAACCATGAGCTCTCCCTCCTCCCTCCACTCCTGAGAGCAGGGCCCTTTCCCGACCACTTGAGACTCTCCGAGGGAGGTATTAGCGGCTGAACAACCTAACGCCTTCACTTTGAACCCCAGGAATTCGCTCACCAGTAAAATGCACACTTCCTTACCGGATGGTTAGGTTAAAGATTATGCGAGATCACCCTTTAACTCTCCAAAAACACCCGCAAAGAGCCTACCGGGGAGGTTTCTCTTTTAATCCGTCTCCAGCTTAATCCCTCCGTGCCATCCCTTAATGCTCCAGGGGTTAATTTCTCAAAATAATGCCGTCAGAGAGATTGAACTTGGGCGCTCACAAAGTTACCAGGCGGAGAGGGATGGGGAGCGAGGGCGGGAAGCAGAGAAGCTGGAGGCTTAGGACGATCTGTTTCTGAAGGAATTCACCTGGAGGGGTGGAGGGGCGTTCCTCCTCTTCACAGGAGAACCCTATTAGCCGAGCCCGAAAAGAAAACAAAAGCTAGCGTGCCCGTGGCCACCAACAGGATCCTCTATCACCCGAGAAGTGCAAACAGGACTGTGGACTGGGGCGCTGGCTGGGGACCCGCCGGAAGGCAGCGGGACGGAACGGGAGGGGGGGCCCGGAGGCGCAGGGAACAAAGCCCCACGCCCCCAGCCCGCTGAGGCACCCCCTGCCCGCCCGGAGGGGGGCCCCAGCAGGCGGGGAAAGGGGTGCAGGTGTGCGGGTGCGCGCGCAGCGAGCCCCTCCCCCGCCGTCCCCGAAGCCCGGTTGGGGGGCGACGCTCGCCCCGGTCCCGGGGCGGCTCTCACCCGAGCGGGGATCGAAGGTGACCACGAACACGGCCACCACCTGGTCCTCCTCCACGTCGCCCAGCTCGAGGCGCCCCGGTTGCCGCAGCTCCTCGGGCTCCCGCCTCCTCGGCGGCTCCGCGGCCGCCCAGCCGCCCCCACNATCGAAGGTGACCACGAACACGGCCACCACCTGGTCCTCCTCCACGTCGCCCAGCTCGAGGCGCCCCGGTTGCCGCAGCTCCTCGGGCTCCCGCCTCCTCGGCGGCTCCGCGGCCGCCCAGCCGCCCCCACCGCCGCCCCAGCCCCGGCCTCCAGCCTGCGGGACCGGGGCCCGCGGCGGGGAGACGGCGGGCCCCTCGGCCCAGCGCAGCAGCGGCGCCGCGTCTCCGCGCTCCACCATGGCGAGGCGAGGCGCGGC
>SJYW01015884.1:0-2500 GCA_006410735.1 Raphicerus campestris
TCTGAGTTGAGAAAAGGAAAGTTTTAAAAAAGTCACTCGAGCACTGTTTTTACAGTAAAAGAGAAATTAAAACGTCTACTGAGGTCAAATGAAGGTATAGCAAAGGTTTGTGTGTAGTCAGCAAGTTCCTGTACAGCCATTGTGGTAAATAAACAAGGGGATTCCAAGACCACAAACACTGGGATTTTTGAGCCCAGGAGAGTTTGCTCAGTTGAGGCCAGAATGCAGAGCCGTGTACTGACCATAGTTTTGTAAGAGCCACCAGCAGTCCTCATTAGCTTAGGAAGAGCAGTGGAGTTGATGGAGCTGCCAAGATCCAGGCAGAGGAGGAAGAAGGGATAAGGGAGAGAGATGTAGAGAGGAAAGCAGACACAGGATAGAGAAGTAAAGTACCGTTAGTGCCACGGAGAGAAAGGCTAAGAATAAACGGAGGGTTTGGAGTATCAGCGAAAAACACATAGAGCAAAAAAGAGAGGTTTAGACAAGCTTCAGAAATCTTCCAGCAAAGGAGGGAGAGGATCCAGCACCTGGCATAGTGACACGTAGTTGTGCCCAGCAGAGTTCGGCTAAATAAATGAGTCACTGGCTGTATGGGGCAGAGTCATCTCTTTACCCAGTGGTCCTCCGTGAGCTACAAGCATCTAATTTATCATCAAGCTCATTAGAAAACAGTCACAGATGAACAGTGTATTCCAAGGACACCCCACAGACTGGCTGTTTTGACAAGGTTATATCTGACGTTATTTTAACATGATCACGTCGCACTACGTTTAACAGGGATACTCAGCTATCAGGGTTCCCAGTCTGTAAAGACCTGGTCCATTATAGACAGTCAGTAAATATCACTTGATGAATGAATGGAGAGCTAAGTGGATGAATGAATAACAGAATACATGTTACTTGTAATACATATAACGAACATGGGCTACCTTCCAAAATCATCACTTGATGTACGCTATTCACCCAAGTCAGCCTGAGCAAGCAACATGGAGTGAAGAGTTCAGGTCTCGTTTCTCAAAAACTCAGCAGATACAAGAGGTGCTAGCTGGCAAGTAGCAGCGTGCGAAGGAGCTCGATTCAGCTGCTTGCCATGTTATTCCAATACATTCCCACATAAATGCTAAGCTGTCAATCCCTTTTGCCTGGGTAGCTGTGGTTCAGAAATGGCTCAGTCTGATCAGCAATGAGCTCTCCATTTAATGCCTCTTTCTTCCTGAACTAGTACTAGGACAGCTCAATTCTCTCAACAACTGGGAAGGAAACTGAGCTGATAAGAGAATTAATGCTTTCTTCCCAAATCACATCATCTAGGATAATAAAAGGATGTTAAACAAATAACTCTTAAATAGGAGAAAAACATTTTAACATAAAGCTCTAAGCTATATTGATGTTTATAAGCATTACAGGTTGGGGGGGCAGTGGAGCTAAGTTATAATTGCTAATGCTACGGATTTGTTCCCTGTAGAATTCTCTGAGATAAACACAGATTTGCATATTTTGAAGGTAGTTTGCCTGTTGCACATTCCTGTGACTATAAAGAGTTTTTCTTTACCAAGAATAATTAGTTTTCACCCCTCACTTCCAATTCTCTGTCCACTGACTTCCCTTTTCTAGCCTTTTGGGTTTTCTCCCCCAAATACCAGAGCCTGAGAAAACATTATGAGCCAGGAGATTCTGAACATAAATCCAATCACTGGGACTTTTTTTTGGCAGTTTAGCAGTTAAGATTCCAAGCTTCCAATGCAGATGTGGGTTTGATCCCTGACCAGGGAACTAAAATCCCACATGCCATGTGGTGTGGCCAAAAGAGAGTCCATAATACAATAGAAATACCCAAACATATCTCTGGAAAGGAACAGAGTGAGGGGATTTCAATGCAGAATAAGAATGGATATTGGAAAGGGTGCCAACCACAGGGGCACCCTAACTTAATCTTAAATTAGATTAAGAAAAATCATGTCTCAGACAATGAGGCAATATTTATTCCAAAGACAGTAGGTTCATAAAAAATGTTCACCTTCTTGAAACAAATGATGGCACTATAGATTAAAACTGAATGAATCCTATAGGTATATATATAAATCACTGTGCTATAGAGCAGAAAGTAACTCAATATTGCAAACCAACTATACTCCAATAAGAAAAACTAAATGAAATCAAGGTTAAAAACAACAAAAACAAAGATTGGAAGCAGGGGGTAAAGACCAAACGTTTGACCCACTACTTGAATTTTAACAGTAACTTAACTTGACACATTCTGGGCCTGGTACCTTTTTGGCAGTCTGTGAAGATGGACTCCTCTGGGGAGGAGAAGTTGAAATTACATTGATTTCCATCTGCCCACTTACTCAACCTAATTCAACTATCTCGCGTTAGGAAACTGGGTGTCTCATTTTGCCTCACAAGGTCTGGACTGCTAACGATCTTGGGATCCTTCTGGTAGGCGAAGCTGGATTTGTCAAAGCACAGATGCTTGTCGGAAGTCTGACGGATGATGCCT
>SJYW01015884.1:5000-10000 GCA_006410735.1 Raphicerus campestris
AGATGACTCCAGGATTCCCCCCACCCAATTTTAGCCATTAGGTCAGCTTCTCTGACGTCATGCAGACCTGTAGCCATAATCACTTGTACATAATCAAGGAGCACTAAAATCTTTCTTCTGATTAATTACTGGGAAGTATGATTAAAGTCCAGAGCTTGTTTCAAATACCAGAACTTTTTAATTGAAAAAAACAGCCTAATCATTAACACAGAAATCACTCCACTTACTATTATTATTTCACATTCACCTGTTCCTGACCCCATTATAAAACTAGATGAAATGACAGTCATAAACAGGAAAAAAAGGTAAAAATTCCCCAATGAAACATAATTCAGAAAATGTTGGCTTCACCTAGAGTTTGAAGTGTCACCCTATGGTGTGTGTTCACGAATGCAAAGTGCAGTTTCAGAATCATTATTGCTTAAGCATATTTTTAACAATGAATACTGTGAGGAAAAAAAAATGGTCCTCAAAATCCATGTACTTATTCAGATTTCATTATACGGCACCACAATATGCAAACCAGCCATGCTGCCTTCTAGCCACTGTTTTCTTATCAACGTCATCAACAGAGCTTTATAATCTAAGGGGAAAAAAGGGGTGGCAGACGTTGGATCAGTGGCAGNTGACAGATTTTCTTTTCTTGGGCTCCAAAATCACTGCAGACAGTGACTGGAGCCATGAAGTTAAAAGATGTTCCTTGGAAGGAAAGCTATAACAAAACTAGACAGTGTATTAAAAAGCAGAGACTCCACTTTGCCAACAACGGTCCGTATAGTCAAAGCAGTGGTTTTTCCAGTAGTCATGTATGGATGTGAAAGGGACCATAAAGAAGGCTGAATGCCGAAGAATTGGTGCTTTCAAACTGCGGTGCCACAGAAGACTCTTGAGAGTCCCTTGGACTCCAGGGAGATCAAACCAGGCAATCCTAAAGGAAATCAACTCAATATTCATTGGAAGGAATGATGCTGAAGTTCCAATACTTTTGCCCCCTGATGTGAAGAGTCTCCTTGTTGGAAAATATCCTGATACTCAGAAAGATTGAGGGCAGGAGAAGAGGGTGACAGAGAATGAGATGGCTAGATACCATCACCCACTCAGTGGAGATGAATTTGAGCAAACTCCAAGAGATAGTGGAGAACAGAGGGGCCTAATGTGCTACAGTCCATGGGGTTACAGAGAGTCAGACACAACTTAGCGCCCGAACAACAAGCAGCTAATACTCATTTTTAAGATCTCTTGATGTGGGTAAGATGCCTTCCTTCGAGAAAGCATATCTATTTGTTTTAGCTTTTGTTTCCTACCATGGAGATGACATGAAGCGTGAGTACAGGGGCTCCTGAACAGCCTCCAGCAGATGGGTGGGGTGGCTTTTACCGCTTCTCCTTTCCACCACTTCTCGCGGCAGACATCACTAAGCAATTCCAGCACTCTTTCTCAGCAAGCCTGATTGGAGCCTGTGAGTCTTCCTCTTAAAGAGTGCCAGCCTTTGCTGATCGATGGTGCTTGGCCTGAAATATGTTTGCCCTTTCTGGTCCGTTAGTATTTAGCGTATGTGAATTTGGTTGATTATATGGACTTCCCTGTGGCTCAGGTGGTAAAGAATCTACTGGCAATGCAGGAGGCATGGATTCCATCCCTGGGTCGGGAAGATCCCCTGGAGAAGGGAATGGCAACCCACTCCAGTATTCTTGCCTGGAGAATCCCAAGGGCAGAGGAGCCTGGTAGGCTACAGTCCGCGGGGTCGCAAAAAGAGGAGGACACGAGTGAGGGACTAATACCTGTACTCCTTTCCTGCTAGCATCGCGTGGGGACACACGTGTTATCACAATACTATCAGATTCCCTTTACATGAGCTCGGCTTGCTAAGCCACTTACCCCTTCAGAGTTAGCTTTTTAAACACAAGTGTTTTTTTCAGACGTAATCTAGGATACATTAGACAACTCCCAGAAATTCCTTACAAGGTGATAATTCTGAAATAGGCCCAGTACCAGTTCCCCTTTGAGCTAAGTAACTCTTTCTCAGGTACAGAATTTCTGGTGCATGCAACTGAAGGATCACCCAGGAAATGGATAGGCAGAAGATAACATTGACCTATGAACTTTTTGCCCTGTGGCAAATTGTCTTGTTCTCTCATTATAAATTTCTAGGGTTCTAGGTCCCCACACCCCACATTCTTTGCTATTTCCATGGAACACAGTCCAGTTAGAGTCCATCCAAATTATCTATACACCAGAAAGGGAAAAGAAATAAGCTTTCTTTGTCCACTCATCTTCTATTCTTTACTTCTTTTTCCTGAAATTAAAAAAAAAAAATCCATATTTAAAAAAAATCTGCCTGATAAATAATGCTTGTCATCTATTAATTATTTTCTAATGCATAAGGAGAAATTTGTAGTGTCCAGATCTTACTACAAAATAACCACTAGGCATTGAGTTGATATTGTCTCTGCCACCCCCCACCCTTTTGACTATTGGTGGTAAATTAATTCTCTCTTAAAAAGATAAGAGTTCTCCTAGTCTTTTTTATAATGTAGCTATAGGTAGTCTGGTTCTTCCTTAAGTATTTGTGTTGTCAGAAGTGTTGTTTCTCAGCCCACTGAACTTAGCATTGTAAAACGGAGAATCAGTTCATTTTGTTTCCCTTGAATATGAAGAAAGAAGGAAGTGTATTTGCAGGTGTTATGATGCCTAAACATTACTGTGTCTATGTTCAGTTGTTTTTTAAAAATGTTAAAGCCTACATTTTCACTTTACTATTGTAGGATGAGAAAAATGGATTTATGGCTCATTTACGTAAAGAAGCCATATTCAACCAAACTGGCCTTGTTAAAAGAAAAGGGGGACTTTTGCTGTCAGCTGCAGAAATGGGGTTTTTCACCAAAATAATCTATTACTGAACCAAAGTGGATTTGCAAATTTGCCTTTTTTAAGAAAAATCCTCGTATGATGAAAGAGAAAAGCAAAAACCAAGTAGCTGGGATTCAGAATCTGCTGTGGATTTTCCCCTCCCCCTGGCAAGCCTGCCATGCTTGTAGGTGTGTCTCAAATGGAACACAATGTGTGAAAGCCATTTAAATGATTATTTGATAATTTAATAAAGGAAAATGCTTCAAGCCACCGCACCCCTCCTACAGTTGATAAGTGATGCCACCTACTGTGAAAATATTTTACAAAACACTTTCATTTGGAATCAGTATCAAATAGTGGTTTTAAAATAAAACATGTGTAGAGTTTTCTCTTGGCTCTTCCCAGTTTTGAGAGCAGACTGTCAGCTCCCCACCCTTGAGTTTATGTCCCGTCTCTTTTCCTCCCCCGGATATTACTCTACCCACAGGTTTGGCTTGGCAGGTTTTATCTCTTGCTTTTTAGCTAGGGATTGACTCAGTATATATCTTTTTTTTTTTTTTTTTTTGGGTGCACAGTAGTTGTACTTAGCACTTAAAATATTATCTGTTCACTCTCAAAGGTGAAGCAGATTCATTTTTTCCCCCTTCGGTTTCTTTGTTTTGAGGGGGCAGGATGTTAAAGACTTCAGCCTTGCCTGTGTGTGAGACGCACAGTGCTGACTCTTCTGAGGGCAATTGTGTGTGCCCACGGCATTCTGCTGTGCAGGTATCCCTTTCTTGGCACCAGAACTAGTCAGAAGCATCACGTGCCTTTATCATTTCACTGGCTAGTTTTCTGCCTTTGCTCTCTGAGAAACAGATTTAAAGAACAACAACAAAAACGATCCATTTGAAAAGCCGCACAGTTTACTCAGCATCTCTGAACGCTTCACAACCACACAGCAACAGGCGTGTAAGGCCGGAGCTTTTGCAGAGTTGCCTCACTGCAATTTTCTTCCTTCTCTCCAGCTCCCGCCTTCCCCAGCGCTGTCCGCACTGGCTCCTACTAGCTTTCCATGCAGCCCTGCTGTTGGGCACGCCTTGTGGAGCTCCAGGCTGCCTTAGTTGCTCTCGCTGTGGGAGCAGCAAGTTTCCAGGGGGTCCCCAAGGTTGCCGCATCCCAGAGGCGATCTGAGCTCGACAGAAGTGGTGCAGTTATCCAGAAACCCTTGACGGAGCAGTGACCCTTCAATAGGATACTTAGGTGGTTGTGGAGGATTCCGGAACTGAAAAGAACAGGCTGCCCTGGCCATGCAGATTGCTTCTTATTGTCGTTATTGTTTACTAAGCACTGGGCACTTTAGTGAGATGGTTTGAGAACCTGCTGCCACTGATCCAACGTCTGCCACCCCTTTTTTCCCCTTAGATTATAAAGCTCTGTTGATGACGTTGATAAGAAAACAGTGGCTAGAAGGCAGCATGGCTGGTTTGCATATTGTGGTGCCGTATAATGAAATCTGAATAAGTACATGGATTTTGAGGACCATTTTTTTTTCCTCACAGTATTCATTGTTAAAAATATGCTTAAGCAATAATGATTCTGAAACTGCACTTTGCATTCGTGAACACACACCATAGGGTGACACTTCAAACTCTAGGTGAAGCCAACATTTTCTGAATTATGTTTCATTGGGGAATTTTTACCTTTTTTTCCTGTTTATGACTGTCATTTCATCTAGTTTTATAATGGGGTCAGGAACAGGTGAATGTGAAATAATAATAGTAAGTGGAGTGATTTCTGTGTTAATGATTAGGCTGTTTTTTTCAATTAAAAAGTTCTGGTATTTGAAACAAGCTCTGGACTTTAATCATACTTCCCAGTAATTAATCAGAAGAAAGATTTTAGTGCTCCTTGATTATGTACAAGTGATTATGGCTACAGGTCTGCATGACGTCAGAGAAGCTGACCTAATGGCTAAAATTGGGTGGGGGGAATCCTGGAGTCATCTTTGCTTAATTTTCTGCATTATTCCAGTAAATATAAAGAATTAACACTTGTGTAATATAGGAGTATACCTAACTCCTTGTCCACCCCCACTGAGGCAAATTTTCCCTTTTATAAAATGCAGGTCTTCTTATTAAACCAATAACTTTTAATAAGTGAGACACCAA
>SJYW01015884.1:12500-14746 GCA_006410735.1 Raphicerus campestris
AGACTTCCGACAAGCATCTGTGCTTTGACAAATCCAGCTTCGCCTACCAGAAGGATCCCAAGATCGTTAGCAGTCCAGACCTTGTGAGGCAAAATGAGACACCCAGTTTCCTAACGCGAGATAGTTGAATTAGGTTGAGTAAGTGGGCAGATGGAAATCAATGTAATTTCAACTTCTCCTCCCCAGAGGAGTCCATCTTCACAGACTGCCAAAAAGGTACCAGGCCCAGAATGTGTCAAGTTAAGTTACTGTTAAAATTCAAGTAGTGGGTCAAACGTTTGGTCTTTACCCCCTGCTTCCAATCTTTGTTTTTGTTGTTTTTAACCTTGATTTCATTTAGTTTTTCTTATTGGAGTATAGTTGGTTTGCAATATTGAGTTACTTTCTGCTCTATAGCACAGTGATTTATATATATACCTATAGGATTCATTCAGTTTTAATCTATAGTGCCATCATTTGTTTCAAGAAGGTGAACATTTTTTATGAACCTACTGTCTTTGGAATAAATATTGCCTCATTGTCTGAGACATGATTTTTCTTAATCTAATTTAAGATTAAGTTAGGGTGCCCCTGTGGTTGGCACCCTTTCCAATATCCATTCTTATTCTGCATTGAAATCCCCTCACTCTGTTCCTTTCCAGAGATATGTTTGGGTATTTCTATTGTATTATGGACTCTCTTTTGGCCACACCACATGGCATGTGGGATTTTAGTTCCCTGGTCAGGGATCAAACCCACATCTGCATTGGAAGCTTGGAATCTTAACTGCTAAACTGCCAAAAAAAAGTCCCAGTGATTGGATTTATGTTCAGAATCTCCTGGCTCATAATGTTTTCTCAGGCTCTGGTATTTGGGGGAGAAAACCCAAAAGGCTAGAAAAGGGAAGTCAGTGGACAGAGAATTGGAAGTGAGGGGTGAAAACTAATTATTCTTGGTAAAGAAAAACTCTTTATAGTCACAGGAATGTGCAACAGGCAAACTACCTTCAAAATATGCAAATCTGTGTTTATCTCAGAGAATTCTACAGGGAACAAATCCGTAGCATTAGCAATTATAACTTAGCTCCACTGCCCCCCCAACCTGTAATGCTTATAAACATCAATATAGCTTAGAGCTTTATGTTAAAATGTTTTTCTCCTATTTAAGAGTTATTTGTTTAACATCCTTTTATTATCCTAGATGATGTGATTTGGGAAGAAAGCATTAATTCTCTTATCAGCTCAGTTTCCTTCCCAGTTGTTGAGAGAATTGAGCTGTCCTAGTACTAGTTCAGGAAGAAAGAGGCATTAAATGGAGAGCTCATTGCTGATCAGACTGAGCCATTTCTGAACCACAGCTACCCAGGCAAAAGGGATTGACAGCTTAGCATTTATGTGGGAATGTATTGGAATAACATGGCAAGCAGCTGAATCGAGCTCCTTCGCACGCTGCTACTTGCCAGCTAGCACCTCTTGTATCTGCTGAGTTTTTGAGAAACGAGACCTGAACTCTTCACTCCATGTTGCTTGCTCAGGCTGACTTGGGTGAATAGCGTACATCAAGTGATGATTTTGGAAGGTAGCCCATGTTCGTTATATGTATTACAAGTAACATGTATTCTGTTATTCATTCATCCACTTAGCTCTCCATTCATTCATCAAGTGATATTTACTGACTGTCTATAATGAACCAGGTCTTTACAGACTGGGAACCCTGATAGCTGAGTATCCCTGTTAAACGTAGTGCGACGTGATCATGTTAAAATAACGTCAGATATAACCTTGTCAAAACAGCCAGTCTGTGGGGTGTCCTTGGAATACACTGTTCATCTGTGACTGTTTTCTAATGAGCTTGATGATAAATTAGATGCTTGTAGCTCACGGAGGACCACTGGGTAAAGAGATGACTCTGCCCCATACAGCCAGTGACTCATTTATTTAGCCGAACTCTGCTGGGCACAACTACGTGTCACTATGCCAGGTGCTGGATCCTCTCCCTCCTTTGCTGGAAGATTTCTGAAGCTTGTCTAAACCTCTCTTTTTTGCTCTATGTGTTTTTCGCTGATACTCCAAACCCTCCGTTTATTCTTAGCCTTTCTCTCCGTGGCACTAATGGTACTTTACTTCTCTATCCTGTGTCTGCTTTCCTCTCTACATCTCTCTCCCTTATCCCTTCTTCCTCCTCTGCCTGGATCTTGGCAGCTCCATCAACTCCACTGCTCTTCCTAAGCTAATGAGGACTGCTGGTGGCTCTTACAAAACTATGGT
>SJYW01015885.1:0-23853 GCA_006410735.1 Raphicerus campestris
CACCCCAAGGCTCAACTCCCAACACACTGGCACGTGAGACAGCCCTGGAGTACCTCGATGGCAAGCCACAGATCCCTGTTTCTGCTTTACATGGAGCTGGACACTGCCGCTGCAGTTGGGGAAGAAAGAGGCCGGGCAAGTCTCCAGGCGAGAAGAGGCCTGACACCCCTATGGGGGCTTCAGAGTAACGTCAAGACCTATGAAAGCATGAGCGAGGAAATCTCAGACTCCGACCTCAGCACCAGAAGAGGAAAGAGTACCCGGTGATGACTGGGGAGGAATCCCCAGAGGCGCGTCGCAACTCGCACAGAGAATGGCCTCTCCTGAGGATACAGGGGCGGGTCCCTGGGGTCCCCATCGTAACTCGAGAGGACCCTGCCACCACTCGAGAAAAACCAGAAGCTTCTCCCCTATAGTCCTGGTGTGGCCCTTGTCTGCAACGGCATCTCAGGGGAATTCACCCCGTCCCTTGTGGATCTTGAAAGGCTCCTTCTCACCCTTGCTGTGACCCAAGAAGTTCCCCGCCCCACAGGTCCCCACTCGAGAGCACTGCTGAGGGTCTCGCCGCGACTCAAAAGGAGCTCCATTTTCCCATGCTCAGCTCTAGATGAGGGGCCCTTTCCCTGCTCCATCGAGAAAGGGTTCCCGGCTCTCCACTCGCATCCCAAGAGGAGACCCTCACATCACGCGAGTCCAGAGAAGCCTCAGGCATCGGGTCACATTTCCTCAAGACCCCCAAAAGCCTGGTCCACTCCAGATGAATCTGAGTGTCCTGCAGTGTCTCGACTATCAACCTGACGCTCGACTTCACCACACTGGCACGTGTGATATCCCTGGGGTACCTCGAGGTCAAGCCACTGATCCCTGTATCTGCTCGACAGGGACCCGGACACTGTTGCTGTAGTTAGGGAGGAAATCGGCTGTGCACGTGCCCAGGCAAGACGAGGCCTGACTCCCCTATGGGGGCTCCAGGGCAACCCCAAGACCTATGTCAGCATGGGCGAGGCAAGCACAGGCTCTGGCTTCAACACCAGACGAAGACTGAGGCCCCGGCGACGTCTTGGGAGGAATCCCCACATGTGCTTCTCAACTCGCATGGAGACTGGCTTCTCCTGAGGCCACAGGTGCGGGTCTCTGGGATCCCCATCGTAACTCGAGAGGACCCTGCTGCAACTCGAGAAAAACCAGAAGCTTCTCCCCTGCAGGGAGGGTGAGTTCCTGTCTGCTGCAGCATCATGGGGGAAATCACCCTTTCCTTCTTAGACATGGAAAGTCTCCTTCATACCCTTGTTTTGACCTAGGAAGTTCCCCGCCCCAACTGTCCCAACTCGAGAGGAACCCCGAGGGTCCCGCCAAGACTCAAGAGAAGCCCCGTATTCCCCTGCTGAGCCTCAGATGAGGGGCCATTTACCTGCTCCATCGGGAAAGGTTTTCCAGGGCTCCCCTCGCATCCCAAGAGGTGGCCTTGCATCAGGAGGGTCCGGAAGAGCCTCAGGTGTCTGAACACCACTCCCCAAGAACCCCAAATGCCTCCTCCAATCCAGATGAACATGACTGCCCTGCACTGTCTCGACTGTCACCCCGTGGCTCGGCTCCCAACACACTGGCACGTGAGACAGCCCTGGAGTATCTTGATGGCAAGCCACAGATCCCTGTGTCTGCTTTACGAGGAGCCGGACACTGCCGCTGCAGTTGGGGAAGAAAGAAGTCGTGCAAGTCTCCAGGCGAGAAGAGGCCTTACTTCCCTGTGGGGGCTCCAGAGTTACCTCAAGACCTATGAAAGCATGAGCAAGGAAATCTCAGGCTCTGACCTGAGCATCAGGTGAGGACTGAGGACCCGGCAATAATCCCCAGAGGTGTGTCACAACTTACACTGAGAATGGTCTCTCATGAGGATAAAGGAGCGGGTCCCTGGGTTCCCCGTCGTAACTCGAGAGGACCCCGCCACAACTCGAGAAAATCTTTAAGCTTCTGCCCTGCAGGCGTGGTGTGGCTCTTGTCCCAAATGGCATCTCAGGGGAATTCACCCCGTCCCTCATAGACCTCAAAAGGATGCTTCACACCCTTGCTGTGACCCAAGAAGTTCCCCACCCTACCCGTCCCCACTCGAGAGGAACCCCAAGGGTCCCGCCGCGACTCAAGAGGAGCCCCGTTTTCCCCTGCTGAGATCCAGATGAGGGGCCCTTTTTCTGCTCTGTCGGGAAAGGTTTTGCGTTGTTCCCCTAGCATGCCAAGAGGAGGTGCTCGCACCTGGAAAGTTGAGAGGAGTCTCACAGGTTGGGCCACCATTACCCAAGGCCCCAAATGCCTCGTCCACTTAAGATGAACCTGACTGCCCTGCACTGCCTCGACTGTAACCCCGAGACTCAACTCCAGCACACTGACACGTGTGACAACCCTAGGGTACCTCGAGTGCAAGCCATAGATTCCTGTACCCGCTCCATCGGGACCCGGACTCTGTTACTGCAGTTGGGAAGGTAAGCGGCCGTGCACGTCTCCAGTCGAGACGAGGCCTTACTCCCCTCTGGGAGCTCCAGGGAAGCCCAATACAAATGTCAGCACGGGCGAGGCAATCTTAGTCTGCAGCCTCAGCACCAGAAGGGGCTGAGGACTTGGCGCCACTGAGGAGGAATTCATAGATGTGCCTCACCGCTTGCACGGAGACTGGACTATCCTGGTCCCAGAGGGCGGGTCCCTGTGTTCCCCATCGTAACTTGAGAGGACCCCACCGGAACTCGAGAAAAACCAGAAGCTTCACCCTTGCAGGTGGAGTGAGGCCCTTGTCCACTGCAGCATCCCGGGAGAAATCACCCGTTCCCTTTGGAACTTGATATGCTGTTTCACACCTTTGCTGTCACCCAGGAAGTTCCCCATCCCACACGTCCACACTCGAGAGGACCGCCAAGGGTCCATCCGGGACTCAAGAGGAGCTCCATTTTCCCATGCTCAGCTCAAGATGAGGGGCTCTTTCTCTGCTCCATTGGGAAAGGGTCTCTGGTTCTCCCCTCGCATCCCAAGAGGTGGCACTCACACCATGTAAGTCCAGAGAAGCCTCAGACGTCTGGTCACATTTCCCCAAGACCCCTAAATGCCTAGTCCACTCCAGATGAATCTGACTGTCCTGCACTGCCTCGACTGTCACCCCGAGGCTCGATTTCGGCACTCTTGCACCTGTGATAGCCCTGGGGTACCTCGAGGTCAAGACCTGATCCCTGTATCCGCTCGACAGGGACCCGTATACAGTTGCTGCACTGGGGGAGGAAAGCGGCTGTGCACGTCCCCAGGCAAGACGAGGCTTGACTCCCCTATGGGGGCTCCATGCGAACCCAAAGACCTATGTCAGCATGGGCGAGGCTAGCAAAGGCTCCAGTCTCAGCAAAAGTCGAAGACTGAGGACCCGGCTACATCTCGGGAGAAATCCCCACAGGTGCCTGGCAACTTGCATGGAGACTGGCCTCTCCTTGGACCACAGTG
Organism: Raphicerus campestris; assembly: GCA_006410735.1. Taxonomy (NCBI): domain Eukaryota; kingdom Metazoa; phylum Chordata; class Mammalia; order Artiodactyla; family Bovidae; genus Raphicerus; species Raphicerus campestris. The sequence continues at coordinate 3,475 of SJYW01015885.1, forward strand.
GCGGGTCCCTGGTTTCCCCGTCTGAACTCGAGAAGACCCCGCAGCAACTCGAGAATAACCAGAGGCTTCTCCCCTGCAGGGAGGGTGAGTCCCTTGTCCGCTGAGTATCTCGGGGGAAATCACCCCTTCCCTCTTGGACCTCGAAAGGCTCCTTCATACCCTTGTTGTGACCTAGGAAAATCCCCGCCCCAACCGTCCCCAATCTAGAGGAACCCCGAGAGTCCCGCCGCTACTCAAGAGGAGCACGGTTTACCCTGCTGAGCTCCAGATGAGGGGCCCTTTCCCTGCTCCATCGAGAAAGGATTTCTGGCGCTCCCCTTGCATCCCAAGAGGAGGCCTCACATCTGGAGAGTTGGGAGAAGCCTCAGGTGTCAGGCCACCACTCCCCAAGATCCCCAAATGCCTCGTCCAATTCAATCCAGATGAACATGACTGCCCTGCACTGTCTCGACTGTCATCCCGAGGCTCGACTCCCAACACACTGTCATGTGAGACAGCCCTGGAGTACCTCAATGGCAAGCCACAGATCCCTGTGTCTACTTTACGAGGAGCCAGACACTGCCGCTGCAGTTGAGGAAGAAAGAGGCCTTGAAGTCTTCAGGCGAGAAGAGGTCTGACTCCCCTGTTGGGGCTCCAGACAAACCTCAAGACCTATGAAAGCATGAGCGAGGAAATCTCAGGCTCCAACCTGATCACCAGGCTAGGACTGATGACCAGGCAATGACTGGGGAGGTATCCCTAGAGGCGCCTCGCAACTCGCACTGAGAATGGCCTCTCCAGAGGATACAGGAGCCGGGTCCCTGGGGTCCCCGTCATAATTCAAGAGGACCCCTCCGCGACTCGAGAAAATCCAGAAACTTCTCCCCTGCAGGCGTCGTGTGGCCCTTGTCCGCAACGGCATCTCAGGAGAATTCACTCCGTCCCTTGTGGACCCCGAAAGGCTCCTTCACAACCTTGCTGTGACCCAAGAAGTTCCCCTCCCCACCCGTCCCCACTCGAATGGAACCCCAATGGTCCCGGCGCGACTCAAGAGGAGCCCCGTTTTCCCCTGCTGAGCTCCAGATTAGCGGCCCTTTCACTGCTCCAATTGGGAAAGGTTATGCGGTGTTCCCTTCGCATCCTAAGAGGAGGTGCTTGCACCTAGAAAGTCGGGAGGAGTCTCACAGGTTGGGCCACCATTCCCCAAGACCCCCAAATGCCTCTTCCACTTCAGATGAACTTGACTGCCCTGCACTGCCTCGACTGTAAACCCAAGGTTCGACTCCAGCACACTGGCACGTGTGACAGCCCTAGGGTACCTCTTGCACAAACCGTAGACTCCTGTATCTGCTCGACAGGGACCCGGAAACTATTACTGCAGTTGGGAAGGAAAGCGGCCATGCAGGTCTCCAGTAGAGATGAGGCCTGTCTCCCTTCTGGGGGCTCCAGGGGAAGCCCAATACAAATGTCAGGACAGGCGAGGCAATCTCAGGCTGCAGCCTCAGCACCAGAAAGGGACTGAGGACTAGGCGCCACTGGAGAGGAATCCCCATATGTGCCTTGGTCCTCACACGGAGTCTGGCTATGCTGAGGCCACAGGGGCGGATCACTGTGGTCCCCGTCGTAACTCGAGAGGACCCTGCCGCAACTCGAGAAAAACACGAAGCTTCACCCTTGCAGGTGGAGTGAGGCCCTTGTCCACAGCAGTGTCCCGGGGCAAATCACCCGTTCCCTCTTTGACCCCAAAATGCTCTTTCACACCCTTGCTGTGACCCAAGAAGTTCCCCACCACACAGGTCCCCAGTCGAGAGGACCGCCGAGGATCCTGCCCCGACTCAGTATGAGCTCCGTTTTCCCATGCTCAGCTCCAGATGAGGGGCCCTTTCCCTGTTCCATAGGGAAAGGGTTCCCGGCTCCCCCCTTGCAACGCAAGTGGAGGCACTCGCAACAGGCTAGTCCAGAGAGCCTCAGGCATCGGGTCACATTTCCGCAAGACTCCAAAATGCCTAGTCCAATCCAGATGAATCTGACTGTACTGCACTGCCTCGACTGTCACTCGGAGGCTCGGTTCCGGGTCACTCATATCTGTGATAGCCCTGGGTACCTCAATATCAAGCCACTGATCATTGTATCCGTTCGACAGGGACCCGGATCCTGTGTCTGCAGTTGGGGAGGACAGCGGCTGTGCACATCCCCTGGGAGACGAGGCCTGACTCCCCTATGGGGGCTCCATTGGAACCTCAAGACCTATGTCAGCATGGGTGAGGCAAGCACAGGTTTCAGCCTCAGCACCAGACAAGGACTGAGACCCGACGCCTTCTCAGGAGGAATCCCCACATGTGCATCGCAACTCGCATGGAGATTGGCCTCTCCTGATGACATACCTGCGGGTCCCTGGGGTCCTGGTTGTAACTCGAGAGGACCCTACATTAACTAAAGAAAAACCGAAAGCTTCTCCCCTGCAAGGAAGGTGAGTCTCTTGTCCGCTGCAGCATCATGGGGGAAATCACCCCTTTCCTCTTGGATCTTGAAAAGTTCCTTCATACCTTTGTTGTGACCTAGGAAGTTCGGCACCCCACCCGTCCCCACTCGAGAGGAACCCCGAGGGTCCCGCTGCGACTCAAGAGGAGCCCCATTTTCCCTTCCTGAGCCCCAGATAAGGGAACATTTCCCTGCTCCATCGGGAAAGGTTTTCCGGCTCTCCCCTCTCTTTTCAAGAGGCAGTCTCTCATCAGGAGAGTCGGGAGGAGCCTCAGGTGTCGACCACAACTCCCCAAGAGCCCCAAATGCCTCGTCCATTCCACAGGAACATGACTGCCCTGCACTGTCCTGACCGTCACCCCGAGGCTGACTCCCAACACACCTGCACGTGAGACAGCCCTGGAGTCCCTGGATGGCAAGCCACAGATCTCTGTGTACGCTTTACGGGGGGCCGGACACTGCCGCTGCAGTTGGGGAAGAAAGAGGCCTTGCAAGTCTCCAGGTGAGAAGAGGCCTGACTCCCCTGTGGGGGCTCCAGAGTAACCTCAAGCCCTATGAAATCATGAGTGAGGAAATCTCAGGCTCCGACCTCAGCACCAGACGAGGATTGAGGACCCTGCGGTGACTGGGGAGGAATCCCCAGAGGCGCCTCACAACTCATACTGAGAATGGCCTCTCCTCAGGACACGGGGCGGGTGCCTGTGGTCCCAGTGTTAACTCGAGAGGACGATCCCGCAACTCGAGAAAAACAAGAAGCTTCTCCCCTGTAGGCGTGCTGTGGCTCTTGTCCGCAACGGCATCTCAAGGGAATTCACCCGGTCCCCTGTGGCCCTGGAAAGGCTCCTTCACACCCTTGCTGTGACCCAAGGAGTTCCCCGCCCCACCCTTCCCCACTAGAGAGGAACCCCAAAGGTATCACCAAGACTCAAGCCGAGCCCCGTTTTCCCTGCTGCACTCCAGATGATGGGCCCTTTCCCTGCTACGTCGGGATAGGATTCGCGGTGTTCCCCTCACAACTCAAGTGGAGGTGCTGGCACCTGGAAAGTAGGGAGGAGTCTCACAGCTTGGGCAACCATTCCCCAAGACCCCCAAATGCCTTGTCCACTTCAGATGATTCTGATTGCCCTGCATTGCCTCGATTGTAACGCCAAGGCTCGACTCCAGCACACTGGCACATGTGACAGCCCTAGGATACCTCGAGTGCAAACCATAGATCCCAGTATCTGCTCGACAGGTACCCGGACACTGTTACTACAGATGGGATGGGAAGGGGCCGTGCATGTCTCCAGTCGAGACGAGGCCTGACTGCCCTCTGCGGGATCCGGGGGAAGCCCAATACAAATGTGAGCATGGGCGAGGCAATCTCAGGTTGCAGCCTCAGCACCAGAAGGGGACTGAGGACCCGGCCCACTGGGGAAGAATCCTCAGATGTACCACGGCCCTCTCACGAAGACTGGCCTATCCTGGGGCCACAGGAGCAGATCCCTGTGGTCCCCGTCGTAACTTGAGAAGACCACGACGCAACTCAAGAAAACCCAGAAGCTTCACATTTGCAGGCGTAGTGAGGCCCTTGTCCACTGCGGCTTCCCGGGGAAAATCAGCCGTTCCCTCTTGGCCCTCGAAATGCTCTTTCAAACCCTTGCTGTGACCCAAGAAGTTCCCGGCCCTACACGTACCCACTCGAGAGGATCGTCGAGGGTCCTGCCACGACTCAACCGGCGCTCCATTTTGCATGCTCAGCTCCAAATGAGGGGCCCTTTTCCTGCCCCATTGGGAAAGAGTTCCGGCTCCCCACTCGCATCCTAAGAGGATGCACTCACACCAGGCAAGTCCAGAGAAGCCTCAGGCGTCAGAACACATTTCCACAAGACCCCCAAATGCCTAGTCCACTCAAGAAGAATCTGACTGTCCTGCACTGCCTCGAAGGTCAACCCGAGGTTCGACTCCAGCACACTGGCATGTGTGAGAGCCCTAGGGTACCTCAAGGTCAAGACGCAGATCCCTGTATCCGCTCGACAGGGACCCGGACATTGTTGCTGCAGTTGGGGTGGAAAGCGGCTGTGCACGTCCCCAAGTGAGACCAGGGCTGACTGCCCTATGGGGGCTCCAGGGGAACCCCAAGACCTATGTCAGCATGGGCGAGGCAAGCACAGACTCCGGCCTCAGCACCAGGCGATGACTGAGGACCCAGCGACATCTCAGGAGGAATCCCCAAAGGTGCCTCGCAACTCTCATAGAGACTGGCCTCTCCTGAGGCCACAGGGGCGGGTCCCTGCGGTCCCCGTCAGAACTTGTGAGAACCCCGCGGCAACTGGAGAAAAACCAGAATCTTCTCCCTTGAAGGGAGGGTGAGTCCCTTTTCTGCTGCCGCATGTAGGGGGAAATTACCCCTTCCCTCTTGGACCTCGAAAGGCTCCTTCTTACCCTTGTTGTGACCTAGGAAGTTCCCCGCCTCAACCGTCCCCACTAGAAAGGAACCCCAAGGGTCCAGCCATGACTCAAGAGGAGCCCCGTTTTCCCCTGCTGAGCTCCAGATGAGGGGCCCTTTCCCTGCTCCATTGGGAAAGGTTTTCCGGCGCTCCCCTTCCATCCCAAGAGGTGGCCTCCCATCAGGAGAGTCGGGAGGAGCTTCAGGTGTCCGACCACCACTACCCAAGATACCCAAAAGCCTCGTCCACTCCAGAGGAACATGACTGCCCTGCCCTGTCTCGATTGTCACCCCCAGGCTCGACTCCCAACACACTGGCACGTGAGACAGCACTGGAGTACCTCGATTTCAAGCCACAGATCCCTGTTTCCGCTTTGTGGGGAGCCGGACACTGCCGCTGCACTTGGGGAAGAAAGAGGCCGTGCCAGGTTCCAGGCGAGAAGAGGCCTGGCTCCCCTGTGGGGGCTCCAGAGTAACCTCAAGACCTATGAAAGCAGGAGCAAGGAAATCTCAGGCTCCGACCTCAGCACCAGAATAGGACTGAGGACCCGGTAGTTACTGGGAGGAATTCTCAGAGGCGCCTCCCAAATCACACTGAGGATGGCCTCTCCTGAAGATACAGGGGCGGGTCCCTGGGGTCCCCGTCGGAACTCGAGAGGACCCCGCCGCAACTCGAGAAAAACCAGAAACTTCTCCCCTGCAGTCGTGGTGTGGCCCTTGTGCACAACGGCATCTCAGGGGAATTCACCCCATACCTTGTGGACCTCAAAAGGCTTCTTCACACCCTTGCTGTGACCCAAGAAGTTCCCCGCCCCACCCATCCCCACTAGAGAGTAACCCCAAGTGTCCTGCCAAGACTCAAGATGAGCCCCGATTACACCTGCTGTGCTCCAGATGACGGGCCCTTTCCTTGCTCCATCAGGAAAGGTTTCGCGGTGTTCCCCTCACATCCCAAGTGGAGGTGCTGGCACATGGAAAGTCGGGAGGAGTCTCACAGTTTGGGCCAACATTCCCCAAGACCCCCACATGCCTCGTCCCCTTCAGATGAACCTGACTGCCCTGCACTGCCTCGACTGTAATACCGAGGCTCGACTCTGGCATAGTGGCACGTGTGACAGCCATAGGGTGCTTCGAGTCCAAGCCATAGTTCCCTGTATCCGCTCGTCAGGGACCTTGACACGGTTAATGCAGTTGGGAAAGAAAGCGACCCTGCATGTCTCCAGTCTAGACGAGCCCTGACTCCCCTCTGCAGACTCCAAGGGAAACCCAATACAAATGTCAGCACGGGAGAGGCAATCTCAGGGTGCAGCCTCAGCACCAGAAGGGGACTGAGGACTTGGCACCACTGGGGAGGAATTCACAGACGTGTCTCACCACTCGCACAGAGACTGGACTATACTGGGGCCACAAGCAAGGATCACTGTGGTCCCCTTTGTGATTCGAGAGGACCCCGCCACAACTCGAGAGAAACCAGAAACTTCACCCTTGCAGGTGGAGTGAGGCCCTTATTCACTGCGGCATCCCAGGGGAAATCACCCGTTCCCTCTTTGACCCCAAAATGCTCTTTAACACCCTTGCTGTGACCCAAGAAGTTCCCCGCCTCACACATCCCCACTCGAGAGGACCGCTGAGGATCCTGCCCCGACACAAGAAGAGCTCCATTTTCCCGTGCTCAGCTCCAGATGAGGGGCCCTTTCCCTGCTCCATAGCGAAAGGGTTCCCGGCTCTCCCCTCGCATCCCAAGAGGAGGCACTCACACCAGGCGAATCCAGAGAAGCCTCAGGCATCGGGTCACATTTCCACAAGACTCCCAAATGCCTAGTCCACTCCAGAAGAATCTGACTGTCCTGCACTGCCTCGAATGTCACCCCGAAGCTCGACTTTGGCTCACTGGCACCTGTGATAGCCCTGGGGTACCTTGATATCAAGCCACTGATCATTGTATCCACTCGACAGGGACCCAGGCCCTGTTGCTGCAGTTGGGGAGGAAAGCGGCTGTGCACATCCCCAGGCGAGACGAGGCCTGACTCCCCTATGGGGGCTCCAAAACAACCCCAAGAGCTATGCCAGCATGGGCGAGGCAAGCACAGGCTCCAGCCTCAGCACCAGACGAGGAGTGAGGACCCGGCTACGTTTTGGGAGGAATCCCCACAGGTGCCTCGCAACTCCAATGGAGACCAGCCTCTGCTGAGGTCACTGGGCGGGTCCCTGGGGTCCCCGTCGTAACTGGAAAGGACCCCACCTAAACTCGAGAAAAACCAGAAGCTTCTCCCCTGCTGGGAGGGTGAGTCCCTTGTCTGCTGCAGCATCTCGGGGGATATCACCATTTCCCTCTTGGACCTCGAAAGGCTCCTTCATGCCCTTGTTGTGACCTAGGAAGTCCGCCCCCCCAACCGTCCCCACTGGAGAGGAACCCCGAGAGTCTTGCCGAGACTCAGGAGCAGCCCCGTTGTCCCCTGCTGAGCTCCAGATGAAGGGCCCCTTCCCTGCTCCATGGGGAAAGGTTTTCCGGCACTCCCCTCCCATCCCAAGAGGTGGCCTCCCATCAGGAGAGTCGAGAGGAGCCTCAGGTGTCTGACCAACACTCCCGAAGACCTCCAAATTCCTCATCCACTCCAGAAGAATATGACTGCCCTGCACTGTATCGACTGTCACCCCGAGGCTTGACTCCCAACACACTGGCACGTGAGAGAGCCCTGTAGTACCTCGATGGCAAGGAACAGATACCTGTGTCCGCTTTATGGGGAGCCAGACATTGCCGCTGCAGTTGGGGAAGAAAGAGACTGTGCAAGTCTCCAGGTGAGAAGAGGCCGGACTCCCCTGTGAGGGCTACAGAGTAACCTCAAGACCTATGAAAGCATGAGCGAGGAAATCTCAGGCTCCGACCTCAACACCAGACGAGGACTGATGACCCGGGGATGACTGGGGAGGAATCCGAGAGGGGCCTCACAACTCGCATGGAGAATGGCCTCTCATGAAGATACAGGGGCGGGTCCCTGGGTTCCCCATCGTAACTCGAGAGGACCCCGCTGAAACTGGAGACAAAGCAGAAACTTCTGCCCTGTAGGCCTTGTGTGGCCCTTTTCTGCAACGGCATCTCAGGGGAATTCACCCCGTCCCTTGTGGACCTCTAAACGCTCCTTCCCACTCTTGATGTGACCCAAGAAGTTCCCCGCCCCACCCGTCCACACTAGAGAGGAACCCCAAGTGTTCCGCCAAGACTCAAGACGAGCCCTGATTACAGCTGCTGCACTCCAGATGACGGGCCCTTTCCCTGCTCCATCGGGAAAGGTTTTGCGGTATTCCACTGGCATCCCAAGTGGAGGTGCTGGCACATGGAAAGTCGGGAGGAGACTCACAGGTTGGGCCACCATTCCCCCAAACCCCCAAATGCCTCGTCAAATTCAGGTGAACCTGACTGCCCTGCACTGCCTCGACTGTAACCCCGAGGCTCAACTCCAGCACACTTGCACGTGTGACAGCCCTAGGGTACCTCAAGCGCAAACCATAGATCCCTGTATCTGCTAGACAGGGACCCGGACACTGTTACCGCAGTTGGGAAGGAAAGGGGCTGTGCACATCTCCAGTCGAGACGAGGCCTGACTCCCCTCTGCAGGCTCCAGGGGAAGCCCAATACAAATGTCAGCACGGGCGAGGCAATCTCAGGCTACAGCTTCAGCACCTGAAGGGGACTGAGGACTTGGTGCCACTGGGGAGGAATACCCAGGTGTGCCTCGTCCTTTGCACTGAAACTGGGCTATCCTGGGGCCACAGGGGCAGATCCCTGTGGCCCCCTTTGTAACTCGAGAAGACCCCACCGCAACTCAAGAAAAACCAGAAACTTCACCCTTGCAGGAGTATTGAGGCCCTTGTCCGCTCCGGCGTCCCGGGGAAAATCAGCCGTTCCCTCTTGGCCTTCGAAATGCTCTTTCAGACCCTTGCTGTGACCCAGGAAGTTCCATGCCCCACAGGTCCCCACTCGAGAGGACCGCCGAGGGTCCCGCCACGACTCAACAGGAGCTCCATTTTCCATGCTCAGCTCCAGATGAGGGGCCCTTTCCCTGACTCATTGGGAAAGGGTTCCCGGCTCCCCCCTCCCATCCCAAGAGGATGCACTCACACCAGGCTAGTCCAGAGAAGCCTCAGTCATCGGGTCACATTTCCGCAAGACCCCAAAATGCCTAGTCCACTCCAGATGCATCTGACTGTCCTGCACTGCCTCGAATGTCACCCCGAAGCTCGAACCCGTCACATTGGCACGTGTGATAGCCCTAGGGTACCTCGTGGTCAAGACGCTGATCCCTGTATCTGCTCGACAGGGACCCGGACCCTGTTGATGCAGTTGGGGAGGAAAGCAGCTGTGCACGTCCCGAAGCGAGACGAGGCCTGGCTGCCCTATGGGGGCTCCAGGGGAACCCCAAGAGCTCTGCCAGCATGGGCGAAGCAAGGACAGGCTCCGGCCTCAGCACCAGGTGATGACTGAGGACCCGGCGACATCTCAGGAGGAATCCCCAAAGGTGCCTCGCAACTCGCATGGAGACTGGCCACTCCTGAGGCCACAGGGGCGGGTCCCTGGGTTCCCCGTCGGAACTTGAGAGAACTCCGCCGCAACTCGAGAAAAACCAGAAGCTTCTCCCCTGCAGGGAAGGTGAGTTCCTTGTCCGCTGCAGCATCTAGGGGGAAATCACTCCTTCCCTCTTGGACCTCAAAATGATCCTTCTTACCCTTGTTGTAACCTAGGTAGTTACCCGCCCCAACCGTCCCCACTCGAGAGGAACCCCAAGGGTCCCACCATTATTCATGAGTATCCCCGTTTTCCCCTGCTAAGCTCCAGATGAGGGGCCCTTTACCTACTCCATTGGGAAAGGTCTTCTGGGGCTCCCTTCCCATCCCAAGAGGTGGCCTCCCATCAGGAGAGTTGGGAGGAGCTTCAGGTGTCTGACCACCACTCCCCAAGATCCCCAAATGCCTCGTCCACTCCAGAGGAACATGACTGCCCTGCACTGTCTAGACTGTCACCCCGAGGCTTGACTCCCAACACACTGGCACATGAGACAGCCCTGGAGTACCTTGATGGCAAGCCACAGATCCCTGTTTCCGCTTTACGGAGAGCCAGACACTGCCACTGCAGTTGGGGAAGAAAGAGGCCGTGCCAGGTTCCAGGCGAGAAGAGGCCTGACTCCCTTGTGGAGGCTCCAGAGTAACCTCAAGACCTATGAAAGCATGAGCGAGGAAATCTCAGGCTCTGACCTCAGCACCAGACGAGGACTGAGGGCCCGGCAATGACTGGGGAGAAAACCCCAGAGGCGCCTGGCAACTGGCACGGTGAATGGCCTCTCATGAAGATACAGGGGCGGGTCCCTGGGTTCCCCATCGTAACTCGAGAGGACCCTGCCGCAACTCGGGAAAAAACAGAAGCTTCTCCCCTGTAGGCCTGGTGTGGCCCTTGTCTGCAACGGCATCTCAGGGGAATTCACCCCGTCCCTCGTGGACCTCAAAAGGCTCCTTCACACCCTTTTTGTGACCCAAGAAGTTCCCTGCCCCACCCTTCCCAGCTCGAGGGGAACCTCAAATGTCCCTCCAAGATTCATGAAGAGCCCCATTTTCCTCTGGTGAGCTTCAGATGTGGGGCCCTTTCCCTGCTCCGTCGAGGAAGGTTTCGTGGTGTTCCCCTCGCATTCCAAGAGGAGATGCTGGTACCTGGAAAGTCGGGAGGAGTTTCACAGGTTGGGCCACCTTTCCACAAGACCCCCACATGCCTCGTCCCCATCAGATGAACCTGACTGCCCTGCACTGCCTAGACTGTAACCCCGAGGCTCGACTCCGGAACACTGGCACGTGTGACAGCCCTAGGGCACTTCGAGCCCAAGCCATAGTTCCCTGTATTCGCTCAGTAGGGACCCGGACACTGCTAATTCAGTTGGGAAGGAAAGGGTCCGTGCACGTCTCCTGTCAAGTGGAGGCCTGATTCCGCTCTGCGGGCTCCAGGGGAAGCCCAATACAAATGTCAGCACGGGAGAGGCAATCTCAGGGTGCAGCCTCAGCCCCAGAAGAGGACTGAGGTCTTGGCGCCACTGGGGAGGAATTCACAGATGTGTCTCACCGCTCGCACGGAGACTGGACTAACCTGGGGCCACAAGGGCGGATCCCTGTGGTCCCCTTTGTAACTCGAGAGGACCCTGCCGCAACTCGAGAAAAACCAGAAACTTCACCCTTGCAGGTGGAGTGAGGCCCTTGTCCACTGCAGCGTCCCAGGGGAAATCACCCTTTCCCTTTTTGACCCCAAAATGCTCTTTCACACCCTTGCTGTGACCCAAGAAGTTCCCTGTCCCACACGTCCCCACTCGAGAGGACCGCCGAGGATCCTGCCCCAACTCAAGAGGAGCTCCATTTTCCCATGCTCAGCTCCAGATGAGAGGCCCTTTCCCTGCTCCATAGCGAAAGGGTTCCCCGCTCTCCCCTTGCATCGCAAGAGGAGGCACTCACAACAGGCTAGTCCAGAGAAGCCTCAGGCGTCCGATCACATTTCTGCAAGACTCCCAAATGCCTAGTCCACTCCAGATGAATGTGACTGTCCTGCACTCCTTCGACTGTCACCCCGAGGCTCAACTCCGGCTCACTGGCACCTGTGATAGCCCTGGGGTACCTCGATATCAAGCCACTGATTATTGTATCCGCTCGACAGGGACCCGGACCCTGTTGCTGCAGTCGGGGAGGAAAGCGGCTCTTCACGTCCCCAGGCGAGATGAGGCCGAACTCCCCTGTGTGGGCTCCAGGGGAAACCCTATTCCTATGTCAGCATGGGCGAGGCAAGCACAGGCTCCGGCCTCAGCACCAGACGAGGACTGAGGACCCGGTGACGTCTCGGGAGGAATCCCCACAGGGGCCTCGCAACTCTCATGGAGACTGGCCACTCCTGAGGCCACAGAGGCGGGTCCCTGGGGTCACCGTCAGAACTTGAGAGGACACAGTAGCAACTTGAGAAAAAGCAGAAGCTTCTCCCCTGCAGGGAGGGTGAGTCTCTTGTCTGCTGCAGCATCTCTGGGGAAATCACCCCTTCCCTCTTGGACCTCGAAAGGCTCCTTCTTACCCTTGTTGTGACCTAGGAAGCTCTCCGCCCCCACTGTCCCCACTCGAGAGGACCCGGCTGCAACTGCAGTAAAACCAGAAAGTTCGCGCTTGCATGCTGAGTGAGAACCTTGTCCGCTGAGGCATCCTGGCAGAAATCACCCGTTCCCTCTTGGATCTCAAAATCCTCTTTCACACCCTTGCTGTGACCCAAGGAGTTCCCAGCCCCACAGGTCCCCACACGAGAGGACCACCAAGGGTCCAGCCATGAATCAAGAGGAGCTCCATTTTCCCATGTTCAGTTCCATATGAGGGGCCCTTTCCCTGATCCATCGGGAAAGGATTCCCGGCTCTCCTTTCGCTTCCCAAGAGGCGTCCCTCACACCTCGAGAGTCCAGAGGAGACTCAGGCCTCTGGTCACCTTTCCCCAAGAACCCAAATGCCTCGTCCACTCCAGGTGAACCTGACTGCCCTGAACTGCCTCGACTGACTCTACGAGGCTCAACTGCTGACACACTGGCACGTACCTTGAGTGCAAGCCACATATCCCTTTGTCCGTTCGACAGAGAGCTGAACACGGCTGCCGCACCCTGGAGTAAAGTGGCCCTGTGCGTGTATGGGGTAGACGAGGCCTGACTCCCCTGAAGAGGTTCTAGGGGAACCCCAAGACCTACGTAGGCACTGGTGAGGAAAGCTCAGGCTCCCGCCTCAGCACCAGAATGGGACTGAAGACTTGGTGCTACTGGGGAACATTACCCAGATGCTGCGCCCCTCGCACAGAGACTGGCCTCTCCTGGGGCCACAGGGGTGGATCCCTGGGGCTCCATCGTAACTTGTAACTTGAGAGGACATCTCAGCAACTAGAAAAAAACCAGACACTTCCCTGCAGGGAGATAGAGGCCCTTGTCCTGTGTGGCATCTCTGGGGAATTCACCCTTGCCATCTTGGACCTCGAAAGGCCACTTCACACCCCTGTTGTGAACCAAGAAGTTCCCTGCCCCACCCGTCACCAATCGAGAGGAACCCCGAGGGTCCCAGCAAGACTCAAGCAGAGCCCTGTTTTCCCCTGCTGAGCTCCAGAAGAGGGGCCCTTTCCCTGCTCCATCGGGAAAGGTTTCTCGGTGTTCCCCTCGCATGTCAAGAGGAGGTGCTCACACCTGGAGAGTCGGGAGGAGTCTCACAGTCTGGGCCACCATTCCCCAAGACCCCCAAATACCTCGTCCACTCCAGATGAACCTGACTGCCCTGCACTCTCTCGATTGTCACCCTCAGGCTCGACTCCCAAAACACAGGCACGTGAGACAGCCATGGATTACCTTGATGGCAAGCCACAGATCCCTGTGTCCGTTTACCGGGAGCCGCTCACTGCTGCTGCAGTTGAGGAAGAAAGAGGCCGTGCAAGTCTTCAGGCGAGACGAGGCCTGACTCCACTGTGGGGGCTCCAGAGTAATCTCAAGACCTATGAAAGCATGATCGAGGAAATCTCAGGCTCCGATCTCAGCACCAGACCAAGACTGAGGACCCGGCGATGACAGGGGAGGAATCCCCAGAGGCGCCTCGCAACTTGCACTGAGAATGAACTCTTCTGAGGATACAGGGGGGAGTCCTGGGAACCGTCGTAACTCGAGAGAACCCCACCACAACTCGAGAAAAACCGGGAGCTTCTCCCCTGCAGGCGTGGTGTGGCCCTTGTTCACAACGGCATCTCAGGGGAATTCCCAACGTCCCTCGTGGACCTCGAAAGGCTCCTTCACACCCTTGCTGTGACCCAAGAAGTTCCCCCCACACCTGTCTGACCTCGACAGGAACCTCAAGGGTCCTGCCAAGTCTCAAGAAGAGCCCCATTTTCCACTGCTGAGCTACAGATGAGTGGCATTTCCTGGTCCATTGGGAAAGGTTTCAAGGTGTTCCCCTCGCATCCGAGAGGAGGTGCTTGCACCTGGAAAGTCAGGAGGAGTCTCCCAGGTTGGGCCACCATTCCCTAAGACCCCCAAATTCCTCGTCCACTTCAGATGAACCAGACTGCCCTGCACTGCCTCGACTGTAGCCCTGAGGCTCGACTCCGGCACCCTGGCACGTGTGACAGCCCTAGGGTACCTGGAGAGCAAGCCATAGATCCCTGTATCCACTCGACAGGGACCCGGACACTGCTACTGCAGTTGGGAAGGAAAGCGGGCGTGCACGTCTCCAGCCGAGAAGAGGCCTGACTCCCCTCTGTGGGCTCCAGTGGAAGCCCAATACAAATGTCAGCACGGGCAAGGCAATCTCAGGCTCTAGCCTCAGCCCCAGAAGGGGACTGAGGACCCGGCGCCACTGGGGAGGAATCCCCAGATATGCCTTGGCCCTCCCACGGAGACTGGCCTATCCTGGGGCCACAGGAGTGGATCCCTGTGGTCCCCATCGTAACTCGAGAGGACCCCGCCGCAACTTCAGAAAAACCAGAAGCTTCATGCTTGCAGGCGGAGTGAGACCCCTGTCTGCTGCGGCATCCCGGCAGAAATCACCTGTTCTCTGTTGGACCTCGAAATGCTCTTTCACACCTTTGCTGTGACCCAAGAAGTTCCCCACCCCACACGTCCTCACAGGAGAGGACCGCCGAGGGTCCCGCCGCGACTCAAGAGGAGCTCCATTTTCCCACGCTCAGCTCCAGAGGAGGGGCCCTTTCCAGCTCCTTCGTGAAATGTTTCGCGGTGTTCCCCTCGCATCCCAAGAGGAGGTGCTCACACCTGGAGAGGCGGGAGGAGTCTCACAGATTGGGCCACCATTCCCCAAGACTGCCAAATGCCTCATCAACACCAGATGAAACTGACTACACTGGACTGCGTCGATTGTAACCCCGAGGCTTGACTCCGGCACACTGGCATGTGTGGCATCCCTGGGGTACCTCGAGGGCATGCCACAGATCCCTGTGTCCGCTCAAAGAGGTGCAGGACACTTCTGCTGCACATGGGGAGGAAAGCGGCCATGCATGTCTCCAGGCGAGACGAGGCCTGACTCCCCTGTGGGAGCTCCAGTGGAACTCCAATAACTAGGTCAGCATGGGCGAGGCAAGCTCAGGCTGTGGCCTCAGCACCAGACGAGGCCTGGGGACACAGCGACGACTGGGGAGGAATTCCCAGTGGCAATTCGCACGGAGACTAGCCTCTCCTGAGGCCACAGGGTGGTTCCCTGGGGTCAACATTGTAACTCAAGAGGACTGCGCCGCAGCTCATGAAAACCCAGAAGCTTCTCCCTTGCAGGCAGAGTGAGGCCCTTGTCCACTGTGGCATCCCGGGGGAAGTCACTCGTTCCCTCTTGGACCTCAAAATGCTCCTTCACACCCTTGCTGTGACCCAAGAAGTTCCCTACCCTAACTTTCCCCACTCGAGAGGACCTCCGAGGGTCCCGCCGCAACTCAAGAGGAGCTCCATTTTCCCATGCTCAGCTGCAGATGAGGGGCCCTTTCCCTGCTCCCTCGGGAAAGGGTTCCCGGCTCTCCCCTCGCATCACAAGAGGAGGCCCTCACACCAGGCGAGTCCCCAAGAGCCTCAGGTGTCTGGTTACCTTACCCCAAGAACCCCAAATGCCTCGTCCACTCCAGATGAACTTGACTACCCTGCACTGCCTTGACTGCTTCCCTGAGGCTCGACTGACAACACACTGGTACGTGTGATAGCCCTGGGGTACCTCGAGGGCAAGCCACAGATCCCTTTGTCCATTCGACGAAGAGCCGCACACTGCTGCTGCACCTTGGAGTAAAGCGGTCCTGCACGTCTATGGGTGAGACGAGGCCTGACTCCCATGAAGGGGCTCCAGGGGAACCCCAAGACCTACGTAGGCATGGGTGAGGACTGCTCAGGCTCCGGCCTCATAACCAGAATGGGATTGATGACTGGACACCACTGGGGAAGAATCCGAGATGCGCCTCGTCCCTCGCATGGAGATTGACCTCTCCTGGGGCCACAGGGGTGGGTCCCTGGGGCCGCGTTGTATCTTGAGAGGATCCCTCCGCAACTCGAAAATAAACCAAACCGTTCCCTGCAGGCGGGGAGAGGCATATGTTCGATGCGGCATCTCGGGGGAATTCACCCCTTCCCTCTTGGATCTCGAAAGGCCCCTTTACATTCTTGCTGTGATGCAAGATGTTCCCCGTCCCACTCGAGAGGAACCCCGAGTGAACCACCAAGACTCAAGAGGAGCCCCGTTTTCCCCTGCTGAGCACCAGATGAGGGGCCTTTTCCCTGGTCCATCAGGAAAGGTTTCGCGGTGGTCCCCTCCCATGTCAAGAGGAGGTGCTCACACCTGGAGAGTTGGGAGGAGTTTCACAGTTTGGGCCGCCATTCCCCAAGACCCCCAAATGCCTCGTCCACTTCAGATGAACCTGACTGCCCTGCACTGTCTGGACTATCACCCCGAGGCTCAACTCCGGCACACTAGCATGTGTGATAGCCCTGGGGTACTTTACGGGCAAGCCACTGATCCTTGTATCCGCTCGACAGGGATCCGGACACTGTTGATGCTGTTGGGGAAGAAAGCCCCTGTGTGGGCTCCATGGGAACCCCAAGACCTAGGTCAGCATGGATGAGGCAAGCTCTGATTCCAGCTTCATCACTGAGGACCCAGAGATGTCTGGGGAGGAATCCCCAGAAGTGCCTCACAACTTGCATGGAGATTGGCCTATCCTGAGGCCACAGCTGCGGGTCCCTGGGGTCCCCAGAGTAACTCGAGAGGACCCGCCTCAACTCGAGAAAAACCAGAAGCTTCTCCCCTGCAGGGAGGTTGAATCCCTTGTCCGCTGCAGCATCTCAGGGGAAATCACCCCTTCCCTCTTGGACCTCGAAAGGCTCCTTCATACCCTTGTTGTGACCTAGGAAGTTCCCCACCCCACCCATCTCCAATCGAGATGAACACTGAATGTCCCTCCACGACTCAAGAGGAGCCCCATTTTCATCTGCTGGGCTCCACATGAGGGGCCTTTTTCCTCCTCCATCACGGAAGGATTCTCGGTGTTCTCCTCTCATCCAAAGAGGTGGCCGCACATCAGGAGAGTCAGGAAGAGCCTCAGATGTCCGAACACCACTCCCCAAGATCTCCAAATGCCTCGTCCACTCCAGATTAACCTGACTGCCCTGCACTGTCTCGACTGTCACCCTGAGGATCGACTCCCGACACACTGGCACGTGAGACAGCCCTGGGGTTCCTTGAGGACAAGCCACAGATCCCTGTGTCCGCTTGACGGGGAGCCGGACACTGCTGCTGCAGTTGGGGAGGAAAGAGGCCGTGCAAATATACAGGCAAGGCGAGGCCTGACTCCCCTGTGAGGGCTCCAGAGTAATCTCAAGACCTATGAAAGCATGATCCATGAAATTTCAGGCTCCAATCTCAGCCCAGATGAGGACTGAGGACCCGGCGATGACTGGGGAGGAATCCCCAGAGACGCCTCACAACTCTCACTGAGACTGGCCTTTCCTGAGGATACAGGGGCAGGTCCCTGGTGTCCCCATCATAACTCGAGAGGACCCTGCCGCAACTTGAGGAAAACCGGAAGCTTCTCCCCTGCAAGCGTGTTGTGTCCCTTGCCCGTGGCAGCATCTCAGTGGAATTCAACCCGTCCCTTGTGGNTGTGACCCAAGAAGTTCCCCACCCCACACGTCCTCACAGGAGAGGACCGCCGAGGGTCCCGCCGCGACTCAAGAGGAGCTCCATTTTCCCACGCTCAGCTCCAGAGGAGGGGCCCTTTCCAGCTCCTTCGTGAAATGTTTCGCGGTGTTCCCCTCGCATCCCAAGAGGAGGTGCTCACACCTGGAGAGGCGGGAGGAGTCTCACAGATTGGGCCACCATTCCCCAAGACTGCCAAATGCCTCATCAACACCAGATGAAACTGACTACACTGGACTGCGTCGATTGTAACCCCGAGGCTTGACTCCGGCACACTGGCATGTGTGGCATCCCTGGGGTACCTCGAGGGCATGCCACAGATCCCTGTGTCCGCTCAAAGAGGTGCAGGACACTTCTGCTGCACATGGGGAGGAAAGCGGCCATGCATGTCTCCAGGCGAGACGAGGCCTGACTCCCCTGTGGGAGCTCCAGTGGAACTCCAATAACTAGGTCAGCATGGGCGAGGCAAGCTCAGGCTGTGGCCTCAGCACCAGACGAGGCCTGGGGACACAGCGACGACTGGGGAGGAATTCCCAGTGGCAATTCGCACGGAGACTAGCCTCTCCTGAGGCCACAGGGTGGTTCCCTGGGGTCAACATTGTAACTCAAGAGGACTGCGCCGCAGCTCATGAAAACCCAGAAGCTTCTCCCTTGCAGGCAGAGTGAGGCCCTTGTCCACTGTGGCATCCCGGGGGAAGTCACTCGTTCCCTCTTGGACCTCAAAATGCTCCTTCACACCCTTGCTGTGACCCAAGAAGTTCCCTACCCTAACTTTCCCCACTCGAGAGGACCTCCGAGGGTCCCGCCGCAACTCAAGAGGAGCTCCATTTTCCCATGCTCAGCTGCAGATGAGGGGCCCTTTCCCTGCTCCCTCGGGAAAGGGTTCCCGGCTCTCCCCTCGCATCACAAGAGGAGGCCCTCACACCAGGCGAGTCCCCAAGAGCCTCAGGTGTCTGGTTACCTTACCCCAAGAACCCCAAATGCCTCGTCCACTCCAGATGAACTTGACTACCCTGCACTGCCTTGACTGCTTCCCTGAGGCTCGACTGACAACACACTGGTACGTGTGATAGCCCTGGGGTACCTCGAGGGCAAGCCACAGATCCCTTTGTCCATTCGACGAAGAGCCGCACACTGCTGCTGCACCTTGGAGTAAAGCGGTCCTGCACGTCTATGGGTGAGACGAGGCCTGACTCCCATGAAGGGGCTCCAGGGGAACCCCAAGACCTACGTAGGCATGGGTGAGGACTGCTCAGGCTCCGGCCTCATAACCAGAATGGGATTGATGACTGGACACCACTGGGGAAGAATCCGAGATGCGCCTCGTCCCTCGCATGGAGATTGACCTCTCCTGGGGCCACAGGGGTGGGTCCCTGGGGCCGCGTTGTATCTTGAGAGGATCCCTCCGCAACTCGAAAATAAACCAAACCGTTCCCTGCAGGCGGGGAGAGGCATATGTTCGATGCGGCATCTCGGGGGAATTCACCCCTTCCCTCTTGGATCTCGAAAGGCCCCTTTACATTCTTGCTGTGATGCAAGATGTTCCCCGTCCCACTCGAGAGGAACCCCGAGTGAACCACCAAGACTCAAGAGGAGCCCCGTTTTCCCCTGCTGAGCACCAGATGAGGGGCCTTTTCCCTGGTCCATCAGGAAAGGTTTCGCGGTGGTCCCCTCCCATGTCAAGAGGAGGTGCTCACACCTGGAGAGTTGGGAGGAGTTTCACAGTTTGGGCCGCCATTCCCCAAGACCCCCAAATGCCTCGTCCACTTCAGATGAACCTGACTGCCCTGCACTGTCTGGACTATCACCCCGAGGCTCAACTCCGGCACACTAGCATGTGTGATAGCCCTGGGGTACTTTACGGGCAAGCCACTGATCCTTGTATCCGCTCGACAGGGATCCGGACACTGTTGTTGCTGTTGGGGAAGAAAGCCCCTGTGTGGGCTCCATGGGAACCCCAAGACCTAGGTCAGCATGGATGAGGCAAGCTCTGATTCCAGCTTCATCACTGAGGACCCAGAGATGTCTGGGGAGGAATCCCCAGAAGTGCCTCACAACTTGCATGGAGATTGGCCTATCCTGAGGCCACAGCTGCGGGTCCCTGGGGTCCCCAGAGTAACTCGAGAGGACCCGCCTCAACTCGAGAAAAACCAGAAGCTTCTCCCCTGCAGGGAGGTTGAATCCCTTGTCCGCTGCAGCATCTCAGGGGAAATCACCCCTTCCCTCTTGGACCTCGAAAGGCTCCTTCATACCCTTGTTGTGACCTAGGAAGTTCCCCGCCCCACCCATCTCCAATCGAGATGAACACTGAATGTCCCTCCACGACTCAAGAGGAGCCCCATTTTCATCTGTTGGGCTCCACATGAGGGGCCTTTTTCCTCCTCCATCAGGGAAGGATTCTCGGTGTTCTCCTCTCATCCAAAGAGGTGGNATCTCCAATCGAGATGAACACTAAGTGTCCCTCCACGACTCAAGAGGAGCCCCATTTTCACCTGCTGTGCTCCAGATGAGGGGCCTTTTTCCTTCTCCATCAGGGAAGGATTCTCGGTGTTCTCCTCGCATCGAAAGAGGTGGCCTCACATCAGGAGAGTCAGGGCAAGCCTCAGGTGTCCGAACACCACTCCCCAAGATCACCAAATGCCTCGTCCACTCCAGATTAACCTGACTGCCCTGTACTGACTCGACTGTCACCCTGAGGATCGACTCCCGACACACTGGCATGTGAGACAGCCCTGGGGTTCCTCAAGGGCAAGCCATAGATCCCTGTGTCCGCTTGACGGGGAGCC
>SJYW01015887.1:1397-22140 GCA_006410735.1 Raphicerus campestris
AGAAGGGGACGACAGAGGATGAGATGGCAGGATGGCATCACTGACTCGATGGATGCGAGTCTGAGTGAACTCTGGGAGTTGGTGATGGACAGGGAGGCCTGGCATGCTGCAATTCATGGGGTCGCAAAGAGTTGGACACAACTGAGCGACTGAACTAAACTGAACTTTGGGAGAAAAGGAGCCCTAGACTTCCCATCTGGGCTTTTAATTGCATCTCTGCCTAATGCATCTTGAGGCATATTAGGCAATATAATTCCTGTAACAAATCTTCAGTATTTGTTTGTTTTGAATGTGATACAGTACTAAATTCCCTGGTATACGGAGCGAGCAATTGGCCAGGTGGCAGTCGTCAGACTCTCGCTCCACTCCACTCATGTCCTACAGCTGGGATCACTTGTGATACCGTGCACGTGCATCCTGGTGGTCCTATATAAGAACCACCTGAAAAAGTTCTTGTAGGAGAGAGTCAAGTAGAGCCGAATTGCGTTGAGTTGCCCAGTCGTTGTTGCTGCTATGTCAGCCGTTAGAGAGTAAAGCTTGTCTGCCTTGCTGTTGTGAATAAAGAATGTCTGCAGTCCCTATTGTAGCCACGAGTTCCAGGAAGCAAACTCACTCAGAGAACAATGCAGATAGTGGAGTGCAGTTTATTACACCAGTGGGCCCAAGGCAGAGTCTCCTCTTAGCCAAGGACCCCGACCAGTTTTTGTGAAAACCTTATATATCCTAAGTGTAGGTGCCCAAACCCACCTCCCCCAATTCCCTGAAACTAGTCTGAACAAAGGAAAAAGAAAGATACAATCCAAGTTAACCCATAATTCATTTGCCTTAAGCCTAGGTAGTTAACAGTGGACACTGATCAATAGGCCTGAGGTCATACCGCAATAAGCATACTAGAATGTATGATTCTATTCGGTTACACAGATAATTAGGGTATTCTTTTAGGTGACAGAGAGTCTAAGTACGAGCACTGAGGCTCTTCCTTCCAGGGACCTGGTTTTCCAGTTGGTATGTCGTTTCCATAGATACTGGACATATAGCTCAAAGTCCACAGTCCAGCCCAAGATGGAGTCTTGCTTTCAAGATGGAGCCTGTTCTGTCTATTTCCTCCTTCACTATGGCTCTTTGCATCTTCTCCCAGCTTCCCGGCTCGTGCTCTGCACACTCTGGGCTCATCAAACAGTGAGATACAGCGAGACACCTGGACACTGTATACTTATACAGATTGTACGTCTCTGCTTACAGCCCAGGGCTTTTCTCAGAGAGGCAGTTGTTGAACGAAGGAATTACTAAATGAATGGACAAATAAGCCTAGACCCGCAAGTGGGTCCTCAACCCATTATTTCAACATTGTTGCCCCTATGCCCTTTCTTGACTTGGTTTCTACTTGGCTGCTTGCTCTTTCAACTAGATATTTCTGCCTCCGTCCTTACCCAATTTTCCCCTACTTGAAATGCTCTCCCCAAACCCTCTGCTCTTTATTCCAGTTTTATCTGTTAAAGACTTCATTTCCTCCAGAAAGCCCATCTAGATCCTCTGGCTTTTTCTGAACTCCGATAGCATCATTCTCTGATACCTTTCTTTCTTAAAATTTTTGGCCACACTGTACAGCTTGTGGGAACCTAGTTCCGCCACCAAGGATTGAACCCTGGGAACCCACAGCAGTGAAAGCCTGAGTCTTAACTATTGGACCACCAGGGAATTCCGTGATACCTCCTATTCGTTTAAACTGTCGCATAGGATAGCTTTCCTGTGTTTACTTAAAAAACAAAACAAAACAAAACACCACACACCCTGTTTGCCCTCTTTGTATCAGTTAGGCAACGAATACATAAATGGCAGAACGCAGGGTGTTAGTCCTCAAAGGTCTTTGTAGGTCTTCATAGAACCTTTCAACTTCAGCTTTTTCCGCGTTAGAGGTTGGGGCATAGACGTGGATTCCTGTGATGATGAACGGTTTGCCTTGGAAAGGATCTCAGGAAAATAGTTCTATCACTTTCGTTTTATAGAAGCTGACGGGGTAAGAGAGGTTGGGATGTGGCTGATCTCATGCAATTAATAAACAGGGAGCGTACCAAGAACAGAATATAAGTTGTACCGCAAAACAAGCGAGAGGTTGTCCCACCTACTCAAAGACGGGTTTCAACTCAGCATTTCCTTTCCACCCCGGGTTAACTCCACCCTTTTCCCGGGACTCAGAGGCGGCGTGGTCGCGGAAGCTTGTCCGCCGCGGCTTGCCGTAGTGGCCCTGCCCCAGCACTCGGTGGGGGCAAGTATGGCGTCCTCCGAGCCATTGCCCACCGTGAATCCAGGCGCTGCGGAGGGCGAGGAGGAGACGATACTCTATGACTTGCTGGTCAACACCGAGTGGCCCCCGGAGACGGAAGTACAGGTGAACCAGGCCCCGCCGGGGCTGCGGCCAGCTTGGTGCCGGCGCTGCCCCTGCAGAGACACGTAGCCGGAGCCACGTAGGGTGATGGAGCCAGGCTCCGCCGCTTGTGCGGTCGTCCTGGCAACGGCACCGCGAGCTAACGGGGGTCCGGGTCCCCCAGGTGGGGTTTTCTGGCATGCCTCCTGGACTCCTAATTCGGTTCTCGGGGTGGGGCGGGGGGCGAAACCTCGGGCTCTGAGGCAAGTACTTTACTACCCCGGTTCTGTTCCACCGTCCCTACTTGGAGGGGAGGCACAGCGTTGGCCTCGGGGCTCCTTCCCTCACCTAGACCCTCGGTAGTCCCTTCCCCGGGCCGGCTCCGGCAGGGCTGCTCCTCACCTGCTGTGGGAGTATTTTCCAGGACCCTGCAGTCATCTCAGCATCTGCTGGGCTGTCATGGAGCGCGGCATAAACCTTTGTTCCTATCTGGACCCGAGTTGTGTCAGTTCCTGTGTTATTTCAGTAATTAATGAGTGTATGTGTATGTCTGTCCGTGTCCCATATACTGTGAGGCGCTGCGCTTCCGAAGTGAATAAGTTTGTGGTGGTACTTGCGGTCTTAGAGGGAAGACAGTGTAGTAAACTTTTTCATCACCTGCTGTAATATGCACTTTAATGGTGATCTGAGCAAAATGCCCTGAGGAGTGAAGATTTATGAGGACCCGGGGTTGGGTTCTGTGTTAGGAGGGGGTCGTAGGTGTTGGTAATCTGGACCTTGGGGTCATAGTTTCAATAGAAAGGACAATAGGTCAACAGGAAGGGCCTCTCAGGCACAGGGTGGAGATAAGAACCAGAAATCTGCATTTATTAAACATTTATTGAGTGCCTAACGTGTGCCAGTTGCTGTTTTAAGATCAGAATATGCAGCAAGATGGGAAAGGAGTTTCATTAAAGATCATGGGCTCCAGCCCATACGAATTCTTATTTACAGTCTCTTTTCTGAGTTTCTTTCTTTTTTTTTTTTGGCTGCTGAGTTTCTTTAGTGGAGAAAGTACTGCTTCTCCTGTAAAGTTTATAAGCTTTTCTTTAACCTCCTTCCCACTGCAGTTTCTGCCTTTTGGAATATTTTGTAGGCTAGCAGAGATCCTCATGCATAATTTTTAAAAAGTATTTACATAGTTTCTGTTTGTGTTGAACAGTTGATATTTTGTATCTTATGCAGCTGGAAAGTTGCTGCTGCCACTGATTGAATAGGATACCTTTCCACACCTTAGCACTCACTGGTTAATTACATAATGTTATAGAAATGCTTAACATTATAAATTGGTTAAAGCAATGTGCACTGCATCAACTTACATTGAAACCTCATAACACTTTTTTTGTTTGGTTTTATTGATTTTAACTGAACTACAGGCTCTTGAAAGTCAGCTACATTTGACTCATGTTTATATTCCTTCCCCAAACCAAATTTTGTCTTCTGCAAAGTAAATGATGGATTCATGTTTGTTGAATGAAATAACTTTTTTTGTGCTTTTAAGCCATACCTGTCTGCACTTTGTGACCATTAGGACATCTTCCAGGTTATTGTGCCTAGTATTGTTTAACCTATGCTTGGTCTGTACTTAAGGAACTGTTTAATATAGCAGTTATATATCAGTGGCTGTAGTATTTTCTCTATGAATATGCAGCTAATATTAAATAAATTTGCTTTGGGGCATGAGTTTATTGATCCATATGATCGATTTTTCTACAAGCAAAACCCCTTTTAGACGTCTGTAGGCCATCAAAATAGACTGTGCCAACTGGCAACCAGTGTGGGTCTTAGACCTTGACTCTTTTTGTGTTTGCACTGGTGCTTTGATTTAGAAACATTTTCCAGCCTCAATCGCTGTCCTGTCTTGCAGAATTCATCCTGACAAATGCCTGTATCTCTGCCATGCTCACTTTCCTATGCTGCTTCTCTTTGTTTTGTTTCTATCTATAAGAAGTTTTAAAGATACTGGTAATTTGTGCCCAGTACTGAGTATTAGCAAAAAAATATAGCTTACTATATAAGTATCAGTGGAAAATTCTCAAAATTTTTTTTCATTTGCAGCCTAGAGGCAACCGGAAACATGGTGCATCCTTTATCATCACAAAAGCAATTCGAGGTGATTATAGCTTATTTTGGTTTCCCTTATAGCTTGGTTGGTAAAGAGTCTGCCTGTGGCTCAGGAGTCTGCAATGCTGGATGATCCAGATTCGATTCCTGGGTTGGGAAGATCACTTGGAGAAGGAAATGGCAACCCACTCCAGTGTTCTTGCCTGGGAAATCCCATGGACAGAGGAGCCCGGCGAGTTACATTCTGTGGGGTCACAAGAGTTGGATACGACTTAGTGACTAAACAACCACCATAGCTTATTTATTTATGATATAGTTAAGCTAAGCTAAGCTAAGTCACTTCAGTCGTGTCCGACTCTGTGCGACCCCATAGATGGCAGCCTACCAGGCTCCCCCATCCCTGGGATTCTCCAGGCAAGAACATTGGAGTGGGTTGCCATTTCCTTCTCCATGAAAATATTCCATAAATGTATTTCAGTAACTCTTAAACATTCCACAAAATTTCTTAAGAACCTATGAGAGTATAATACCTGGCAATCCTCTCTCAAACAGAAATTCACCTATCTGCTACATTACTGCTGATGATCTGAAATGTACATGATATCTAAAAAATACCAGTACTGAATAAACTGAAAGGATCATCCAAGTTCCTACATAATACCAGAGTATTTATCCAGGATTACTGAATAAATCATAGCAATTTGGTATCCTTTTCAGAAAAAAAAATCTCAGAACTTACAAGCATGTGGCATTTCACACTGTACCAACTGAGTAACAGTAAATGAAGGTATAACCACTACAACTTCTTCACCAACTTTAGTTAGTTAGCAGATAATTTTTTCCTTATTTTTTCTTATTCTGTAACTGTGCTCTTTTAAGAAGTTTAGGGGTTTGAAAATGTGTCCTTTTGAGTTTTAATGTAAACTCAGTTGCTAAACAAATTACTATTAATTTGCCTGATTAAAATGAGTATTAATAGCATAAATGTTACCTATTTTATAAAAAAATGCGTGTGTTTTAACTATATATGTCTATGTAAGCATGTGTGTGTATATACATATATACACATAGGGATGTATTCATATGTTTATACAGACACATTTTTTTACAGTTTGTTTTTAATTAAAGGATTATTGCATTATGGTATTGTGTTGGTGTCTGCCATACATCAACAGGAATGAGCCATAGGTATACATGTGTCCCCTGCCTCTTGAACTTCCCTCCTACCTGCCACCCCATTCTACCCCTCTGGGTTGTCACAGAGCACCAGTTTGAGCTCCCTGAGCCATAGAGCAAGCTCCTGCTGGCTGCTTTGCATATGGCAGTGAATGTGTTTTCATGCTTCTCTCTCCGTTCATCCCATCCTCTCCTTACCCCCGGTGTCCACAGTTCTGTTCTCTGTGTCTTTATTGCTGCCCTGCACATAGGTTCATCAGTATGATTGAAAATATAATAGGAATTTTATCTTCTGTTATAAGACACACTAGCCTATTCAGTTTTCATGATCAAATGTGAAATTTTGAAAATTTAGGAAATATATACAAGTAATATACTAAGTTTAGGAACATAGAAGACCACAAATTGGAATAAATAATTCCTCATTTTACCACCTGGTGATAATCTCTTACCCTTCAGACCTTTTGCTTTTGACACATACATAACCATGTACACAGGTTCACACATATGTGTACATTTTAAATGGAGTCATATAAAACATTGCTTTTCAATAGTGTGTTGAAGATTTTGTTTCCCATGGACTTCCCCATTTTAGGCATTATTATTTTTAAGTCTTTGCTGTAAAGTGTGCAGTGGTTTAATCTGTGTCCAAATACTTTGGTTTTCATGGGTGATCACTATGACTTCTACTCTATGATTTCATCAAAGCCTCTTTTTTAGGTGAAATTTTGCATCTCAAATCACTTTTACTTGTTATACAAAGTTTTGAATAATATAGACTTGAGACATATAAACATATAAACAAATATATGAGACATATAAACAAATATATGATCTTGTGAGAGTTAGTGTGTATATTAGATTATATTTATTCTTGTCAAGAGTTGTATTCTCCATGTTTTGTTTTGTAATGACTCACTCTACAGTGTATTTTAGACTTATTGTCAGTAAATCTAAAATAGAAAATGATTCCCAAAGAATAGCTCATTCATATTTGGCTTTGTTGTTTCTTTTTATTACAGATCGTTTATTATTTTTAAGCCAATATATCTGGTACAGGTGAGTTGTCAGCGCTTCAAAGAAATGGTATGAACAGCAAGTACAAACAATATTATCCTATTTATTATTGAAGCTTTCAGAATTGAATCCCAGATTGTGATATGGATGCTGACATTCAGGTGAACCCAGTTTATAAAACAGCCCTGACAAACATTTGGTATACCCTGACAAGATCTTTCGGTAAATGTAGGCTAATTTTCCATCCCTTAGTCGTTACTGAGAATATCTCATGACCATTTCTGCATTCTCTGAATGTTTTCTCAGCCTTATCTTGAATGCACACATTCAAGAACAGATGGACCTATTCTTGCCTTATCTTTTTAAAAACCTTTTTGTTCTTACTGTTCTATCAACTCTTATAGTCAGTGTTCAGTTGCTGTGCATCAGAGGAGATTCTCTTAGGTTTCAGTTCTTGGAAACTTCTTAGTTCTTTTGAGTGTTAAGTATGTTTTCAGGCCTGGTGCTAATTTTCGAAACAAGGAGATGATATCTGACCAAAGATATATTTTTGCTTTTAGATGCATGTGTAGGAATTGATTTATAGAATTATTTCCCACAGATTGCTTTTTCCTCGAACACCTAATCTTAAGAGCTCTAGAGATAACAGGGTTCTAGTCCTATAAAACAAACCTTTGGCTCTTCCCTAGGGTTATCTCCAGTGCTTTTCTGCTTTTATTGTGTGCGTGTGTGTGTGTATGCAGGCATTGAATTTCTCACTGAATTTTATCTTATTTGGGGGGATGTGGAATGTCATAGAGAAGTGAGTGAGAGAGAGGGTGGTTATGGGGAGGGGAGTGTAAGAGATAGGCTGTTTTTCCTGGGCTTACCAGGCCACACTTACTAGTGCTGAGAACCCTTGGTTAGGGATGGCAGAAAAGATGTCTGTTGAGGGTGCTCCTGAACAGTAAGTTCTTTTGTTATTTATTGAGGAGGAGGACTTGCAAGAGCTCCCTCTGTTGCAAGCCTTGTCCTGCGTGTAAATGCCTTATGCTCAGGCATCAGGTGTCTTTCTCGTGAGAAGTCCCTTTCCTTGCACTGGCCACATTGATCAATGTATAGACTGACTGGACCATGGGGTGATTATCTAGTCTCCGTGGTATGCTTCTTTCAAAAAGCTTGTAGCTGAATTGTTTTGCTCTTGAGTTTATGATAATTATACCTAAAAGGTCTTGGAGCCAATATTTGTTTTGAGTGGCCTTTTCAAGATTTTTTTTTTTGCTTCATGAAATATTACAGACTGAAAATTGTAGACACTAATATAATCTGTTATGATCATATCCACATCTGAATTAAAGCAGTTGTTCTTCTGCCATATGTGCTTCAGATGGCCCTGTTTTTATTTTTATGCAACATGTTAGAGCTCAAGGCACTCCTCCCCACCCCGACCTTTGCCTGTCTTCTTTCCCTCCAGAGGAAATTGTCATTCTCATGTTGATTGTATCTCAGGCACGTTTCATATCTTTTTGATAATATTAAGTACCTCATGGCATTAATTGTTTTGTCTTAAAAAATGAACATAAATGTACTGGATGTAAATTACTAATATTTTTTATCCTACGTTGTGTTTTCTAATTTCCATAATGTTTTTTTCTTTTTTCCTGTTTCTCTTCCCCCATCGAATTATTTTTTCTTTCTCACTTCTTTTCTTGATTTTCTTCACGTGTTACTCCTCTGATTTGTCTGATCTCCTGATTCACGTGTGGTGGGTCGTTTCCTTATATCTTTTGTGAATGATGCTATTGTGAGCTTATGCTTGGGAACCTTGCAACATGTGAGAAAAGTGAAATCACCGTCCAATCTTGCATGTCCTAAAGACTTGGGGTTTTGTGTTTTCATTAGGAGGTTTCATTCCCATCCTCCCCAGATCAGAATTCCTCGCTGAGATGAGATTCTTGAAGGTCTCCCTGGCTTCCTGGTGACATTTGCCTTGTTCCCCTTGCTCTGATGGCACAGTCTTTTGAGGGTCCTGGTCTCTGCGGGGGTCTTCACCTCCCACTCGTGTCCTTCCTGCGGCCCCCTTGCAGGTGTTTACTCTCCATTTTGAGTTCTGTTCCTCTCTTCTGGTCCTGTGCCTATTTCAAACTTTGTTCTCTTTGCATTTGTGGTTCTTAGGAGACCTCTGTTTCTCCCTGTGAGTTTAGCTGTGTGCTAGTTTGTTTTTGTTGGAGCCTGTGTTTCTGGGTGTGCTTTGCAGGAAGTGTTTCTTATAAGCTGACTCTGCTGTTACTGGCACCTTCAAATATCTTTTCCTTAGAAAAAAACATATCATTGACCACATAACCAGGGGGGTTTTTTGGGTAATAGAGAAATGTATGTGGTCAAGTGTCAGATATCGAATTCGTTACTTTCAGTTTTGAGTTTGCCAATATTCTGTTCTTGTATTCTAACGGAAAAAAATCCCGCTTGTTCACTATAGATCTGCTGTTTATAATATTTACCTACTATATGTGGTTTTCATGATTAGATTTTAAATTAACTAATGTGTTGTGGTTTCAGCCCTGCGCCTTTCTTGCTCCCTGATGGACTGGTTCGCTTGGTTAATAAACAGATAAACTGGCATTTGGTACTTGCAAGGTAAGGATGCGTAAAATTCACCTAATGTTTCTCTACCTGGATTAGCATTTAAATTCCATTATGGTTATTAATTTTAGGGTCCTTATGGCTTACTCTCTTGGTTTTTTATTGTATATAAATTCCCTGTGTCACACATGATTAATATTGTTTAAATATATTAATGCAACCGTATTGAATTATTTTGTATTAATGCCCTTGTACCTGTATACACATCTAATTATAAGGTCAGAAATTGGATAATTAAAGATGTGAAAAAATTTGAAAATGATTTTAACTTCTTAAAATGCTTCCATCTACAATAATGAGAGCTACAGATACTCATACAGGGATTTGTTTCTCTTTCTCCCCATGAAAGCAATGGGAAACTCTTGGCCGCAGTTCAAGACCAGTGTGTGGAGATCAGGTAAGTGTCAGTTGTATTCATTCAGCAGTTCCCTTCAGAAAAGATTTACTTAATTTATGAGAACTCAGGTTTCTAAAGGGGGTATATTTAAAGGAATTTTTTTATTAACTCATGTAATTTTGTAAGGTGTCAAATGCCAACTTATGCTAATTAAAGGATGAAGGCTGTTCTCAGAGTACGCCTTCTACTTCCCTGGATCACTCTGTCTCCTGAGAAATTTTACTTTCTCGCTAGACAAAAGCATATATTCCAGAGCTCTGAAAATCACTCTTCTTTTATTGCTAAGTCAGATAAGCAGATGCTCAGGAAAGTGAAAAAGCAATCGAGATGGCTTTACTCTGTTGGCATAAAGCTGTAGATGGAACATGGGCCTGCAGAACACTAAGGCTTAGTGTTACTAGAAACCACTGATTCTCTGTCCTCCTGAGACATCAGTGGTATTACATTCACATCTAGAAGACTTCTCAGAGCTGGGCTTCTCATGCACTTTATTTTTAAGGAGTATATCAGTTGTGAAAGAAATAGCAACATTGGCAACTAATTTAGGAAAACTAGTTTATGCTTTCAGGAAATTGTCAACAGCAGACTAAACATATTGTACCTCTGAATCTGGGGGCCACTCCTATCTCCAGGAAAGCCCCAAGTCTTGAGTCTCAAAATATAAGCAAATGAGGTGGAAATTTCAGGCTGCTGGATACCAGTCAGAAGTTTTTTCTGCTACTTTATTGTGGACTGAAACTAGTTTTATTAAGCATTCAGTTTTTAGCACACTGTTTCTGTTTGCAAAATTTCTTCTTTCATTTATCCAAACAGAACTGGAGTTAGCTTTGGATAACTTTTAGGGGAGTAGATGGAGGGTTAGCTCCCATTGGGGCTCTGACTTCAGATCTTGGGCCTCTGTGATCATTCTTAAAACCATCAGCACAGAGATGATTGGCAATAATGACTGCTTTTCAGAACTTCACTCTTCATTCCACATGGCTTTGATAGGCAGGGCCCTCTTCTCTATCAGCAAGAGTGAGCCTCGGGGGCACGGTATTTTAGCTGATAATTGTTAATAGAGATGGGCTGGTACTTCCTACTCCATTTGGTACAGTGATGTGAAGTGTTTCTCTTAGAGAAATGTGTTCATCGTGTGACTTCTTTATGAACAGCAGATAGTGGTCAAAATTGCCATCTTTTTTTTACCCTACAGAATGGGGACGTTAATGGAATGATTTTAGTTGGTAGGACTGGAATACACATGTGGCAAAGGATTGATGCTTGGGCTTGTGAAGGAGATTTTGACTAAGGGTTTCTGGAACTTGTTACTAAAAATTGTGATGAAAAGAAAAAAAAGTAATTATTAGCTTTTGTAAGAGGATTTGCTACTAGATTGCTAGCATGTACAATGATATTTATAAGACGTATACATAGGCCAGCTCTGTAGGAGTCCACTCATGCATTTGAGACTAAGCAGTGAGGGAAGATTTCTGGGCAACAGATGTGATGGTCATCAAGGTCTTATTCGTCTGGTCTGTAATTTGCAAGAGTTTTGTAACTTGGTACATTCAAAGACTTTTGGGGCCAAGAGGCAGCTGTATGAGAAAGCCTTTCAGGGACTTACTCCCATTGGATCCCCTTCCCCTCACTGTTTGGGTATCGATCCTTGATGCTCCTGTAATTATCAACACTAATGATAAAAAGGTCATGCTAACAGTCTTGGGCACTGTTGTAGGTGTTTTACACGTGTTAGCTCAATCCTTGCAGAAGTCCTTTTTCTCTATTTTAGAAATGAAGACTCTGGCACGTATGGTGAAATAACTTGCCCAGGGATTTGAAATCAGCTCTCCTAGCTTCAGTGTTCATGCTCTTGTCTACAGTTTTGTACTACATCTTGGTCATGCCTTTTAGCCATCTATGCCAATATGTTTACACGTGGGTTTCCCCCGGTATATTTATGGCCTCTGCTTTGCGTCCCTCCAAGGGGGTGCCGTTTGTTTAAAACTCCGGTGAGTGGGATCTGAAGTCTGCAGCTCCTTTATACTGTGTGTTCCCTGGAGGCATGGACTGTTTTCTTTTTCTTTTCCCTTGCACTTGTATATTTCCTTGGGTGTAATAGGTGCTTAGTTTTATGTTTTAGTGGCCTGGCCTGTCAGCAAGCGGGATGGGGAAGCAGATTCTGGAGAGGATGTTATGGGGCAGAGCCCACTCTCTTGTTCACGTTGGCATTCAGTTGCTTTTGTTGCAGATAGACACCCACACTTACTTTGCAGTAACCTGAAAGGAAATGTCTTTGAGCAAAGTGGAGTGGTCAGCAAAGCAAAAGGGCAAGGTAGAGCCCCGAAGTCAATGCTGTGACTAGTGGCTGTGCCTGAATTTGTAAGATGTTTATTCTCACTGCTCATTTGTGTCTTCTCTACCACAGTGAGGAGCACATACAATCCAAGACGGACTCCAGTAGTAATAGCAGTCGGCACTCAGTATTCAGTAAATATTTGTGGATTGAATTAGAATATGAAAGATAATTATAGTGTCTGGGGTTGTTATTCGATATTAGGAAGCGGTTATAAACAGGAGATAGTTTTAGTGGAAAACATGCAGAGCTGAAACACTATGGCTGAGGAGACAGCCTGCTGTTTGCAGTGCAGGGCTAGGCTGCTGTCCCTCATCTTCAGCTTTGAAGTGAGTGGCAAAGGCCTCAGTCGCGTGCTCTACTATGAGACTTAACCTGCTTATGTGTGGAGTTCACATGGGTGAAAAACAGTTTGTGAATTGCTACTTGTCATTTGGTGGTTATGGACTATAAGTGGGTAATACATACTTCCTCTTTTCCTAAGTACTGAAGTGGTATTTTCTTATGATTATGGGCTGTTATAAATATGGGAACTGATTAGAAACTTTCATGAACTACAAGAAAAACCATTAGAATAAGGACTGATAAAAAAGGCACCCTTCCCTCCCCTCCTCCCAGTCTGCTCAAGTATCTTAAGTGAATATATTCTGTGAAGTTTTGACAAAACAAATTTGTCTCCCCTCCCTTCCTCCCCTTTTCCAGCAAAAAGAACAAACTATTATTTGTGATTGTATTACTTCAGTCTGTGTTCTAAGTCACTTCAGTTGTGTCCAGCTCTCTGTGACTCTATAGACTGTATCCCATCAGACTCCTCTGTCCATGGGATTTCCCAGGCAAGAATACTGGAGTGGGTTGCCATTTCCTTCTCCAGGGGATCTTCCCGACCCGGGGATTAAACCCCTGTTTCTTGCATCTCCTGCATTGGCAGGCAGGTTCTTTACTATTAGCGCCACCTGGTCTAGTTCATGGTAATTTATATGTGATGTCTCATTTAATCTTCTCTGAACTCTGAAGTTGCGGTTACGTATCCTGTTTAGTGAAAAGAAAAATGAAATCATGTTGAATGTTTTGTCCAGGTTACAAGAGCTGACATTAAATCAGCTTCACTTGCGAGGTCATTTCTTTTTTGTTCTAGACCACTTGGAGGCTATATAGTCTTAATTTCTTGAGGAAATTTATTTCCATAATTATAGCTGGATTTTGGTAATATAATTTAATAAATGGCTAAAAATCTTGGTCTTTGAAATGCTTACTTATTTTACAAATGTTAGAAAATACAGTTAAGTATTTATGAAAGAATAGCAAATTTTATGGTCCAAAAGTTGTCTACTATTGACATTTTGATGTATGTTCGTTGAAATATGTGTGTGTGTATAAACTATGTGTATATTCAGTAGAATGATACTCTACATTCTATTTGATACCTTTTTCTTTAACTTCTGTAAATTAATACATTGTTAGCATCTTTTCATGTCACATACAATAATTGCATAATATTGCATAGAGTATATGAGGTAAAATTTAATAATTAATCTCTTTATACTGACTGTATTTTTCTTTTTGATAAATTAGACTACATTAACTGCCTTTATCTGTGTATATCTGTAATTATTTCCCAGGGATAACTTTATAGAAATTAAATTGCTAGATCAAATACCATGGACCTTAAAGTTTTGTTTAATTGTTTATAAATTCTTTTCTAGAAGGTTTAACATTTTTCATTTTTGAAGATATTAGGCTACTTTGGTATCTATTTCAAGAACACAGATATTGAGTAGGTCATTTATATATATAAAATATATATATATATATGGTCACTTGTTAAAGCTGTTTGACTTATGAAAACAAGAGTTTTTCCCCTGATTAAAATCTGTGATATGATACTCATCAGTGGTTCTTAACCAGGATACATCTGTGGAACTTAAAAAAAAAACTTTTGCTTGGGCCTCATCCCAGATNATATATATATATATGGTCACTTGTTAAAGCTGTTTGACTTATGAAAACAAGAGTTTTTCCCCTGATTAAAATCTGTGATATGATACTCATCAGTGGTTCTTAACCAGGATACATCTGTGGAACTTAAAAAAAAAAAAACTTTTGCTTGGGCCTCATCCCAGATTTACTAAATCTGAGCCTTTGGGCTAGGGTTCAGGCATCTCTATGATATTAAAAGGCTGTGCTTAAAATCACTTAATGCTTTTATTACTGTTTTCTTACTGTAGCTATGTACCTAGTGAAATAAGGTTGAAAGAAAACATTGTCACCAATGAAAGGGTCTTATTTGTGGCACAGAACCTATCTGTATGAGGGAAAGAATGTCATTAAACATTAAGTTGTCTAGAGAAGTTGTCTGATCTATGGTGTCTTATAGTAGTACTGCACAGTATTGTTATGGCAAAACTGTTGTCTTAATTTTGCATATGTCTTTTGCAGGTCTGCAAAAGATGATTTTACATCTATTATTGGGAAATGTCAAGGTAAGAGTTTCCAGAATATTCAAAAAATGAGAAATTCAAATTTATAACAATTAATATTTCTTAAAAATCAGACTAGATGCTATTTATTGGCAAGGATGATTATGAATTTATTAAAATAATTTTAACACATCTTAACTGATTTCTGTTTTAAGATGTGAATTTTGGAGAGATACGAAATTGACATGTTCTACAAAACTCTTAGCCAGTTTTAACAGTGTTCTTGTAAACACTGTTTTACAGTGTCTACAAGCCCACACTTGTAGACTGTCCTGTTTTATTTTGAATTGAATGCAGAAAATCATTTGTAGGTATGTCAAGAGTTGATCAGATATAAACTAGTAAATAGTCTGGGATTTGATCATTCTTTGACACATAATTTAGCAGAAATTTACTGAGTATCATTTATGTATACATATGACATCTTGCTGGGTTTGAGGGGTTTGATTATGAGCAAAAATGCATCGTCCTTTACCTCATGAGGCATGTGTGTGTGCGCTCAGTTGTGTCTTGACTCTTTTGCGACCCCAGGGACTGTAGCCCTCCAGGCTTCTCTGCCCATGGGATTTTCCAGGCAAGAATTCTGTAGCGGGTTGCTGTTTCCTTCTCCAGGGGATCTTCCTGACCCAGGGATTGAACCCGTGTCTCTTGCAGCTTCTGCACTGGCAGGTGGATTCCTTACTGCTAGTGCCACCTGGGAAGCCCTTCGCAAGGCATGTGGACGCTCAGATATATTCTTACAGATTGTGATCAATCTGAAGGAAAAGTACAGAGCAGGGTGAGAGTTTAGCCGAGTGTGAGAGGACATTATTTAGAAAAAGTGACTTTTGGAGAGGAAGCTTAAGAATGAGTAGAAGGTAGGAGAAGGCAGGGAGAATGTTTTGATCTANGTCTCTTGCAGCTTCTGCACTGGCAGGTGGATTCCTTACTGCTAGTGCCACCTGGGAAGCCCTTCGCAAGGCATGTGGACACTCAGATATATTCTTACAGATTGTGATCAATCTGAAGGAAAAGTACAGAGCAGGGTGAGAGTTTAGCCAAGAGTGTGAGAGGAGATTATTTAGAAAAAGTGACTTTTGGAGAGGAAGCTTAAGAATGAGTAGAAGGTAGGAGAGGCAGGGAGAATGTTTTGATCAANTATTCTTACAGATTGTGATCAATCTGAAGGAAAAGTACAGAGCAGGGTGAGAGTTTAGCCGAGTGTGAGAGGACATTATTTAGAAAAAGTGACTTTTGGAGAGGAAGCTTAAGAATGAGTAGAAGGTAGGAGAAGGCAGGGAGAATGTTTTGATCTATGAGAGCTATGTATGAAAAGGCTGAGGTTTGGAAGAAAACAAGTAAGTGCATGCACTGTTACATAAATGCATTTACTATGTTTTATTTACAGGACCTCCACTTACGTTTGTCTGATCTTGTGTTACTTTAACAGTGGAGAGGTGGTCGGAATCATAATGATGATAATCATGGTCACTGGTGATGACAACCACTTCTGTCCTTACTGTGTGCCAGACACTATATTTAGTGCTTCACATGCCCTTTTCCCCATTTGCTTGGAAGAACATGGTATACATATTTTACCTTAAAGCAGCATTCAGTTCAGTTCAGTCGCTCAGTTGTGTCCGACTCTTTGCGACCCCATGGACTGCAGCACGCCAGGCCTCCCTGTCCATCACCAAATCTCGGAGTTTACTCAAACTCATGTCCGTTGAGTTGGTGATGCCATCCAGCCATCTTATCCTCTATCGTCCCCTTCTCCTCCTGCCTTCAATCTTTCCCAGCATCAGGGTCTTTTCCAGTGAGTCAGCTCTTCGCATCAGGTGGCCAGAGTATTGCAGTTTCAGCTTCACCATCAGTCCTTCCAATGAACATTCAGGACTGATCTCCTTTAGAATGGACTGGTTGAATATCCTTGCATTCCAAGGGACTCTCAAGAGTCTTCTCCAATGACCGCAGTTCAAAAGCATCAATTCTTTGGTGCTCTCAGCTTTCTTTATAGTCCAACTCTCACATCCTTACATGAATACTGGAAAAACCATAGCCTTGACTAGACGGACCTTTGTTGGCAAAGTAATGTCTCTGCTTTTTAATAATTTTTTTTAAAATTAAAAAGCAGCATTAGGTTAAAATAATCAACAGTGAAAGAGCCAGGAGAAGGGAGGCACTGATAGTTTTGAAATCTACGGAATGGTGGGAAGACAGAGGATTCCCCGGCTAGTCTTAAGCTCCTGGTCAAATGCACCATTGGTGGCCTTGGGCCAGTTCCCCTCTCATTCTCAGCTGTTCAGATGTAAAAATCGAATGTTTTAAAAATGTTTTGAGTCCCATGTTAATGGTGATATTAATTATATTAGTATGTCAGAATTGTTATTCTTGTACAGTTCCATGTATGCGTGTGTGTTAGTTGCTTAGTCGTTTTGGACTCTCTGCAACCTGATGGATGGTAGCNTGATGGACAGGGAGGCCTGGTGTGCTGCGATTCATGGGGTCGCAAAGAGTCAGACATGACTGAGCAACTGAACTGAACTCAGAATGGAAATGCAATATATGAGGCAGTTATTAATTGATTCTGTGTTTTTTCAAGTATGTTGGCTGTCACAGAATAATGACCCTCAAAGACACATTTTATAAGGAAGGCTGAGTGCCGAAGAATTGATGCTTTTAAACTGTGGTGTTGGAGAAGACTCTTCAGAGTAGCTTGGACTGTAGGTATATCAAGCCAGTCTATCTTAAAGAAAATCAGTCCTGAATATTTATTGGAGGGACTGATGCTGAAGCTAAAGCTCCAATACTTTGGCCACCTGATGAGAAGAGCTGACTCATTAGAAAAGACCTGATGCTGGGAAAGATTGAGGGCATGAGGAGAAGGGGACGACAGAGGACAGGGTGGTTGGATTGCATCACCAGTTCTATGGACATGACTTTGAACAAGCTCTGGGAGATGGTGAAGGACAGGGAAGTCCACGCTGCAGTCCATTGGGTCACAAAGAGTTGAACACAACTGAGCAACTGAATGGCAACAAAAATATAAATATATGACAACCTTATGTGTGCATGCTAAGTCACTTCAATTGTGTTTGATCGTGCCACCCTATGGATTGTAGCCAGCCAGGCTCTTCTATCTATGGGATTCTCCTGGCAAGAATACTGGAATGGGTTGCCATGCCCTTCTACAAGGTATCTTCCCAATCCAGGGATCAAACCCATGTCTCCTGCAGCTCCTGCACTTCAGGCAGATTCTTTACTGCTGAGCCACTGGGGAAGGCCATATATGACAACCTTAATCATTCTAAATATAATTACTTCAATGAATCCACCTAGAAAAGTTCACATCTGTGTTATAGCATACACATACACAAACTCTTTTTATCTATGTATCATCTATCTAAATGCTTTAAACACAAAATATAAATGTACTTATATAAATATGTATATCTTTTGTGTGTAAAGCTTATTATAGCAAAGCTCAATCATCTTCCTTTTTGAAATTTCAACATTATCTCTCTAAAAGTTTGTTTCATAACTTATATTTTTTCCAACTCTTCCCTTAAACCATATGTTCACCTTCTCNTCTATGGGATTCTCCTGGCAAGAATACTGGAATGGGTTGCCATGCCCTTCTACAAGGTATCTTCCCAATCCAGGGATCAAACCCATGTCTCCTGCAGCTCCTGCACTTCAGGCAGATTCTTTACTGCTGAGCCACTGGGGAAGGCCATATATGACAACCTTAATCATTCTAAATATAATTACTTCAATGAATCCACCTAGAAAAGTTCACATCTGTGTTATAGCATACACATACACAAACTCTTTTTATCTATGTATCATCTATCTAAATGCTTTAAACACAAAATATAAATGTACTTATATAAATATGTATATCTTTTGTGTGTAAAGCTTATTATAGCAAAGCTCAATCATCTTCCTTTTTGAAATTTCAACATTATCTCTCTAAAAGTTTGTTTCATAACTTATATTTTTTCCAACTCTTCCCTTAAACCATATGTTCACCTTCTCTTTATCTTCCAATTCTATTATTCTATTTCTATATATGTTCTCTATACTAATTATATGATAGTGAAATAAGCTTACATGCTTTCATGTCACAGCTAAAGAAATAGTTTTTTGATATAAGGGTTACATATAGCAAAACACTATTCCAAGAAACAATTATATGTATGATACCTATATAAATATAAATATGCAGATACCTTTAAAAGAAGGAAAGAAAGAGAAGATGTCTACCATTATTCCCTGAATATTCTTTTCCAGCAAAGAATTCATAGCTATTAATATAATCCAGATGCACAATGAAAACATATTCACTTTGCACTTTCCCCAATTCAGGCTATTAACCTTGGAAAGATTTTGCACATATTATTGACCTTCCCATCCTTCGTTGTCAGTTGATTTCAGTCCACAAGAGCAATATTCTCCTAAAGTACACACACAGACAAGTATGTATACCTACATAAATGAATATCTGTTTTCATGTTTCTAAATAATAAAATTGTGTGTGCTTAGTTTCTCAGAATTATAATTGACTTGCCCTGGAAATAGTACAATGCAAAGTAGTAACAAAAGATTATCTTGCTAATAAAGATATTTATAATTTACAAAACAGTAGTAGTATTTGCACACATTCATTGTGTTTTAAAAACCAGCGATACAGATACAGATTTTTGGTAAGCTATTACCACTAAATGTGGTAACTAGTTTAGGTATGGTTTGTTAGTTGCCAAGCCAAAGAGAAAATAACTTCTGAAGCTGTCCACTGACATTTTTAGCTTGTGGAACTTCAATATCTACCCAAAAAAAGTCATAATGCTCCAAAATATCCCTCTTATTTGCCCTTCTCTATGAAAGGAGAGAGATCCAATCACATCTGTTTGATCTATCAATATGTTTAAATGTTGCCCACCCCCCATTAGTTATCTCTTCTCTCTAAAAAAGTTTTTTTTTTTAATTAGGCAGGAGGGAGAGAAAAAAAGAGAGGATTTCTTAATTTTTGTCTCAATCTTTTCAACATATGATAGTTTCAGGATTTATCCAACTTCTGCCTCGAAATTTTCCTGGAATTTTGTTGTTGCTGTTATTATAGTTCTCTTTCTCTTAATCTCCCCTGTATTCAATCCTCCCCATCAGATTTTAGTAGGTTATGATGGCTGTATTATCTGAGAAACTTGGTGATTTATTGTTTACTTGGTTCTCAGTAAAAGTTGGTTTTTCTTTCTTCATTTTATTATCAGAATTGGTCACATGTCATCCAGTTGCTTTCCCCCAGGGAGAAAGTGTTACTGCACCTCCCTATCCATCTGGAAATAGCCAGCTCCATATAAATGTGAACAAAACTGACATATATTTTTGTGGGAATAAACTTTTTTTTTTTAAACAGCACACACTTATTACATGTTTAAGACATTATGATGTTTCTGGGGGTTAGGGAGCTGGGACACAACTTAGCTGAGTCCTTGCTTAGAGTCTCACCAAGTTTCAGTGAAGGTGTCATGTGGAATGAATTCTTCTCTGGAGGTTTGACTGGAAGAATCCACTTCCAAGCCCACTCTGGTCGTAGCAGAATTCATTTCCTTGCTGTTGTGATCCTGAGGGTCCTGACCCCTCGCTGGTTTTTGGCTGGTGGCTGCCTCCAGGTCCTAGAGGCAGCCCACAGCACCTAAGGACCACCCACAGTGCCTTGTTGTTGTTGTTGTTGTTGTTGTTTTTGATGAATATTAAGTAAATTTATTGATGTAAACATTTGGCAGTATATGCATATATCAAATCATTATGCTTTACCGCTTAAATACATAAAATGCTCCATGTTGATTATAACTCAAACTGGGGATAAAATAATCATATTATACTGTAGCTTCATAATCTAATTTCCAAAATTAACAAGTATTTCTTATAATCTTCTCTGAAAAAATAATACATATTTATTAAACAGGTTTCTGAAATTTTATTTTACATACAAATCATCTTATTAAAATGCAGATTCTGATTCAGTATATTAATTTGTGACTGCTGTATTTATAATAAGCTCCCAGATGATTACAGTCCATGGAACACACATTTTTAAAAGCAACTTCAATTATTTAATGGGTACAAAGTTTCAGTTTTGCAAGATGAATTAGTTCTAGAGATCTTTTGTGCAGCACTGTGTCTTCTGTTACCAGTGCTGTATTGTACATTTATTTTTTTTTAATTTTTTTATTTTTTAAATACTTTATTCTATTTTACAGTACTGTGTT
>SJYW01015887.1:34823-49598 GCA_006410735.1 Raphicerus campestris
AAAAAAAAAAAAAAGGTATGAAAAAATAATAAAGAGTTATGTATGATCAGGATTTTCTAAAATTGGATTACAGTTAGATAAATGGATTTTGTTAGAAATGACACAGCCATAAGAAAACTGGTTAGAGTCAACTAGGTCCAAGATGGTGGAGCTGACTTTCACTAGACCTCGAGCCTTGGTATTTACGCCTATTGTGACATTGATCAACAAGCTCAATGATACACTCATCAACATTGACTAAATCTGACCAAATGTTCTAAACCCTTTTAATTGATCTTTTCTATAAAATTTCATAAATAGAATTCTTTTGAAGTTCTTTTGACGTCTAGCTAACTTTGGGGTGCTTCAGAGGACCCCTGAAACATCCCAAAGAGAGATATTAAACTGTGTTTATTTGGTTGGTTAAATTACATGAAAAAGATTATCACATGAGTAATAAATCCATTCATGTTATAATGTATGGTAAAATTACTAATACAGATATCTTAGAAATTATATGGAGTTCTTAGCATTTTGATATGTCCTGGTATTCTAATAAAAAACCTGACGACTTCACAAAAGTCAACAAAGGACTGAATGAACCAGCAAATATGCATGTAACTTTTGTGGTTTCTATCTGAAAAATTACAGGTTTGAATCTTCTCTTTTCTGGGAGTAGGAAAAACCTTCCTCTTAAACTAATTATGAAAATTATTTGTAAAATTGCCCGTTATAAACAAAACAATTGCATTTTCTCTCTGACTCCTCCAGAAATTTGAAACTCTTAGGTTTCCAGTAAGTTTATCAAATGAGCTAGGAAGGTTGTCTCACTAACTGATGCAAATCAGCACCGTGTTACCCATTTTTTAAAATAGCATCAGGTTAACAGAGGGGAAAAAAAGCATCTCATTTCTAATTTGCATATCTTAATTTATTTGGTAAAACATATGTTAAATGGCTTTGTGTGTGTGTTTGTGTGTGTGTGTGTGTGTGTGTGTGAATTGTTAGATCATTCTTTTGCCTATATTCCTCTTGGATTCCTTGACTTTTCTTTATTGACTGTGTCCTTATTTGACTGTTCTCTTCTATATTATTGTATGAATGTTATCCTGTGTCATTTGTTGCAGATATTTTTCCAAATCCATTTGCCTTTTAAATTTGTTATGTCTTATTTTCACAGAGAGGTTTTTTCTTTGTAGGGGGTGGTAGCCACTCTTGTCATCCTTTTTTACCTTTATAGCTTCAAACTTTCTTATGCTTTAGAACTTCCTTGTTGTAGGACTGCATAATTTTCTCATATGTGCTACCAGCACTGTTCAAAGATGTTACTTCGAACATTTCGGTAATTGGCTCCTCTGCGTGTCTTCTGGTCCTGCTAGTTTGTTCTTGCTCACTGGCTCTTGATGTCAGAGTCAGCCAATGTTTGGGAGACAGTGTTCACTGAACCCTTGGTGATCACCCCGTGGTCACAGCCAGCCGTTGTACAGCAGCACTGAGAACAAAGCCCAGGGTTCCTTATTTTCAGTTCTTCCCCTTTTCCATTTCTAATTTGGGTACATGAGCACTGGACTGCAGTGTGCTTCTTCAGCCCTGGGCTGCTGTTGTGTACCAGCAGAGTATAAGGCACTGTGACAAAGTTATGAACAGAATGGACACAGCATCTGATGTTGTAGAATTAATGGTTTAATGCACAAAGCAGACAGTGTGAAGTAGACATATATACTGATGTGGGATAAGGGCTGTGAAAGACATGAAGTCATCGGAATGGAGGAGAACAGTGGGGCCTTGAGGCTGCTGAGACAGGGCAGCTGGAGAATGCTGCCTGAGCAAGTGAGGTTTAAATGGAGATGTGAAAGATGAAAAGGAGCCCGGGATGGGTTCGGGGAAGAGAGTTCCAGGCCGAGTGGACGGAAGCTTGGAGGTGGAGGCAAGCTCAGCAGCTGGTCCTGGACGAGAGCGAGTATAAGTGGCTTCTCCAGGAATGGGGTAATTGTCAGATTGCTGGTTAACTCTTATCATCAGCCTTTTTGAATACTTTCAGAAAACTCCATTGACACTGGCTTTGTGAAAATCTGTGCTGTTCATTCCTTTCTAAAACCATACAGAATGCTGGAAAAATCTGGTGATACCATCTTCATTTTCATATTGTTAGGTGAAATTTTATGTTGTAGTGAAAACATATCTTAATTTGGGTGCGAACACATGCTGAGTTTTCTGGAGCGGCTGGTTATAACTAGAAGTGATAGTAAAAACAAATTCCCTTCAGATGGGGCTTATTCAGACAGATACAGAATATTGTATGTAAATCTGTTTATCCTCCTATAAAAATGAAATAAGGGAAAAGATCTCTTATCACAGCTAAAACAGAAATAATGGAAAAATGTTGCGGTGTTTGTTTAGCACATTAATATTTTTCAGACATTAAATTGTCCTCTTGCTGGTGTTTCTATAGCATTTGTGTGTATATGGGTCTTGGAGTCTTGTGTTGTTATCATCCTATGTGTAAATTTACTTACAGGTTTCATTAATTTTTTTAAAGCTATGTGAGGACAGAGAAGTGACTTTTTTTCACTTTACTGTCATCTTAAAAATTGCTTTTCCCAAGTGTATGCAGTTCTTTGTTAGGCTTAAAGTTCACTAGACCCTCCTGTATTCAAGGACCTCTCTTGGCTTTTTTAGTATGCTTTTCACCTTTTGAAAAATAGAATGAAGATTCTCAAGGAAGTCGTGTATATTTTTCCCATGAACAGAACATATTTTACATATATTGTAGAGATAAGAGAGAGGTTTGAATTCTATAATATTCCTCTCTTAGGTGGAAAAAAGACTTCAGTTATATAATTCATGTTTAATTGTTTGTTAGTCCGTAAGGAATGGTAAACCCTTACCGTTATTACAGATTTTTCTTGGGCTTTGCTCACTAGTGAGACATCTGGTTCCAGGTCCTGGGATGGCACTGTCGAGTAAGACCTTGTCTCAGAGACTTGTGGGGAAAACACTCATGTAAGCACATCGTCTGATGTGATAAATGCTGAGGGCCTTTTGTTGAGCATATTTGGGGGCACAGAGAGGAGGGCAGTCTGTTTTGATAAATGTCAGAGAAGGAAGAGGTGACAGTTTGTTACCACAGATGGTTGTCACCAACAAGAAGCCTTTGAATAACATTGGAGATGAACCTTCTAGGTAGAAACAGCAGTGGGTATGAAAGTTACAGGCTAGAGCGTACATGGTTTGCGTGCCAGGTGGTTGTGTTAATGGTGAGTTCCAAGGTGGATGATGGAGGAAGGGGTGTGAGGTGAACTGGAAAGCCCTGAGAGGACCTTTGGTGAAGGGCCGTTCACATCTGTGAAGGAGTTTGGCCTTGATTTTATTGGAAATGGACAAGCACCAGGGATTTTAAAGCAGCGG
Organism: Raphicerus campestris; assembly: GCA_006410735.1. NCBI lineage: Eukaryota > Metazoa > Chordata > Mammalia > Artiodactyla > Bovidae > Raphicerus > Raphicerus campestris. Next base: position 38,211 of record SJYW01015887.1, read on the forward strand.
AAGGATGGGCTCTGTTCATCTTTCTTTTTGACAAAGATAACTTGGGATACAGTTGAGGAAAGGTTAGAAGGGAAGAGCCTGAAGTTGGGGAGACGTGTTAGGAGGCCGTTATGAGAGTCTAAGCCAGAGATGATGAGCCTGAATTGGGATATTAGCAGAGGAAGAGAGAAAAGGTGAAACATCTCAGAAGCACTTCTGAGGCAGTAATCCTCAGGCTAAATCCAGGCTCTGGCTGAGGGACTGTGCGCTGTAATGGAGCCAACACTGTGTGGGGCAGCCACAAGCTGAGACTCTGGGCTTTGTTTGTATCCTGACTCCTGCCGTCACCTGGAGTCTCCTAATTATTTGGAATTGGAAATTTTGTTGGTCAAGGCAAGCCACTGGTCCTTCCTGGTTCTTCAGTTCTGGGATTCTATTATGGGGAAATGGAAACAAAGGAAACAGCAGAAACCTCAAGCCAACCTAATGCAGTTAAGAGCTGCACAGCCCCTTTTTCTTTTGCAGCTGGTAGTAGCCTTTCTCTTATTGTACTGAAAAATTTGAAACAGAAGAAAAAAATCAGGTGTTGGATTAGTAAGGTGTTCATTCTCCAACTTTTATAATTGTGTGATTGAGAACAAATAGTTCTTGATTCACTTGCCTAATATGTATTTTTTCTCTTTCGAATACTGTGTTGATGTAATTTCCCTTTGTTTTTCTTCAGCATCTGTATTTGAAATACGTATTTAAAAGATAAAATACATATCTAAAAGATTGGCAGTGGAAATTTTCTTTTATTTTTGCCTTTGGAGGAACTTAGCTCCCTGGATTGGAATAATTTTCTGCCCATATTCTATGCTGTTGATCTCTCTTAATTTCATAAGTATTTTGAGGGATATCATTCCTGGATGAGGACATGCTCAGCATTCAGTAGACCACTGGGTCAGTAGACTTCATTCTCAAGTAAGTGGGGCAGAGCTTGTCATGGTTTACTTTTGCCCCTCTTCCTTGAAGTAGCTTTTTGGGAGCTGTTCTTTTCTCCTGAATGGGAGTGTTAGAGACCTTTAGGAAATGATGTCATACTTGAATACTCTTCTTGCTGCAGAAACTGTATGTTAACTATCTTTATAATGTTAAAAGCACTTCCTTTTTCATTCTAGTTCCGAAAGACCCAAAACCCCAGTGGAGGCGTGTGGCATGGAGTTATGACTGCACCCTGCTGGCCTATGCTGAAAGCATGGGAACTGTGAGGGTGTTTGATCTCATGGGAAGTGAGCTCTTTGTCATTACTCCGGTATGTACATACCCAAAAAACTGCCTTTTTTGTATAGGTACTTGAATGAATGAGTGAATGTGATGAAAGAGGAAATATAAATCAGGATAATAAGCTGTGGAGTTAAGATCTTAGATCTAGTTAGAGGGCTGTTCATGTCTTCTTTGTATTTTGAAATGCACTATGCAGACATCAGTTCAGTTCAGTCGCTCAGATGTGTCTGATTCTTTGCAACCCCATGGATTGTATGCCAGGCTTCCCTGTCCATCACCAACTCGCGGAGCTTACTCAAACTAATCTACTATTGTTACAAGATAGTAGTAAGTAAGTACTAAATAAGAGGTGTAGAAAGTGGTTAATAAAGTTCCAGAGAAGGAAAGAAGTCAATGGGACATTGGAACAGAACCAGCCTGAGAGGAGNTCAGTTCAGTCGCTCAGATGTGTCTGATTCTTTGCAACCCCATGGATTGTATGCCAGGCTTCCCTGTCCATCACCAACTCCCGGAGCTTACTCAAACTAATCTACCATTGTTACAAGATAGTAGTAAGTACTAAATAAGAGGTGTAGAAAGTGGTTAATACAGTTCCAGTGAAGGAAAGAAGTCAATGGGACATTGGAACAGAACCAGCCTGAGAGGAGTTAGAATTTGTTACCATAAAAGGGTAGAAATTGAGATGGAGGGTGAAGAAAAGAATTAATGGTGGTATAACTTGTATTTGTGTAGTGCTTTGTATTTCATTAATGGCTGATGTATATTCTTGTGTAATATTCCCAACACCCTTTGAGTAGACTGGGTACATAGTATCCTCATTTGACAGTTCAGAGAGCTTAAACTGTGAGGAAGTAAAATGACTTTCCCCCTGTTAAGCCTCTCTTTTAGGAGTTCAGTGCTTTCTTTTTTTTTTTTAACTTTGTATCCTCCTGACTCAAGTGAACAAAACAGGAGCAGGAAGAACAGTGGTCCTAATTCTGGCTGCATTTTAGACATGAAGCGACCCACTCCAGTACTCTTGCCTGGAGAATCCCATGGATGGAGGAGCCTGGTAGGCTGCAGTCCATGGAGTCACGAAGAGTTGGACATGACTGAGTGACTTCACTTTCACTTTTCACTTTCATGCATTGGAGAAGGAAATGGCAACCCATTCCAGTGTTCTTGCCTGGAGAATCCCAGGAGTCTGGTGGACTGCCGTCTATGGGGTCGCACAGTCAGACATGACTGACGTGATTTAGCAGCATGAAGCTTTATAAAGAACAGAAAATGAAAGAAAACAAATTATTGGATTTCCCAGGCTACACCCAGAGAAAATCTGACTTAATTGATCTGAGTGGGACCTGAAGGATAATGTTTCAGGCCTTTCAACTGATGCTAGTGAGAAGCTGGGAGTGAGAACCAAGGATATAGAAAATGGTTTTTGTTAAAAATGAGTGGAAAAACTTGAAAAAGTACAGTGCCCATGTTATAGAAGTTCTGGGGAACCAAACAAAGAAGATTGAATTACTGTTTTCTAGAGTAGCACTGTTTGTGCTAAGTCACTTCAATTGTGTCCGACTCTTTGTGACGCTATGGCTAGTAGCCTGTCAGAACCTTCTGTCCATATGATTCTCTAGGCAGGAATATTGGAGTGGTTTGCCATGCTCTCCTCCAGGGGGTCTTCCCGACCCAGAGACTGAACTCACGTCTCTTTTATCTCCCGCATTGACATTGGGTTCTTTACTACTAGCGCCACCTGGGAAGCCCTAAACACTGTTCAATAGAAATTTAATGTGAGCTGTAAATGTGATCACATGTAATGAAAAATTTTTTAGTAATATTAAGTTCAACAGGTGAAATTAATTTTATTTAACATATCCAAAATGATTGCATGTTGAAATGCCTGTAAAAATTATCAGTAAAATATTTCACATTGTTTCTTTGGTACTAAGTCTTTGAAATTTGGTGTGTCTTTTTATGTTTTTAGCTTATCTCTGTTTGTATCTACCAGATGTTCCATAGCCACATGTGGCTACACTGTTGATATTTTATTGAGTGGTTTTAGACAGTGAGGGTCCACTCAGGGTGGTGAATGTGATTCCTAAGGTGCACATGCCTCCAAAACGAGCAAATATAGCCTGATATTTAGTTGATGGAAAAAGGCTGGTGTTGAGTGACTGTTTTAAGAGTCCTTCCCTTTAAATTGCCAATTAGGCAAATGGAAATAACTGGAGACTTCTTTCTTCTTCTGTCTTTCTTTTTAATGTAACACTGGTTACTACTGGCAGTGGAAGTAACATTTGAGAGCTTATATCTGAATTCTGTATTTTAGAATTCTGTGAGGCTGAATGATAGGATTAGTTTTTTTTTCTTTTTTATTTTTCTCCCCTTATTTTGCAATGGAAATATAGTCTGAACAGAAATTCAGTTACTAAGTGAACATCTTAACCCGAAGATGATGCTGTGGTTCCAGCCTGTGGTTGGGAGGACTAGACTTGGATGTGTAGTTCTGAGCACTTTGGCTTAGATGATTCTTCATATACGATCAGTTCTGGGGCTATCTTAAGGTATGCCTGGCAAGGCCAGTGTCTTGAATATCCTTCCATTATACATGTGGTAACTTATATCTAGTATTGTTTAGTGACTTAATTTCTCTGTCTTCCATAGGCATCTAGCTTAGCAGGTGATTTGAGCTATGCCATTGCTGGGCTGATATTTTTAGAATATAAAGCAAGTGCACAGTGGTCTGCAGAGCTCTTGGTCATCAATTACCGAGGAGAACTTAGAAGCTACCTTGTAAGGTAAAAATACACTTTATTTGAGATGCCCTGTTTGAAATAATGTTTACTTCCTTGCTTTAGTGTTACATTTTGGTGCTTTTTTTTTTCCCCTTTCAGCATTTTATTATGAAAAGTTGCAAATATAAAAGAAAGGTTGATTTGTATAGCACAGGGAGCCTNGGAGACACATGTGCTGACAAAGCAAGAGATTTTTTTGGGAAAGGGCACCCGGGTGGAGAGCAGTAGGGTTAGGAAACCCAGGAGAACTGAGTATGTATGTGTATGGATACACCCAAATACATAAATGAGAGACAGTAGTGCAGACAATTTCCTACTTTCTAGAGGCAGCCTGCTGTCATGGTTTTGGTGTGCAACCTTCCTATATATATATATTTAACATATTTGGCTGTATCCATGTTGTTCATGGCATGTAGGATCTTAACTGCGTCACATGGGATCTTTCTTTGTGGCATACACACTCTGTAGTTGTGGCATGTGGCTCAGTACTTATGGTGCATGGGTTTAGTTTCTCTGCAGCATATGAGATCTTAGTTCCCTGACCAAGAATCAAACCTGTGTTCCTTGCATTGCAAGGCAGATTCTTTAACCACTGAACCAGCAGGGAAATCTCTAGTACATATTTTCATATTTGTTCTTTTTATACTGTATATGTTTCCCTGAACAATTGACTGAATTTGCATTTATTCATCCCTTTTAAACATTTAAGATATTTCTCATTTTTCTGCATTATAAACAGTGCCATATGAGGTATTGTTTTACCAAGAGATAAAATGCCTGTGTGAGAATTTCTTCAGAGTTACCTTAGAACAGAATTTGGAGAATTGTTGGGGGAGGGGTGCACATTTTTTTAGATATTGTCATGTCCTCCAAAATGATTGTTACAGTTTTACTAGTAGTTTTATAAGAGTTACTATGTCTCTATAAACATAGAGAGTGGCTGGTGTAAATCTTTGTTTCTTTAATATGCATTCTTGGCTTTTGTGTTTCTCTTTTTGTGACTTATTCTCTGTGCGTTTTTCTTTGTGACTGGTTGTGGGAGATCTTTATGGATTCTGTCTGCTAAAACATATACTCTGTTAGTTTTATGTCTTATAAATAACTTTTCCTGGTGTGACTTGTCTTGGTACTTTATGGAGGGAAATTTTAGGTTTTAATATGGTCAGATTTGAAGGAGATTACTTTAATGACACTAGGGTGGGAAAGAGTTTGATGGGTCAGGATGCACAGTGCACAAGCCATGGAGAGAAAGGTTTTCAGTGTGAATGGAGTTGACTCTTTTTTCTTTATTAGTTAATTTTTCTTTTTTTTTTTTTAATGGGCATGCTGCTCGGCATGTGGGATTTTAGTTCCCCAAGCAAGACTGAACCCATGCCCCTTGCAGGGAAGCAGAGTCCTAACCTCTGGGCCACCAGGGAAGCCCCTAGTTGGCTCTTTTTAGAACTCTACTCTCCCATGTGAATTCTGTTAAATATATTGTTAGTTCCATTACATGTTTGTTCAGTTCCATGAGAATTTTTTTAAAATTTCTTTCAGTTTATAGACTAAGGAGGATTGGCATTTTTAAGGTGTGGGGAGTTTGTCAAAGAACATGGTGAAAGAGCAAGTGTTAGTCGCTCAGTCGTGTCTGACTCTCTGTGACCCCATGGACTGTAGCCCGCCAGGCTCCTCTGTCCATGGGATTTCCGAGGCAAAAATACTGGAGTGGGTTGTCATTCCCTTCTCCAGGGGATCTTCCTGACCCAGGGATCGAACCCGGGTCTCCTGCATTGTAGACAGATTCTTTACCATATGAGCTACCAGGGAAGCCCAGAGAACATGGCTGTCTCTCTCTTTCTTTGTAACTTTGTATCTTTCAGGAACATTTTGAAATTTTCTTTCTGATGTCCTTTACCAGATTCTCACTTTAGTGTTGTCTGCTGCCCTCTTTATCAGTTTATGACTCCTCCTCTCTGTTCCCAGAACCCCCATCCCCCACCTCATCTTCTCATATCTTGCTGCTGAAATCTAGGAAGAACGAGGAAGGGTGTGGAAAGGACTCTGTAGCATCGTTTTCTCTGTGCTACTTCAGGAGAAAGTTGGAGCTTTCAATTTACTCACTCCGGAAACATTTATTGCATTTATGGTGCTGGGCCTCGCACTTCTCTCATTTCCATTGACTGTTTTCAGTTAAGTTACATGGTTTCACTTCATTTTGGTTAGTGCTGCCCAGGACACCTGTTCTAAAACTAATCATGATGAAGAAGGTTTATTTGCTATGTTAGGCATCAGTACCAATCTATTTCCCCCTACCCCCCCAGCTTAATCACTAAAAGCTGAGACCTCAACACTGAGTCATGTAAAACAGTGACGTGATGAACCAAGTTAACATCTTGACTTGGGGTTGATACCCCTTGGCACATATAACTGAAGATAAGTCTTCAGTAGATGTCACCTGGGTTATTATCTCCAGATATGGGTGTTACCTTTTGCACCATTTAATTCTGTGCTCTCAGCTGTNGTGTGACTTGTCTTGGTACTTTATGGAGGGAAATTTTAGGTTTTAATATGGTCAGATTTGAAGGAGATTACTTTAATGACACTAGGGTGGGAAAGAGTTTGATGGGTCAGGATGCACAGTGCACAAGCCATGGAGAGAAAGGTTTTCAGTGTGAATGGAGTTGACTCTTTTTTCTTTATTAGTTAATTTTTCTTTTTTTTTTTTTAATGGGCATGCTGCTCGGCATGTGGGATTTTAGTTCCCCAAGCAAGACTGAACCCATGCCCCTTGCAGGGAAGCAGAGTCCTAACCTCTGGGCCACCAGGGAAGCCCCTAGTTGGCTCTTTTTAGAACTCTACTCTCCCATGTGAATTCTGTTGAATATATTGTTAGTTCCATTACATGTTTGTTCAGTTCCATGAGAATTTTTTTTAAATTTCTTTCAGTTTATAGACTAAGGAGGATTGGCATTTTTAAGGTGTGGGGAGTTTGTCAAAGAACATGGTGAAAGAGCAAGTGTTAGTCGCTCAGTCGTGTCTGACTCTCTGTGACCCCATGGACTGTAGCCCGCCAGGCTCCTCTGTCCATGGGATTTCCGAGGCAAAAATACTGGAGTGGGTTGTCATTCCCTTCTCCAGGGGATCTTCCTGACCCAGGGATCGAACCCGGGTCTCCTGCATTGTAGACAGATTCTTTACCATATGAGCTACCAGGGAAGCCCAGAGAACATGGCTGTCTCTCTCTTTCTTTGTAACTTTGTATCTTTCAGGAACATTTTGAAATTTTCTTTCTGATGTCCTTTACCAGATTCTCACTTTAGTGTTGTCTGCTGCCCTCTTTATCAGTTTATGACTCCTCCTCTCTGTTCCCAGAACCCCCATCCCCCACCTCATCTTCTCATATCTTACTGCTGAAATCTAGGAAGAACGAGGAAGGGTGTGGAAAGGACTCTGTAGCATCGTTTTCTCTGTGCTACTTCAGAAGAAAGTTGGAGCTTTCAATTTACTCACTCCGGAAACATTTATTGCATTTATGGTGCTGGGCCTCGCACTTCTCTCATTTCCATTGACTGTTTTCAGTTAAGTTACATGGTTTCACTTCATTTTGGTTAGTGCTGCCCAGGACACCTGTTCTAAAACTAATCATGATGAAGAAGGTTTATTTGCTATGTTAGGCATCAGTACCAATCTATTTCCCCCTACCCCCCCAGCTTAATCACTAAAAGCTGAGACCTCAACACTGAGTCATGTAAAACAGTGACGTGATGAACCAAGTTAACATCTTGACTTGGGGTTGATACCCCTTGGCACATATAACTGAAGATAAGTCTTCAGTAGATGTCACCTGGGTTATTATCTCCAGATATGGGTGTTACCTTTTGCACCATTTAATTCTGTGCTCTCAGCTGTTCCTTATTTTCATGTGCCTTTAATGGGAGAGCGAGCTTTTTGAATGCAGGGAGCATACTTTGTTCATCACTATGTGAACCCTGTATCAGGTAGCTGCTGGTAACCCCTTTGCGACTATGCTGATGAAATCGTCTTGGTGCCCCCTCCCTTTAAGCACAAGCAAGCACACTTGTCTGCCTGCATGGGTGAACACACGCACGGTCTTATAGCTGCAGCATCAGTGTCCCAGAGCTGCCATCCCATCTGGTGGGAACAATACACGATTAGTTCCATCTTTCTGTCTCCTTTCCGCTTACGCTTCAGTCTGGCGTGAATGGCAGAAAGGCTGTTTGGAAGCAGTTATTGAATCTCTTTCATTTTTAATCAAGCTTATCTTATTGTAGCCAATTTGATCTCTGCGTGACCATGTTTATCAGAATTCATAGAGAGGAAATGTATTCTAGAATTAAGATCAGGAGATGAAGAATGAAACTGAAATCTCAGTTAGCTGTCCTTCTTTAGTCAGGTAACGTAAAGTTTTATGCATATATTTTAAAATCTAAAAATGAGGTATGATATATGTTACCTCCATGGCATAGTAGTGCAAACTAAATAATAATGCTTAACCCCTTGAAAAAAGTATTATATGCTGTGTGTATGTGCATATATATATATATAGTCACTATTGCACACTGAGTAGGGAGAAATTATTTCCATTATCTGGATCTGTTTTGTCCTGTCCTTATAGAGGTTTGTTGAATTCTCAGATTGTGTTTTTTTTTTGTTATAACAACAGGCTACTAATTTTTGAAGATATGTCTTTGTGAGAATTGCATGTTTTCTGTTTGAAAAAGTGCTATGACTAGTTTCAGAAATGTAAACATTCAGAGCTACCTGTTTTGCTTTTATTTGTTCAGAGAAGTCTTTCCTAACAAAATGACTTAAAAATAAAAGTTCCGTATGGAAAATTTGTAGCATGATCATAGAAGACTTTATGATTCCCTCATGCTTGCTATTCAGGTTAACAGTGGACTTGCGGCCAGCATCACATCATCTGTGGCCTCAGCCAAGCCTCCATCCCCCGAGCCTAGAGTATCATGGAGTCAGTCCTGGACAGTGTAGTGTTTTGTCAGAATGTTCCAGTGTGTATTTCTCAGTAAGGACTCTTAAAAACATGAACATGAAGAAGACATGGAGAAGGATGTGGCTTCTGTCTTCTGTTACTCCATTGCCTGGTTGTTATTGCGGACAACAGCATTTCCCTTCAGATACCAGAAGTTTTATCTGTAAACCTTCTTCTTGTTTTTTTTTTTTTTTTTGATGCGAGATTACGATGTCTTAGATAGTGTCCTGCCAGATTTACTGCACATGACTTAACTTTAAAACTCATGACTGCTGGCTTCCGTTATTAATCGGCTTAGTTTGTGTGTGGTGGTCTTTCACTTGTACTGCTTGTTAGAGTGCTTTGCCCTGGGGGTACCTGGCCTCTGATTGCATGAAGTGTAGCGAGCAGTAAAGTGAGCTGGTCATAGTGCGGGGCTAAGCTACTGCGCAGTCTCACTTCAGCACAGTTGCTCCTGTATAGCTGTGTCCCATCCACAGCACTCCTGGCTGCCATTTTTTGTTTTTCTAGCATCTGTAACTGTGTCCTCATGACTTCCAGTGCACGGCTGTAGTTAATATAGACACGTCTGGGAGGTGACATATCCGTTTATGTTTATTAGTTTATTGAGGGATAGTTGCTTTATAATGTTGTATTGGTTTCTGCTGACTTTGAAGTGAATCAGATCTACGTAAACATCTGTCCCCTCCCTCGTGGGCCTCCCTCCCACCACCACCGTCCCCCCCAGTNTTTATTGAGGGATAGTTGCTTTATAATGTTGTATTGGTTTCTGCTGACTTTGAAGTGAATCAGGTCTATGTAAACATCTGTCCCCTCCCTCGTGGGCCTCCCTCCCACCACCACCGTCCCCCCCAGTCTAGGTCACCATAGAGCACAGCGGAGCTGCCTGTGCCATGCAGCAGGTTCCTATAGGCTGCTTGTTGTACACATGGAAGTGTATTTATGTCAGGGATGTATCAGTTTATTTAAGTTTGTTGGTGTGGATACAGTTTCTTAGATACTTAATGACCAACCTGAAAACATTTCTTTTTACATTTCCAAGTTCTCATCTTGGTTTCAGATGTTTCAATGTGTCAATGAAGGTGAAATTCTAGTTGAGAAACCATCTGATCTATTGGTTGTTTCCTCTAAAATATTTACCTTCTAATTTTATTTTGGTTTTCCTTGTGGAAGTAAGCGTTTCCGCTCTCTTTGTTTTGATGTTGTCCTGTTCGTATTTGTAATTTATCACTTCTCTGTCTGTCTCTGTTTTAGACTTTTGCTGGTTGGCGGATGTGAAACTGCTGAAGTGGGCATATCAAAAGCTGCTAGCTGTGGACTGTCTGCCTGGAGAGTTCTTTCAGGATCACCGTATTATAAGCCCGTTACTCATGGTGGCGACAGGGTCACTGCAGTAAGTCTCATTTATGGTATTTCATTTTGTTCATTTAGACCTTCTCTAAAGGCCTTAGATAAGCCCTTTGTAAGATATATGGAGAAAGAAGCAATCTGCCTTAAATGAGGAAAGTGACTTAATACAAGTGAAATTTTAAGACTTTTATCAAATATCAAATTTATCTAAAGCATGCTTTATTTAACTTGGTCTCATTTTTAGTCAAAATATTTGCAGATATGGAGAAAAATGATTTAGCAGTACTGTTACTTGCATTTGCTTTTTTAGACCTTGACATTTATTAAGTCCTTTGATGCTCTGGCAGCAGTTCTGAGCATTCTCACAGGTTGTAGCTCATTTAACACTCAGTAACCCTTTGAGATAGGTATTGTTAGTAGCCCAAGTCTGTTGATGAAGAAGATGAAATTTAGCTGGGTCAGCCAGCTAGCAAGTGTCAGAACGAGAGTGCAAAATCTGGCAGGAGTTCCCTGTTCAAGTTCTTAACTGCCTTGGTTCTTCCATTTTGTTACATATTGATCGGGACTGGAGCTGTTCATTTATTCACTCTGTTACTGAGCTTCCGTTTTCTATCAGTCACTCCTTTCTGCTGTAGTTAGTATAGGCTCGACTCTGCTGTGGTAATAAAAATTAGCCACATAAACAGACAGATGAAAAATCCTGACATTTTTGTTGCTTACCTCGTGAAAGTGTATCCCTTATTTGTGGCAAAGTCTGCTGTTGATACCATGACCTCCTGGAAAGCTTGTTCCAAGTGATGATTAAAATATCCGTGGAGGCTGGTACTCTTGAGGGCCTGCTGTCTCAGTTTAGGGCATTAGGTGGGGAAGCAGAGGAGTAAAAGGACGGACTTCTTACTGTCTCACACCAGAGGTGACATCACTTCTGCTCATCGTTCACTTCCTGTAACTCATCATGTAGATCGTTATCATGTACCTTCAAAGGGTCTGGGAAGTAGTCTTCTGTGTCCAGAAAGGAGAGAAAAA
>SJYW01015892.1:24913-35332 GCA_006410735.1 Raphicerus campestris
TTTTTTTTTTTTTTTTTGCTTTCTACTTCACTAGCTTATGCTTGCCTTTTTTCTTTCCTTCTATCTTCTTTGGTTTCTGCTTTGCCTAAAGCTATGACAAACCTAGACAGTGTATTAAAAAGCAGAGACAACAGTTTGCTGACAAAGGTCCGTAGAGTCAAAGCTATGGTTGTTTTTTTCCAGTAGTCATGTATGGATGTGAGAGTTGGACCACAAAGAAGGCTGAGCACCAAATAACTGATGCTTTCCAGTTGTGGTGCTGGAGATGACTCTTGAGAATTGCTTGGACTGCTTGGAGATCAAACCAGTCAATCCTAAAGGAAGTCAACTCTGAATTTTCATTGGAGGGACTGATGCTGAAGCTAAAGCTCTAATATTTGGGGCACCTGATGCCAAGAGCTGACTCATTGGAAAAGACCCTGATGCTGGGAAAGACTGAAGGCAAAAGGAGAAGGGGGAGGTAGAGGATGAAATAGTTAGATAGCATCACCGACTCTATAGATAGTGGAGGATAGGGGAGCCTGGCATGCTGCAGTCGATGAGATCACAAAGAGTGGGATACAACTTAGCAACTGAACAACAACATTCTTTTTCTAACATCCCAACCTGCATGCTTACACACTGAATCTTTCTTCTTTTTTACAAATGCATTTAAAACTATACATCTCTCCCTAAGTACCACTTTAGCTGCATCCCACACATTGATAGGTGGTATTTTCACTGCCACTTAGTTCTAAATATTTTGTCAGTTCTTTTGTGATTTCCCCTTCAGCACATGAGTTATTTAAAAGGGTTTTCTTTGTTTTTTACCATTCCAAATGTATAAGTTTTATCTTTCAGTATTTTAATTGCTGACTTCTAATTTAATTTTTGTATATTCTGGGAATATAACCTATTACATTAGTTAGAAAGTCACTCAGTCGTGTCCAACTCTTTGCGATCTCATGGTCTATACAGTCTATGGAATTCTCTAGGCCAGAATACTGGAGTGGGTAGCCTTTCCCTTCTCTAGGGGATGTTCCCAATCCAGGGATCGAACCCACGTCTCCCACATCACAAGCGGATTCTTTACCAGCTGAGCCACAAGAGAAGCTCCCATATTATGATATTTATTATTTGAAATTTGCTAACTTGATTCATGGACTGTTTTTTCATGTCCACATGAGCTTGAAAAGAATGTATCTTTTTTTTCTTTTGTTGAGTTCAGGAATGTGTCAGGAATGTATGTTAGAAGATCAAATTTGTTAACTGTGTTGTTCAAATCTATATCCTCATAATTTTTGTGTCTGCTTGGTCCATTGGTATCTAAGAGGCGTTCCTGAAATCTCCAACTGTAGCTGAGGATTTGTCTACTCACATTCCTATCAGCATTTGCCTCTTTAAACTCAAGACTATGTTACTAAGTACAAGTTCATGACTGTTAGACTTTCCAGGTGGACTGTTCTTTTGATTATCATGTAGGCTGAGGCCTCTGAGGGGTCCAGTAAAGAGCATCTTTCCTGGCCCAAGTTATGAACAAAATCAGAAAAAAAAAAAAAAAAAAATTAAAGGTAAGGCAGCTGGGGACTTTGCTGGTAGTTCAGTGGTTAAGACTCCGCACTCCCATTGCAAAGGGCTCAGGTGAGAGATCTAAGATCCCGCACACCACACAGCATGGCCAAAAAAAGAGAAAAAGGTAAGGCAGTTGGAAATGAAAATGACTCCTTTGGTGCTGATAAAGCTGAAGAGGAAGCACAGTAGCTTAGCGTGAAGGTGAAATGGATGTTTAAACTAAACCCCAGAGTTATCCACCAGTCACAGACAGTGTGGGGCAGGGACAAGCCTCCTCTCCTGGGGTCTGCTCAGGTGAGACTACAATGCAGGGAGCAGAGGGACTGCCCCAAGGCCAGATAGCTTCAAGAGGGAAAGGGAAAAGGATACAGCTACCTATGTCAAGCCCTTACTGCAAATTGACCTACCAAGAGGGTGGAGAGAGCCAGGAGTGCTACCCAGAAGTGTTTCCTTCAAAAAGCAAGGAAATCAGGAGTAGGGAAGGATTCCCAAGTTACAAGAGTGCTCCTTTTATCTCTACTGATGCATTTTCCTTGAAATTCTATTTTTTTCTGACAAGACTATTGTTACGCCAAATTTCTTAGCTAGTATATTTCCAGAATATCTTTTTCTATTTCTTCATTTTAAATCTTTCCATGTCATTTTTCTTTAGACATGACTCTTATAAGTAGAATACAGCTGCATTTTAGTTCAATCCGATAGCCTGATATTTTTTTCATAGACTATTTGTACTTGTGCTTACTAATATACTTGGAATTGTTTTTATCACTTTGTGTTTTTAATAACCCTGTGTTTTTTCTTCTTTCTCCTTCCCTGCTTTCAGTTTGGTTAACTTTTTAAAATTCTTTTTATCCCTCTGCTAGTTTAAGAGCTATATATTGTATTTCTATAACTTCCAATACACCTATTTATATTTTTCCAATAAACTTACTTTCTATCTCTCTCCTGAGGAAGGAAGGAGACACAAGAGCTACTGAACTCTTTCCTTCCCACTGTCTTTCCTGTATTTGTTCAGAGATTTAATTCAAGAATTTTTCCTTTAAAAAAATTCTTTTTTCCAGTCAGTAATTAAATTTATCAGCATAGTTTACCTATTTCTTCTTTTCAATATTTTAGTTGCATCTTTTCTTTTGGTTTCTCTTTTCCTTTAGCTGAAATATATCCTTTAGTGTTTCTTTCAGTTAGATTCTGTGAATAATGTACTCCCTTCATTTTTTTAAATGTCTGAACAGCTTTCTTCCACCATTTTAAAGCTACTGTCCCACTGTCCCATGACTGATAAGAAACTTGCTCTCAGCCTGGTTGTCATTCATAGATAATATATTTTAGGTAGCTTTAAAAATTCCTATTTATCTTTGAAGTTCTAAGTAAAATCTGTTCTTTACAAGTTTCAAATAACTACCTGCAAACCATCTAGATCTAGAAACTTCTGGAGAGAGAATTATTTGAGAACTTTTCAATTTATTCCATTACTGTTATTGATCCAGTCAGGTTTTTCACCTCGTGTTAAATTTAGTCACATATGCCCTCCTAGAAAAGCATCTGCTTCAAATGAAATTTCTGATTTAGTAGCATGGGTTGAACACGATGGGCTTCTCTGGTGGCTCAGTGGTTAAGAATCTGCCTGCCAATGCAGGAGATGCAAGAGATGTGGGTTCGATCCCCAGGTCTTAACCAGTGGACCGCCAGGGATGTCCCTAATCTTTTGTCTTTAAAACAGTTTATTTTTTCTAGAGGTTTGCTGAGAATACAAAGTTAATGGATATCAGAATTTAACTTGGCTTGCTATAATAAATCCTTTCCAAAGCTTGGATATTTTCCTACCCTCTAAATGCTAAGTTATGCTTTTTTATATGCAGGATCTTTTCTTTCACCAAATTATTAGGGTTTGGGGTTTTTGGGTTTTTTTTTTTTTCCCTCTCCTTCTGTTTATATCCAAACTTAAGAAAGGTGGACCTTCCCAGAGGGCACAATGGTGGAGAATCCACCTGCCAATGCTGGAGACATGAGAGACGCGGGTTTGATCCCTGGGTTGGGAAGATCCCCTAGAGTAGAAAATGGCAACCCACTCCAGTATTCTTGCCTGGAAAATTCCATGGACAGAGGACTCTAGTGGGCAGTCCAAGGGGTTACAAAAGAGTTGGATATGACTTAGCGACTGAATAAGCACACACATTGAAAAAGGTGACATCTACTCGGGCTTGTTACTTATCTCCAAATTGTAAGGAAATTCTCCTTGGCAACTCTCACAGCACACGCAGATGTTGTTAGAATCCTCAGATTTTAGCTGGAGAGCTGGTTGTTCTAAGACATCAATTAAATAATCCAGAAGCTGACAGGGAATGAGGAAGAAGCTGGGATAGAGTCACTGCCAACAAGGGAATTTCATCTCTGCATAATTTCTTCTTTGTGCCTGGTGAAGTTATTAGGACGTGGGGCCAATTTTTTTACATCTGGCTTTCGGTATACCACGTGATTACCAAACTTCCTAGCTAGGGAATGGCTTCTCTTGGCCACCCTGCTCACTGGATTTCTACTGGGAAAGCCACATTTGAGCTTAACTCCCCAGGACATTTTTTTTTCTTAAAGAATCCTATGCATTTCTTTTTAGTATTTATTTATTTGGTTGTGCCTGGTCTTAGTTGTAGCACAAGGGATCTTCAATCTTCCTTGTCATATGCGAGATTTTTTTAGCTACAGCATGCGAAATCTTCATTGCAGCATGTGGGATCTAGTTCCCTGACCAGGGATCAAACCCGGGCCCCCTGCACTGGGAGGGTGGAGTCTTAGCCACTGGACCACCAGGGAAGTCACTCCCCTAGGCATTGATTTCAAACACTGTTGACCGGAAACAACAAAAGCAGTTCCATATGGAAAGACCCCTGAATGTTCCAGGGCTCACCCTTACTTCTAAACAGCACAGAATTATCTCTAACATGTGGGAAACCTAGGTTCAGTCCCTGGGTTGGGAAGATCCCCTGGAGAAGGGAAAGGCTACCCACTCCAGTATTCTGGCCTGGAGAATTCCATGGACAGTATAGTCCCTGAGATGGCAGAGTCAGACATGACTGAGCAATTTCCACTTCATCTGTTCCCTCATTACACTGCTTTCTAAGGAAGAGGCACTGAGGTCAGTTCTCAATATTGCCCCATAGATTACCAAAGAATAAAAAAAATCATCAAAATGTGCTGTGTGCCAAGCATCTTTCTCTCTCTTTTAGTCCAGGTGTGGCATTTCAGATAGGATACGGTACTAGAAAAAGAGGGTTAGATCCTTGGTTCAATTATCTTCTTACTCAGAAATGCTACCCAATCTGGGTCTGATTTTTATTAAGGACGGAAGTAATATTCTTCACAGAGGTTCACCAACTTGAAATCCTATTAGGATATGGGGATCCAGATATTACTCTCTCAGAATATTAGTGCTAGCAATTTAATGGACTCTTCCTTGCCTTGCAAACATCATTCCTAGCCAGGTGAACCTCAGCAAAGAAAATTGGTTCCTTTCTTAAGAAAGAGCAAATCAAAATTGGATGAGAGCTGACAACTTTCTTGGACCAGCTCCCCCCTCCTCCTGTCCCTTCCATTGCAAGGCTAGTTGTCACTCTCCATCCCATTTTTACCTCAAAACTTGAGCAGAGAAAAAATGCTTTTGCTCTTTTCCAAATACCATCAAGGACTTCCAATCAGATTCACAAATATGGACTGGGAGTTTGACAGGTTCACATTACACTGCTAAGCACCATTGCTGAATTTCCCCGCTTTCTCCACCAGCCCAATGGGGACAGAGATATTTAAGATTGACTCCCTGTGTTCCCACAGCATCCTGTGCAAATCAATAAAATAATACTTGTGCCATACATTAAAATCCTCTGTGTTTCTCACCATGAGGCCTGCAGAGAACATGGACCATCCCACTGTCATTATTGCAAAAGATGTTCTAAAAAAACACATAAGTCCAACAGAAACCAATTCCAGTTCCTGTCCTTGAGAAGGTCATAATCCAGAGAGAGGTCCCAGCCTGGCTGTGAATCAGTGCTCCGGTTGTTACCACCATTCCTTTTTGGGGAACCCAGGGTACACAGAGATGCTTTGGGACCTATTTTCCACGACTGGTTGCACACTGGAGGCAGTGTTCTGGCAAACCTTCTCCTAGGACAGTCTGGAGCTGTGTCTCAGCAGACTGAACCCTCTTCCTCAGAGTCCCAGTCCCCATAAGAGAAGCAGGTGGAGGTATGGTCTAGGTGACCTTGAGCCCAGACACCATGCTGACTCCTGCAATCAGCCAGCTGGCACAAACACCTGGTCTCCCCGCCTGGCAACTCACACAGAACCCCAAGACTCCAGCCAGGTTTGTTTCCCCAGCACACCCAGACCAGACTGGTCAGACCGGTATTTCTGGGTACTGGCCACTAGAGGCGTGGCCTCCAACAGCGCCAAAGCCCCACCTGAGAATGATCCGAAGGTACTCAACACCCTCAGCCTCCTCACACTTGACGGACAGGAGCAAGTTTCCCAGGCTGCTGCCGGTACAGTAGAAGTTTAGATGATCCTAGAGACAGAAATCAGGTGTTAGTGGGAATGGGTGGGGGGACCCTCCAGACATGTTCCCCCAGATCACCTCCTTCACCAAGAGGGCACCCTCCAGACATGTTCCCCCAAATCACCTGCTTCACCGGGAGTCAGAAGCCCCACAGCAACAAGGAAGAGACAAAAGCTAATGTTGTGGTTCTGCTGGTGATGGTGGGGGGAGGGATAGATGAGGGGAAGGAGGAGAAGGGCCACAGTAACAGGTTCCAACTGCTCAAAGTCCCAGGACCTGCCAGGCACTGGGCTAAAAGCCCAATATCCCTTCACTCCTTTAATCCTGACTTTTAACTTTATGCAGAAGAAAACATCATCGTGCCCATTTCACAGATGGANCTTTCTTAAGAAAGAGCAAATCAAAATTGGATGAGAGCTGACAACTTTCTTGGACCAGCTCCCCCCTCCTCCTGTCCCTTCCATTGCAAGGCTAGTTGTCACTCTCCATCCCATTTTTACCTCAAAACTTGAGCAGAGAAAAAATGCTTTTGCTCTTTTCCAAATACCATCAAGGACTTCCAATCAGATTCACAAATATGGACTGGGAGTTTGACAGGTTCACATTACACTGCTAAGCACCATTGCTGAATTTCCCCGCTTTCTCCACCAGCCCAATGGGGACAGAGATATTTAAGACTGACTCCCTGTGTTCCCACAGCATCCTGTGCAAATCAATAAAATAATACTTGTGCCATACATTAAAATCCTCTGTGTTTCTCACCATGAGGCCTGCAGAGAACATAGACCATCCCACTGTCATTATTGCAAAAGATGTTCTAAAAAACACATAAGTCCAACAGAAACCAATTCCAGTTCCTGTCCTTGAGAAGGTCATAATCCAGAGAGAGGTCCCAGCCTGGCTGTGAATCAGTGCTCCGGTTGTTATCACCATTCCTTTTTGGGGAACCCAGGGTACACAGAGATGCTTTGGGACCTATTTTCCACGACTGGTTGCACACTGGAGGCAGTGTTCTGGCAAACCTTCTCCTAGGACAGTCTGGAGCTGTGTCTCAGCAGACTGAACCCTCTTCCTCAGAGTCCCAGTCCCCATAAGAGAAGCAGGTGGAGGTATGGTCTAGGTGACCTTGAGCCCAGACACCATGCTGACTCCTGCAATCAGCCAGCTGGCACAAACACCTGGTCTCCCCGCCTGGCAACTCACACAGAACCCCAAGACTCCAGCCAGGTTTGTTTCCCCAGCACACCCAGACCAGACTGGTCAGACCGGTATTTCTGGGTACTGGCCACTAGAGGCGTGGCCTCCAACAGCGCCAAAGCCCCACCTGAGAATGATCCGAAGGTACTCAACACCCTCAGCCTCCTCACACTTGACGGACAGGAGCAAGTTTCCCAGGCTGCTGCCGGTACAGTAGAAGTTTAGATGATCCTAGAGACAGAAATCAGGTGTTAGTGGGAATGGGTGGGGGGACCCTCCAGACATGTTCCCCCAGATCACCTCCTTCACCAAGAGGGCACCCTCCAGACATGTTCCCCCAAATCACCTGCTTCACCGGGAGTCAGAAGCCCCACAGCAACAAGGAAGAGACAAAAGCTAATGTTGTGGTTCTGCTGGTGATGGTGGGGGGAGGGATAGATGAGGGGAAGGAGGAGAAGGGCCACAGTAACAGGTTCCAACTGCTCAAAGTCCCAGGACCTGCCAGGCACTGGGCTAAAAGCCCAATATCCCTTCACTCCTTTAATCCTGACTTTTAACTTTATGCAGAAGAAAACATCATCGTGCCCATTTCACAGATGGATAAACCACGTTCAGAGTCATTAACTATCCAAGGTCACACCACTAATAAGTGAAAGACCTAGGGTTCCACATCTGTCTTGACCAAAGCACAAGTTCTTCACCACAAGATACCTAGTCTGCTGCCTTGCTCCCAGTGGCAACCCTCCCCAGTTCAGACTATTTGCAGGAATAAAACTGGGAGGGTGGAGCCAGTTGGTTCTCTAGACAGTGGGTCTCTCCCTGGCTCAGGGAGCCCATCCAGCTAAGACTAGTTATCTCGGGGTGGGGCCCTGGAATCTGCATTTTAACACATTCCCCAGGAGTTGCTGACACACAACTCCTAATACTGCAAAGCTGCCTTAGGCTGGAGATTTCCAGAATCTGCCCTCGGGACTTCTGGAACCTGGCAAGTCTGGTGGGCAGAATATATTTAAAGAAATGTAAAGTCGTCACTTTTAAGCCATCAGAGGCTCACAGCACATCATCTGGTACAAGTACCAAGGGGGACCTGCTAGAATGAGGACACAAGAGACTTGTACTATTTTGATAGAAACAGACTTCCTAAGTGTGAGAACAGTTTTTTTTTCCTTCCACTCTCCTTCACCTCCAAACACTACCCATTCCATCACCTTCTAAAATATGTGTAGGGGTGTTCCCACCTGGACCCATTACCCATGAGCCTTCCTGGCTCTGCAGACGCTCAGTCTGCCCCACCCTCACCCCCCACCCATGTCCAGGGGCAGAGCCAGTCAAGACACTGGCAGGCAGCAAGGACAGGGGCAGGACTTAGAAGAGAAGAGAAAGGGGTCCTGGAGAGGAATGTCAGGCTCCTGCCCCCACCCCCTGCCCACAGCCCCCACCTTCAGCAGCTATTTATTTCCCTGCCCTGGGTCCCCGGGCCTTACCTTCCCCAGGAAGTGCCTGCGATAGGCCCTGGCTTCACCCTTGCACTCGAGCTTGTAGCCAAACGTGCTGGGACTGAGGCTGTCCTCTTCCTCATCCTCACAGATGCTGCTGCCCAGGGAGGTCGGTGTGCTCACGTTCTCGGGATCCTCAATCCAGTAGCCCCCAAACTGGGGCAGGACGATCAGGGGATATGGGCCTCCCTTCTCCACAACCTGGAGGCAGAGGGAGGGTCTGGCACTGCAGCCTGTCCCGGGTCTACAGAAGGAGGGGAGGGGTGCTGGTGGGGTGTCCCTCAACCTTCCAACAGCTCCAAGGAAGGGGTCCCGTCTTTGAGGCCAAAAGCAGTAACATGAACCCCTCCTCTAAGCCCTGCAACATCTCCCGTTTCACCGACCCTGGAGCACCAAAGGTGTAAAGCTTTGGCAGATACCTCCAATTTAAACATGGAAAAGCTGAAGTCACAAAGGTGATAATGGGAAGAGACCTCAGGCCCTCAAGTTCCAGGGCCAGCATTCTCTCCCACCTGGGGCCGGGCAAGGACCATCAACATCATCACCATCAGCTCCCCCAGCTGCACCCCAGAGACAAGACCCAGAGCTGAAGGCAGCCAGGGGGCTCCTACCTCGTCGATGCTGGGGTACGGAATGTAGTCATCCTGCAAGACAAATCATACAATGTCACCATCGATCCCCGCAACACCCATCAGGTTTAACCACTGTTTCCATTCCCCTCTCCCAGATGGGGGAGGTAGGGGGCTGGGGGCCTGGCAGACTGCAGCAGGGCCTTGGGAGGATCAACGGGCAGAACACCAGACAGAAAAACAGCCGAGAGGCAGCTCTGGAACCTGGCTTGAGTTCTTCCCCAGTGACAGAACCTGAGTGCAAACCCNCTGCAGCAGGGCCTTGGGAGGATCAACGGGCAGAACACCAGACAGAAAAACAGCCGAGAGGCAGCTCTGGAACCTGGCTTGAGTTCTTCCCCAGTGACAGAACCTGAGTGCAAACCCTGCCAGCTGAAGACACAGTATGCAAAGCGCTGAGGCCCACACTTCTGGTGACCCAGTTGTTCACCCTAGGAGGCTGTGACAGGAAGGTAACGTCTGGTCCCATCCAGCCCCCTCCAGGTAAGAGGGCTGACCTCCAAGTGATGAGCTGCACCCCTGGGCCTGGGCAATGGAAGCTGAAGCTGAGAGTTGATGCCTCTGGAACCTGGAGCACAGAGCCCGACACCCCTACACATGGCGTGTGGTCCATTCGCAGGAGTGGGTGCAGAGAAGCCGGCTGAGCCTCAAGCCCTGTCTCCACCCCAGTCCACCCAGAAGCTGCCCCAAAGGCATCAAGCCAGGGCCCCCTGTGCTGCCCACTACACCCCAGTCAACATGGTGTGGTCACCTAAGTAGCTCATGGTGAAAATCTGAGGTAGACAGCATAAGATAGAAGAACCCAGCAAGCCCGCTGTGTCCCCTGCCTCTGTCACCCACCCAGCCCACCTTGTTCTTCTGGGGTCCTGGCTTCTGCTCTTCAAGCTTGATCCCCTGCAGAAACAAGGAAAAGAGGATCCATGGAAAAGCAAACGTCACAGAAGACGAGCCAAACAGAGGAGTTTATCAGGAGCAGCTGCCTTAGCTAGCAGTTAGTGACAGC
>SJYW01015899.1:0-11466 GCA_006410735.1 Raphicerus campestris
GATGGTGAAAATATTGTTTGATGGTGTGTTACTGCAAATTTCTTTCCAGCTCTGCATTTAGTGATACCATGTCAGTAACCTGAAATTGGCTATGGTGGGAGCATTTGGAAATGGCAAGTGGTCAGAGACTGGGCCTATCTCAGTAAGGAAGTGATGCAGAAAATGTTAGATATAAGTACTTGGCAAAAATCAACAAAAACATTTTGTGAGAACCAATTTGTTGTGTGGAATTTATAATAAAATAAAGAGTATTGTATATTTTATTATTTGCAAATTCTGTGCTACACACTTTTGTATCAGTACAACTTATGTTTATACATACATATCTATGCATTTTGTTTTCTAGAAAGGGAGATGTTAAACATTAATCAACTCAACACCAAAGTCTCTATGTGCAAAGGCAGTAAAGGCAGGTAAAACAGCCAATTCTCTACTGAGGCTCCTGGAGAAATCACTGATGTGGTATTCACCCAGCCTAAAGGGTAGTGCCATGGCTTTAAAATACATCCACAGATTCTTTCATACATCTTATTTCTACAGTGAAATCGCTCAGTCGTATGCAACTCTTTGTGACCCCATAGACTATACAGTCCATGGAATTCTCCAGGCCAGAATACTGGAGTGGGTAGCTGTTCCCCTCTCCAGGGGATCTTCCCAACCCAGGGATCGAACCCAGGTCTCCCTCGTTGCAGGTGGATTCTTTACCAGCTGAGCCACCAGGGTGGGTGAATCCTAATTCCTTCTCTCTTGAATGTGGGCTGTACTTGACTCTAATGAGTAAATTATGGTGGAAGTGAAGGTATTAGACTTCCAAGGCTAATTCATAAAAGATGTAGTGTCCTCCTACTTGCTCTCTTGGCTTCCTTGCTTTGGGGGATGTCAGCTGCAATGTCATGAGGTCACAAACATCCACATGAAGAGCGCCACGTGGTATGGAACTGAAGACTCCTGCTAACAGCTATTTTGGAAGAAGATTCTCTAGCCCCAGGCAAGGCTTCAAGGATTGTGGCCCCAGCAGTCATCTTTCCCGCAACTTCAGGCCCTTATCAGAACCTCTCAGCTAAGCAGCTCTCATAGATCATCATTGCTTCTTCAACTCCCAGTAAGTCTTCCCCAAAGATAGTTTCCACTGGTTTTGTTTGGGCTATTTAGGTGCTTGTGTGTTTTATTTGTGATTTGAATTTGCCTTTTGGATATACGATTCCCAAATTAAGTTAACATCCATCTTCTGGAAAATCACTTGCAAACAAGGTCATTATTAAAGAAAAAGAATCAGAATTTGATTCCTGTTGAAGTGTTTTGTGTGATGATGTGCCCTGTTCTCTAGTTTACGTTGATAGTAAATCCCTCTTCCTTGGTGAAGAGATAGGCATAGACTCAAGCTCCTGATCATTTGTATCTTGAACAGCGATACCCAGAGTAGGTGCCTGCTGTTGTGTTTTTGGGATGCATGAGCATTCTATTAAAAATGTCCATGAAGGAATATATATTGGCAGCTCTGATTCCTAGAGATGTGCTGGCTCCTGTTGCCTAAGAGGTTTGCTGTTCAGCATTCGATGGCATAAGTTAGCTTAATTTCATTCAAACATGAATCTCCTTTTACAAGTAAATCAACTCTGAATATTGGTTGAATGAATGATAGAATGAAAGTTAGAGCTGTGTCGTAAGAAAAATATGTGTTTTAGAAACTACAAGCCTCAGTTGTGTATTGGTTGGGCTTTGTATCAGTGTTCACTATATAACTAACCACCTCAAATTAGTGGCTTAAACCATTTATTATTTCTCATCATTCTGTGAGTTGCTGGGACGTTACAGTTGGGCTGACTGGGCAGAAGCTGAGTGGTTTAGTTTGATCTTTTTCACACATCTGGTGGTTGGCAGGCTGGATCTAGTTGGGACTTCTTCACATGGTGGCCTCAGGGTTCTCAGGGTTCCAAAGGATGTGCACCACTTTTCAAGTTGTTGACTTGTATCACATTTATCTCAGCATATTTCCTTTAGTCTCATTTAGTCAAAGCAAATCACACAGCTAAGTCCAAAATCACTGTGGAAGGAAATTGTGAAAGTGCATGAATGTAGAAAGTGTGAACAAATTGTGCAGCCCATTGCTGTAGTAATTTATATATCATCACAGTTACCATGGATGGAGAAGCCTGGTAGGCTATAGTCCATGGGGTTGCAAAGGGTCGGACACCACTGAGCGACTTCACTTTCACTTTCACAATTATTATCAGAAGTTCCCCTCTCCAAAGATAAATGACAACTTCATTTGTGTTATCTTATTATTTCCATTTTAGTAGTGAAAACATTTAATGTGCAGAAAGTTTGAGTAACTTGCCCAAGATAAATTAAGGAATCAGGATTCAGACCCTGCTGGTCTAACTACACCTGAGGCTCTCATTGGCTACACGACCTACCATCGCCCCTGGTAGGGACAACCATAGGGCCAAAGGAACAGGTCAATCTCAGGTTAAGTTAACCAGTTAATAATCCACTCACATACTCTCTAGAAAAAAATTATAATAAATAATTTCCTTCATCTTCAGAATCTGCAGTCAGAGCTCACTAGATGCTGCCACCTTCTCCCTGACTATGAGGAAGTGAACTGCCATACCCTCAAATTCACAAAGATCATCACTTGTCCAGAGTCAGTGAAGAATTTTCTGTGCCTACAGCTCCTAATGAGGCTACCAGTCATTATTTAAGTAAGAAAATCACTAGGTTGGTAACAGAAGGGTCAACATAGACACATCTGCTAATTGTCTGATGAGCCCATGTGCCAGAAAACCCGAGGGGGATCATAATTTTATGCCTTAGTTTTTTGGATTATTTCTTGCTATCCAAGTAGTAACTCTTTGCAACCCCATGGACTTCCCAGGCTCCTCTGTCCATGAAATTATTCAGGCAAGAATACTGGAGTGGGTTGCCAGTCCCTTCTCTGGGGGATCTTCCTGATGCAGGCGTTGAACCTAGGTCTTCTGCATTGCAGGCAGATTCTTTACCATCTGAGCCACCAAGGAAACTAATAAATCCCAATGATGTATGCAGAGAGGGGTGGGTCTGATACAGAATGGATGTAGATGAAGTTCTAAGTCCCCCCATCTTGGTCTCACCACTGCTCTTCCCTCTCCTGACTGCTAGCTCTCCAAGGCATTTACCTGCCTGCTGTGTTTGGAACACTCTGCACACTCATAAGCTAAAAGGACACAGATTCTTGAGGTGATATGGCAGAATAGGCTCTAGAATCAGACATACTAGGTTGAAATCTTGACTCTACCACTTGCCCAAATTCCTTGAGTCCTCTGAGCCTCAGTTCTCTCATCTATACAGTTGGGACATGAACAATACCTACTTTATGGATTAATGTAAAGAACAAATGTATGTCAGCTCTCAGAACTCCATAAATAAAAGCTACTCTTCAGGAGTCTGGACTGATGGAAAGTGGTGACATAAGAATATCTCTAAGCAGCACTTTCCCCCTAAAGGTCTCTTTG
This sequence comes from Raphicerus campestris, assembly GCA_006410735.1. Lineage (NCBI taxonomy): Eukaryota > Metazoa > Chordata > Mammalia > Artiodactyla > Bovidae > Raphicerus > Raphicerus campestris. The sequence continues at coordinate 3,495 of SJYW01015899.1, forward strand.
CTTAACCCACTTCTGGACATTCTCTTTTGGAGTTGTCTCTAGCATGAGTACTTTTGATGATGACAAATCTCTTTCCTTTGGGGATGCATTATGATCAGAACAGTTATTCAGAGCCAGCAGTGGCACTGAGAAGAAGCACATCTTTTCAGTCAACTGTGAGAGGTGACTGTGAAGTCCCTGTCTGGTTCCAATACACAAGTCTCTATCAGGTACCACCATTCCCTATCCTATGCATTCAGAGTTCTTCAAATACCGTTCCCCAAGTGAGCAGAACCTTTTCTGCCCCTGGGGCTTTGTACAGGCCCCTCCTCCAAATAAAATGGCACAGCCTCATCTCTCTAACCCATTGGGAAATATCCTACTTATTTGCCTCACTGGCCCACACTCAACCCTTCTGTAAGACTTCTCCTTTGCCAATGAACGCACAATGGTACAGTGGTTAAGAACAAAGACGTAAGAGCCCAATGACAGGGCTCAAGAGAAGCAACAGACAGCGTGGCAATGTGCATGGACCATGAAGCCAGGCTGCTTGGGTCTGAATTCTGTCTCCACCATGTGGTCATGTGCTCTCTCATCCTAGATGAGTTACTTTACATCCCCAGGTCTTGGTTTCTTTGACAGTTAAATAAGATAAAGAGCAGTGGTTATTTCAAAAGTCTGCTTTGGAGATGGGATAAAGTGCCTAGGACAGTGCCTACCAAATGTTTAATAAAGTCCTTGTTGTATCATTTCTTAGGTAGGTGACCTTCAGCGGGTTATTTAATCTTTTTGTATCTCAATTTCCTGACTTTAACACAAGAATAAGAAAAAAAGCACCAATTTCATAGGGTTGCTGAAGATTAATATAATGTATGTAACTTGCCTTGTACATAATTGTAAGTGGAGCTCTGCATATGGTAGGATTTCAACAAATGGTAGCTTAAAAAAAGTTAGTCTTTTCTTCTGAACNCCAATTTCATAGGGTTGCTGAAGATTAATATAATGTATGTAACTTGCCTTGTACATAATTGTAAGTGGAGCTCTGCATATGGTAGGATTTCAACAAATGGTAGCTTAAAAAAAGTTAGTCTTTTCTTCTGAACTCTGTAACAACTTACTCATATCATGACACATATCAGATTATATTGTAATAACCTAAACTGGGAACTTCTTGAGTACAGGAACTTTATCATTGTTCTTCTGATAAAGGAAAAACCAGTTCAGCTGCTAGGAGGTAAGGAGGAGGGCGGGGGGCTGAAAGTTGAAACAGAAACCTCAACTTGCAAAACTGTATCATGAGTCACAAAAGAGAAAAACTGTGCAAAACCATGATAATCAAGACAAACTAAGTTCAGACTCTTAACAGCACCTCATAGTATTCTAAACAAGGCAACCGACAAACTAACCTAGCAGTTGTTGTTCAATTGCCCGGTTGTGTCCGACTCTTTGCAACCCCACGGACTGCAGCATGTCAGACCTCCCTGTCCCTCACCATCTCCCAAAGTTTGGCCAGGTTCATGTCCATTGCATCAGGGATGCCATCCAGCCATCTCATCCTCTGATGCCCTCTTCACCTTCTGCCTTCAATCTTTCCCACAATCAGGGACTTATCCAATGAATTGGCTGTTTGCATTAGGTGACCAACATACTGGAGGTTCAGCTTCAGCATCAGTCCTTCCAGAAAATATCTAGGGTTGATTTCCTTTACAGTTGACTAGCTTGATCNGTTCAATTGCCCGGTTGTGTCCAACTCTTTGCAACCCCACGGACTGCAGCATGTCAGGCCTCCCTGTCCCTCACCATCTCCCAAAGTTTGGCCAAGTTCATGTCCATTGCATCAGGGATGCCATCCAGCCATCTCATCCTCTGATGCCCTCTTCTCCTTCTGCCTTCAATCTTTCCCACAATCAGGGACTTATCCAATGAATTGGCTGTTTGCATTAGGTGACCAGCATACTGGAGGTTCAGCTTCAGCATCAGTCCTTCCAGAAAATATCTAGGGTTGATTTCCTTTACAGTTGACTAGCTTGATCTCCTTGCTGTCCAAGGGACTCTCAGGAGTCTTCTCCAGCACCACAGTCGGAAGGCATCAATTCTTTGGTGTTCTGCCTTCTTTACGGTCCAGCTCTCACAATTGTTATGTGACCACTGGGGAGACCATAGCCTTATACAGACCTTTGTAGGCAGAGTAATGTCTCTGCTTTTCAACACAATGTTTAGGTTTGTCATAGTTTTCCTGCCAAGAAGCAATTGTCTTCTGATTGATTTCATGCCTAAAGTTACCATCCACAGTGACTTTAGAGCCCAAGAGAAGAAGAAATCTGTCACTACTTCCATTTTTTACCCTTCTATTTTCCATGAAGTAATGAGACCAGATGCCATGATCCTAGTTTTTTTAGTTTTAAGCCAGGTGTTTCACTCTTCTCCTTCACTCTCATCAAGAGGCTCTTTAGTTCCTCTTCACTTTCTTCCATTAGAGTAGTATCATCTGCATATCTGAGGTTGGTGATGTTTCTCCAGCCTATCTTAATTCCAGACTGTAACTCATCCAGCCCGGCATTTCTCATGATGTGCTCAGTAAATAGATTAAACAGGGTGACAGCAGACAGCCCTGTCATACTCCTTTCTCAACCCTGAACCAATCAGTTGCTCCGTACAGGGTTCTGACGGTTGCTCCTTGACCAGCATACAGGTTTCTCAGGGGACAGATAAGATAGTCTGGTATTCCTATCTCTTTAAGAAGTTTCCACAGTTATGATCCACACAGTAAAAGGTTTAACAGAGTCAATGAAACAGAGGTAGATGTTTTTCTGGAATTCCCTTGTTTCTTTATGATCCAGCAAATGTTGGCGATTTGATCCCTGGTTCCTCTGCCTTTTCTAAACCCAGCTTGGATGTCTGGAAATTCTTGGTTCACGTAATGCTGAAGCCTAGCATGCAAGATTTTAAGCATGACCTTACCAGCATAGGAGGTAAGAGCAATTGTCTTGGGAATTGGGATGAGGATTGACCTTTTCTAGTCTTGCAGCCACTGCTGGGTCTTCTAGATTTGCTGATATATTGAATGCAACAATTTGATAGCATCATCCTTTAGGGTTTTGAATAGCTCTACTGGAATTCCATCGCATCCACTAGCTTTATTGACAGCAGTGCTTTGTAAGGCCCACTTGACTTCACACTCCAGAATGTCTGGCTCTGGGTGACTGCCCACACCATCATAGTCACCAGGTTCATTAAGATCTTTTTTGTATAGTTCTTCCCTGTAGTCTTTCCATCTCTTCTTGATCTCTTCTGCAATCTACCAGGTCTCTATCATTTCTGTCCTTTATTGTGCCTGTCTTTGGGTTAAATGTTCCCTTGATAGCTCCAATTTTCCTAGATATCTCTAGTCTTTCCCCTTCTGTTGCTTCCCTCTATTTTTATGCACTCTTCATTGAAGACTTTCTTGTCTCTCCTTGCTATTCTCTGGAACTCTGTGTTTAGCTGGATGTACCTTTCCCTTTCTCCCTTGCTTCTTGCTCTTCTTTTCTTTCTTTAGCTATTTGTAAAGCCTCCTCAGATAACCACTTTGCCTTCTTGCTTTTCTTTTGCTTTGGGATGGTTTTGTTTGTTGCCTTCTGTATATTATGGATCTCCATCTGTAGTTCTTCAGGTACACTGTTTACTAGATCTAATCTCTTAAATCTATTTGTCACCTCCACTGCATATTCATTGGGGATTTGATTTAAGTCATACCTGGTTGGCCTAGTTAGTGGTTTCTCCCACTTTCCTTAGGTTAAGCCTGAATTTTGCTACAAAAAGCTGATGATCTGAGCAGTAACTCCACACAGTCATGTCTTCTGAAGATTAGACCACTGATTGTTCCAACAACTTCCTAGTTTACAAATTCTGACCTATCTCTGCCAAGGCCATCCAATGACTAACTCCAGTCTTGCAAACTCTACAGGAATCTTCCCTAACTTCCACCTTTTAAAATGTTGTACTCTCCATTATGTGTATACCTTCTTGCTGCACCAAGCTAATAAACCTTTGTTTGGGGGAAAAAAAAAAGTACTACCTATTATATGTTGGATACTAAGGAAAAAACTTTGAATGGAAAAAGCTTTTGCCTTCAAGTAACCTAAACTTTTAATGTGGTAGATAGACAAATATTAATATTCCAGGGTGATAAAAATTATAATCAGATAAGCACTGTGAACACTTTGCCCAGTTGGAGGAGTCTTCCTGGAGGAAGTGATTTTCAGGATAAATCCTGAAGGTTGCTTAGGAGTTAGTTAAAGCATAGGGTTGGGCAGGTAAAGCATAGGGTTCTAAACAGCACTGACTCCTTCTACAAGAAACAGAATAAAGGACAGCATTTTTAGAATAGAATAAAGGAGAGCTAGGAATAGATTAAGGATTTTATAGCTCCAATGCATCAAAAATACTGCAGTGTTCTTCCATTTAAAATTCAGGACTGCCCTAGTGGTCCAGTGGTCAAGAGTTCCCCTGCCAATGCAAGGAACACTGGTTCAATCCCTGGTCTGGGAAGATTCCTCATTCCACAGGGCAACTAAGCCCGTGCACCACAACTACTGAGCCAGTAGTTGTGATACTGAAGCCCAAGTGCCTAGAGCCCAGGCTCTGTAACAAGAGAAGCCCCCACAGTGAGAAGCCCACGCACCGTAGCTGGAGAGTAGCTCCACTTGCCGCAACTAGCGAAAGCCTGAGCACAGCCACGGAGTCCCAGTACAGCCAAAAATAAATAAATAAATAATAAAATAAAAAAAAATTAATGCTAACTATAAAATGCATGTAGGAATGTAGGGAAGTCCTTCTGATTTTTCTCATCATGTATAGTGTAATACTTTAAAATAAATTTTGAATTCTCTAAAATATATTAATATGTTCATGTTCCTGTTTTGGTATTCAGCACCTACCACTTTGTCTATTGCATAATGCACGACTGTTTCTTTAAGAACTACGAATACTTTAGTGTGGCAGCACTGTAGAGTGTAAAGTACACTGTAGAGTGTAAAAAAGTGAGACATAAAGCTGGAGAGTCAGGCAGGCACCAGTTAATGAAAGGTCTAGCAAAGATGTGGTTAAAGACGTAGTCTTTGTTGTCTACTGACCTGGGTTCGATCTCTGCCATGCCTTGGCCCTCAAAGCCTTCATTACCTCAGCTGTACAATGGAGATGCTAAACTGTGATGATTAACGTAATAAAGTATGTAGCACAGGGTTTAATATCATAAAACACACTTAATTTCCGTTAGGTATCATTGTCAATAAATTTGTTCTTCATCCTGAGAAACGGGAAGTCAGTAAAGAGTTGGAAGTAGTGATATGATTAGAATGGGCTTTCATGGATTTCTTTGGCTGCAGTGTATAGTCTAGGTTGCATGACAGTGAGTAGATTCTAAGTGTTCTTAAGAGGAAGATTCAGTATATATTACTGATTGCATGAAGGTTGATATATATGGTATATGTTGCACATATATATATATATATGTGCATATGTATTGAAAGTGAAAGAAAGTGAAAGTGAAGTCGCTCAGTCGTGTCCGACTCTTTGCGACCCCAAGCCTGCCAGGCTCCTCCCTCCATGGGATTCTCCAGGCAAGCATACTGGAGTGGATCGCCATTTCCTTCTCCAGGGGATCTTCCCAACTCAGGGATTGAACCTGGGTCTCCTGCATTCCAGGCAGATGCTTTAACCTGAGCCACATTACATATTCATAAACACACACAATGTCTCCTACACAAACTGCCACAGATGATGACAAGTGTAGAAAATCTGTTTCCAGCGGAATAAAATATCTAACACTTACTAAAATCATCTGTCAGTGAATTGACAGCGATGTCAGTCTGTCAAAATAACTTAAATGGGGTAAGGAGAAAGGATGGAGTATCAATGAAATGACTGAGCAGGAGTTGATTATCATTGAAACTGATGATGGGAAAGATTATACTTTTTACTGCTTTTATACACATCAAAATTTTTCCATAACAAAAAACATTAAAAAATACATTAAGGCAGGCAAAAAGATCCCTGGAGGGCCTAGCAGACTGGCTAGAATACATGTACCATGAAGGTAGAGACCTTGCCTGTCTTAGTTACATCTATCTCCAGGGCCTAGGGCAATTCATAGTCACATAGTAGGCTCAGTATGCATTCACTGAAGAAATGAACACCGGCAAACAAAAACCATAGCTTGAGTGAGTCTGACAGCTTACACTGAGAGCCAAGATCCCTGGGGTTCCTTTCATCTTTTGTGCTACATAGGATATTCCATCAGCTATTGTAAGGAAAAAGACCTCAAGAAAACCACTCCAAGAGAAAGCAAAGCAGATTCACAAACTTCACTTTGGTGTTCTGTGAGAAGTAGGTATTTACATGCTTATATCCACATGGTCCTTAGAAATCTTCTGCAGGACTCTGTCATATCATTTTATTCCATTGTTTAAAAAAAAAACAACAACAAAAAACCAACATTCATTGTGGAGATATCTTTGTCCTTCAAGCTAAGAATCAGAAGAAAACTCTATGTACCCTGTCTTCCCCTTGTCTCTCTTATACTGTGGCTAATAGAAGAGGGGGGAGGAATAAAGTCTTTTGAAGGTTTGCCTCTACATTTTGTTCTCATTTCCTTAGAAGTCTTAGGAAAAAACTGTCTATTACAAAAGAAACCATGCAGAACCTTATTTAGGGCTTTTGAAATTCAAGCCCACTCTTATTGGGGGCCGGAAATCTGAGCAGAGGGAAACGACTAGTAACACTGAAACAACAGGCCTCAGGTACAATTAAATGCCCACAAGAGGCACCCTCCAAAGTTTGAAAGCTGCCCTGTCCAGTACCAAAGTCACTAGTGCTGTGTGGCTATTGAGCATGTGATGCAGCTTGTCTAAACTGAGATGTGATGTAGGTGTAAAAACATACACTGAATTTCAAAGACTTAGTAACAACAAAAAAGTAAAACATCTCAACCATTTTTATATTAATTGTACAATAAAATGATAATACTATGGATATGCTGACAAAATATATTATTAAAATTAATTTCACTTTTTTTTAACTTTTGAAAATTAGGCCACTACAAAATCATGTTATGTGGCTCGCATTTTTATTGGACAGTATGGTTTTTTTTTTTTTTCAGCCTAAGGATTTTGTTTCTCCTTGTGCTGCTATGCTGTGCTTAGTCGATCAGTTGTGTCTGACTCTTTCTGACCCCGTGGACTGTAGCCCATCAGGTTCCTCTGTCTGCTGGGATTCTCCAGGCAAGAATACTGGAGTGGGTGGCCATGCCCTCCTCCAGGGGATCTTCCCAACTCAGGGATCAAACCTGGGTCTCCCATATTGCACATGGATTCTTTACCATCTGAACGCCAGGGAAGCCCAAGAATATTGGAGGGGTAACCTATTCCTCCTCCAGGGGATCTTTCCAACTCAGGAATTGAACCAGGGTCTCCTGCATCGTAGGTGGATTCTTTACCAGCTAAGCTACCAGGGAACCCCCTTTTCTCTCCTTACATGGAATAAAATAAAAAATTTCAGTACATTCATAGCACAACTCCTGGTTCTCTTATTCTGTACTGTTTTGGGTCCCTTTCACAAATGTACTGCTCTACACAGTCATTATAAGCAATTATAGGTATAAATGGAGTCCATTGAAGAACAGGAGATTGTCTCACAAACTGTTTTACAAGAAGAGCTCTGAACTAGCATGTCTTCTAATCCCAGTTCACACTGTTAGCAATTGCTGAAGCNGCAGTCATTATAAGCAATTATAGGTATAAATGGAGTCCACTGAAGAACAGGAGATTGTCTCACAAACTGTTTTACAAGAAGTGCTCTGAACTAGAATGTCTTCTAATCCCAGTTCACACTGTTAGCAATTGCTGAAGCGTTTTCTCTTAAATTACCTAAGGATACACCTCACCATAGCAAGCATTATTTTTCTTTCCAAGTTATTAGTGTCTAATCTCAAGATGTGAAAACTGTATTCCCTTTA
>SJYW01015901.1:0-65040 GCA_006410735.1 Raphicerus campestris
TGGAATTTTCCAGGCACAAATACTGGAGTAGTTTGCCAATTCCTACTCCAGGGGATCTTACCAACCCAGGTATTGAACCCACATCTCTTATAGCTCCTACATCGGCAAGTGGATTCTTTACCACTAGTGCCACCTGGGAAGCTACATACGTATAACTGATTCACTTTGCCATACAGTAGAAGCTAACACAACATTGGAAAGCAACTATACCCCAATAAAAAAAAAAGACAAAAAGATGCCAGGTCTTTTCTTCTCCAGGCACACATACCAAGGAAAGGCCATTTGAGCACATAACAAAAGGCAACTATCATTATCAGTACATAAATTTTGTGATTATCCACTCATTCTACCAACATGCCTTATGCTCCTACTGAGTTCCAGGCACTGTAATACATGGAAGGTGATGTAAATATGAAGAAAAAATATTCCTACTCTCTCAAGCAACTTTCAGTTAGCTAAGCTAGGTCATGCAGCTATTATAAAGTGAATTCATCGAATTCATGCTTCTAATTCCTGAGAAATCTGTGTTTAAAAAGGAGGGAGAAGATTTACATATATTTCAAAGAAGAACAGAAAGAATTTACAATTGTAAGTTTTCTAAAATAAATGCCTTTAGAAAAGGGAGGTCAGGGACTTAGAGTTGGAAAGAAGCCTGTCTAAAGTTTAGTTAAGCTGAGGGAAATGATTAGTCCTTCTTTGTCAGTACTTACTCTTCTGCCCTCAATCTTAAAACTTCAGCTCCCTCCCTGTTCTTTAAACATGATAAGCGCATTTTAATTTTATAATATTTGTACCTGTTGCAAGCTTTGTCTAGAATATCTTCTCCCAGTCTCTTGCCAGTTTTACAATCTAGGAAATGTCTTTCTCAAGGACAGGGGAGCTATCTCTTTGAAACATAAACACTGAAATAAACAGCACCCCTATCTCTCAGTCTCCATGGGAGGGTATAAAAAAAAAGAGGGAGATTGTGAATAAAATGATGCATAGTGTTACCTCAGAGAAATTAGCATTATTAGAAAATTTTATATCTAGAAAAAGTTATCTGAACCAATCACCAGAAAAGTTTTATTTTTTTTTTTGCTCCAGAACATAATGTTAATAATTTTTACTAGACTTAAAATAATGTTTGTTTTATACTTCTCTGGTTCTAAAACTACACAGTGTTCTGAAAGCCAAAATCTAATTTGTAATTTTCACTGCTAAATCACATCCATTTCCTTCCAAATTGTGTACTAAATGGGCACTGTCACCAATACCCAAACAGAAACTCAACTCAAAGCCCACAGTTTCCCTAGGGAGGGCTAGGTGGTCTAGGTTCCATTTATAGAAGCATAAAAGAGAGCACCTCTGAGGCAGAAGNGTTTGTTTTATACCTCTCTGGTTCTAAAACTACACAGTGTTCTGAAAGCCAAAATCTAATTTGTAATTTTCACTGCTAAATCACATCCATTTCCTTCCAAATTGTGTACTAAATGGGCACTGTCACCAATACCCAAACAGAAACTCAACTCAAAGCCCACAGTTTCCCTAGGGAGGGCTAGGTGGTCTAGGTTCCATTTATAGAAGCATAAAAGAGAGCACCTCTGAGGCAGAAGATAATCAATGGAAAGTTGGAGTAGAAGATCTTTAAGCCTTTTTCCAAATTAACATTCCATCATTCTGAAAGACTTTGGCTTAAAAAATGTGACAGACATTCTAGCTAGGCTGTGAATGGAAACCAGGTGTTCTCATTCCAACTTGTGACTTTTGTAAAGCAAGATATGAGGTGTCTAGTTGGTAAAACAGTATCATCTTTTAATTAAGGTGATGGTTCATAGGGCAAACAAATTTCAGATTAGCAAATCATTTTACCCAAACTATTTTTAAGCCTCAGTTTATGGGATACAGATAGATGTATACAAAAGTATAGAGGTAGTGGCAGCTTACAAACACATAACAAACTCTTAAGAGAAGATTAGGCTCCTTAGGAACCATCATCCCCTTCCAATTAAGGGGCATAGGAAGAGTGACAACAACAGCCTCCCTTGACTTTCCTTTTGAGTACAATAGAAATGAATAATGACTGGGAGCAGTTTGAAATTGACCAGATGATGGCCTTTCTATGGCTAGGATGTTCACTAGAGGAAACTTCTTTGGGGGAAAAAAGGGGGTGGCATAGTGGTATGGTAATCTAAGAGTGAAAGTGAAAGTCAGTCACTTGTGTCCTATTTGTTATGACCCCATGGCCTATACAGTCTATGTAATTCTTCAGGCCAGAATACTGGAGTGGGTAGCTGTTCTCTTCTCCAGTGAATTTTCCCAACCTAGGGACTGAAACAGAATCTCCTGCATTGCAGGTGGATTGTTTACCATCTGAGCTACCAGGAAAGTCACTCTGTCTGATTATTTGTGACCCTATGAACTGTAGCCTCCCAGGCTCCTCTGTCCATGGAATTCTCCAAGCAAGAATACTGGAGTGGGTTGCCATTCCCTTCTCCAGGGGATCTTCCCAGCCCAAGGATGGAACCTATGACTTCTATATTGCAGGCAGATTCTTTACTGTCTGAGCTATCGGGGAAGTCAAGAGGTATTCTACATTGTGATGATGCAAAGGATAGGCATAAGTTCAAAGAACAAACTTTCCACCCTTAAGAAATTCTGGTTTAAAGAACAAAATATCTCCAGCTAATCTCTGAATGCAACAAGAACCAAGAAATATGCTGCTTGTGGCTGTAATTTTTAAAGATTCATATATTCCCACAGGAGAATCCTTATTACAAGAGCATGGGACTTGGAGTCAAAAGTGAATTTGAATCCCAACTTAATCTCATATTAGCTGTATGACCTTGTATCTGTCACTTATTCTCTCTGAGGCTTAATTTTCTTATTTTTATGAGATAATTAATATAATCTTCAGGTACTTAATAGTTTAAATTCAGATTTGAAAATTAGATTGATTTGGAATCAATAAAAGTAATAATTCAGAAAATAATTATATTTAATTTAAACCTCTTATTAGTATTGTTATTGTTGTTATTCAATCACTAATTTACATTCAACTCTTTGTGGCCCCTCAAACTGCAGCAGACCAGGCTTCCCTGTTCTTCACTGTCTCCTGGAGTTTGCTCAAATTCATGTCCATTGAGTCAGTCATGCTATATAACTATCTCACCCTCTGCTGCCCCCTTCTCCTTTCACTGTCAATCTTTCCCAGAATCCGGGTCTTTTCCAATGGGTCAGCTCTTCGTATCAGGTGCCCAAAGTTTACATATGATTTATATGTGAATAAACCATAATTCAAAGATGGGGTACCTTGCTCAAGAATATACAGCTAAAAAGTCTCAGAGCCAAGACTATAAATCTTTGGATTTCAAGCTATATTCTTTCTTTGTCATCATGCTCACATATGTCAGGATATGTACATATACTAAGCATCTCTGATTTCCCTATAGATCTATTCTACATAGCTTGTTCCTTTCACAAGGGAAAAAATTTCCCAAATTCTACTACCCACTCTGTAAAATAAGGTTTCCATGAAGACTAAGTTCTTATTTCCCAATACCGTATGATGTTACTCAATCTATTTAATCATTTGACTCAGGATCAAATGGATGTGTTCTAGCTTAAGCTTTTCTTTATTTCCCACAGGCAATCACTGATCATTCAACAGTGCTTTGCATAAGTTATCTGATATTTATTTATTGGTGTACTATCTTTTAAAGTATTAACAATGAGGTTTTTAAATCTCTAATCCCATCAGGCTCACCACTGTGAGATGATGAAACTGTGTGTAGATAGCCCTGTGTATCCCCTATCACATAACCAGGACATATATCAGTGGGTTAATCAATCCATGACCCTGGACGAGTGAATAGAAGTTCTTGAGTTAGAATCCAAAGACTTAGAAATCTTAAATGGAAGAGGCACCCAAGGAAATTATGCCCCTGTCCTTCCATGGTTCATCTTCATGTGATCAGAGACTGAGGTGCCAATAATTATATGCCCTGAGCCAAGCTGAGGAACTGACAGGCAGAGGCAAGAGAGGACTGTTTCCTCACTCTCAGAGGAAAAGAAGTTTCCTTAGGAAACTTAGGTAATTCTTTAGGATCTTTGATAATGTAATCACTGTGAACATGTAAATGGGTTCTTTGGTCCCAGTTGCTTGCCAATTGTCCCACCGAAGTCCTAAAACTGTGTTGAATACATACAATGAGGACTGTCTCTTTTGCTTCTAACTTCAAGACAGGACCCTTTGCTCCGATGTGGGGAACTATCTTAGAATAAGATTTAAACTATTTGAATTCTGAATTTTTTAATCCAGTGCCATAATGATAAACTTGCTGTCCAAACCATGGAGAGGAAAAAAGTACAGTTTTTTGGTATACTTTAGTTTTTAAATTGGAGAAGTCCTTCTCACTGTCCTCATTAATATCAAACTTTATAGAGATTAACATCTAGTTCAGTGACTCTAAAGATAAGAACCACACTATTCATTTCCTCTCTAGCCGACCCAGACATACATGAGCCTAAGTTTATAATGATCTTTGTTAATGAACTACATCTAGTCTCTATGTGAACATCTCCCAAACCACACCTTCAGCCCTGGGTTCTCTTCAGCACCAATGTCACATTTTGAACTATGCATTGAGTATAAGCTTCTGGCACCTGAAATAATATATTAAAGATTAAATTTACATTTGTTCAAAGTACCCCATATCTTACAATAGGTATTATACAAATACTTTTTGGCTAAATCCTTATCTATCATCCCCTCAGTTCACAAGCCTCATTAAAGTCATTTCCTTGCTCCACCTTCACAATAAACCATCAAGTCTAATCAAATATCAGTTTGTCAAATATTTCCTTGAGACACATCTAGGCTTGTCAACACCCAGATTCAGAGATCTTATTATATTATTCATCTTTATTGAACTTCCTACTCAGCTTCTTTCTCATTCCAATCTACCTTTGTTTTTGTTGCTCAGTCACTAAATCATGTCCAACCCTTTGTGACCCCGTGGACTGCAGCATGCCACGCTTCCCTGTCTTTCACCAGCTCCAGGAATTTACTCAAATTCATGTGCATTGACTCGCTGATGCCATCCAACCATCTCCTCTTCTGTCATCCCCTTCTCCTCCTGCCTCCTTTCTTTCTCAGAGTCAAGGTCTTTTCCAATGAGTCAGCTCTTCACATCAGGTGACCAAAGTATTGGAACTTCAGCGTCAGTCTGTCCAATGAATTTTCAGGGTTGACTTCCTCTAGGATTGACTGGTTTGAGCTCCTTCCTGTCCAAGGGTCTCTCAAGAGTCTTCTCAAACACTACAATTTGAAAGCATCAATTCTTCAGCACTCAGCCTTCTTTATGGTCCAACCTTCACATCCACAAATGACTAATGGGAAAACCATAACTTTGACCTTATGGACCTTTGTCAGCAAAATGATGTCTTTGCTTTTTAAGATGCTGTCTAGGTTTGTCATACCTTTTCTTCCAAGGAGCAAGCATCTTTTACTTTCATTGCTGCAGTCACTGTCCACAGTGATTTTGGAATCCAAGAAAATAAAATCTGTCACTGCTTCTACTTTTACCCCTTCCATTTTCCATGAAGTGATGGGACCAAGTGCCATGATCTTAGTTTTTTGAGTGATGAGTTTTAAGCCAGCTTTTTCACTCTGTCCTTTCACCTTCATCAAGAAGCTCTTTAGTTCCTCTTCACTTTCTGCCATTAGAGTAGAATCATCTGCATATCTGAGGATGGTGTCATCTGCCTATCTGAGGTTGTTGATATTTCTCCTAGCAATCTTGATTTCAGCTTGTGCTTCATTTTGCATGAAGTATTCTGCATATAAGTTAAATAAGCAGTGTGCTTTAAAATAAAATCCAAAGATCTTAATGGGGTTTTCATGGCTTTTCTCCATCTGCAGGTTTCTGTATCCCCTTCTAATATCTAGTCACTCTTTCCTCTTTTTCCAGAAATAAGAAGTTACTTTCAGTTCCTTGAACTGGTCAAATGCAAACTCTTCACACAATGTCTAGACTCCTGGAATTCACACAGGCTAGCTGTTTCCTCTTCTGAAATGTCTCCCTGCCCCTGCCCGCTCCCCACCACCCATGTTCCTGCCCAAACATAGCAGTCTAAGGGACTCTCAAGAGTCTTCTCCAACACAACAGTTCAAAATCATCATTTCTTCATCACTCAGCTTTCTTTGCAGTCCAACTCTCACATGACTACTGGAAAAACCATAGCCTTGACTAGACAGACCTTTGTTGGCAAAGTAATGTCTCTGCTTTTGAATATGCTATCTAGGTTGGTCATAACTTATCTTCCACGGAGTAAGCATCTTTTAATTTTATGGCTTCAGTCACCATCTGCAGTGATTTTGGAACCCCTAGAAATAAAAGTCTGACACTGTTTCCACTGTTTCCCCATCTATTTGCCATGAAGTGGTGGGACCAGATGCCATGATCTTCGTTTTCTGAATGTTGAACTTTAAGCCAACTTTTTCACTCTCTTCTTTCACTTTAATCAAGAGGCTTTTTAGCTCTTCTTCACTTTCTGCCATAAGGGTGGTGTCATCTGCATATCTGAAGTGATTGATATTTCTCCTCGCAATCTTGATTCCAGCTTGTGTTTCTTCCAGCCCAGCTTTCTCATGATGTACTCTGCATAGAAGTTAAATAAACAGGGTGACAATATACAGCCTTGATGTACTCCTTTTCCTATTTGGAACCAGTCTGTTGTTCCATGTCCAGTTCTAACTGCTGCTTCCTGATCTGCATATAGGTTTCTCAAGAGGCAGGTCAGGTGGTCTGGTATTGCCATCTCTTTCAGAATTTTCCACAGTTTATTGTGATCCACACAGTCAAAGGCTTTGGCATAGTCAATAAAACAGAAATGGATGTTTTTCTGGAACTCTCTTGCTTTTGCCATGATCCAGCGGATGTTGGCAATTTGGTCTCTGGTTCCTCTGCCTTTTCTAAAACCAGCTTGAACATCTGGAAGTTTATGGTTCATGTATTGCTGAAGCCTGGCTTGGAGAATTTTGAGCATTACTCTACTAGAGTGTGAGATGAGTGCAATTGTGTGGTAGTTTGAGCATTCTTTGGCATTGCCTTTCTTTGGGAATGGAATGAAAACTGACCTTTTCCAGTTATCTTAAAATAAGTTAATTCCTACTGTATTATCATGGATTAGGATTCAGGAAACAAGATTTGAATTGTCAGGCTACAAAAACGACAGATTTATTTTAGCTTGTCTCCACTACTTCCTAGCTGTGTGAACCTGGGCAAATTACTTAGCCTCCCTGAGCCTCTTTTGCAAATGGAAATGCCAATGCCTCCCTTCCAAGGCCATGAGACCAAATCTGTTGAACACTGTATACAGCTCCCATTAAACTTCCCCATTCACTCAAAATTCATCCCTTCTCCATCTAAGCTATTCCTCTTACCCCTGAAGAAACTTGGACAAATCACTTTTTATTATGCTTTCAAGTCTCTGTTTTAAAATGAAGGGATTGGGAAAAAGCAGTGGTTGCTAAACTAGTCAAATCCAAGTAGCATAAGAGAGCTTTGGCTGAAAATCTCCAAGGATGGACTTGAAAGCCAATTTCTTTATAAAGTTCCCCAGGTAACTCTGCAACAGCCAGCTCAGCTCAGATCTGAAGTCCAGTGTCTTGGAAGCACTAGTCTTTTCCAACTTGAATAGGCAATAGTTTCATTTCGGTTCTCTGCTTCCCACATGGAAAATGTTTATTCAATAAATCAGAATATGATTCACCTGACTGGCATTTTTTGTTCTACAAAACCCAAATTATGCCATAATTAGCAACGAAGGCCAGCTCTACATATGTGCATGTGTGTGTGTTGGGAGAGAGAGAAGGCACATACAAAATGTCTTGCATACTTTTAACACTTTCTTTGCTGATTGGCACGAGCTAGAACTCCCAACAATGGAGCCAGAGTAGGAACAAGTGGTGAAGAGTCTACAGAAGGCTGTTCTTAAGTGAAGGAATCTTGTGTTTTCTGCTGTTATCACATCAGTATCATCACTGTGATAGGTTGGTCAATGGTGATTGTTCTATTAAGCCAATACCAGAATCTGTGGTCATTATGAAGCTCAGTCAGAAAGGAGAAAATTTAGTAAAGACAAAATCAAGACAAGTAAAGAGGTTTAATGTTTAACAAACAGCATGAATAGATACAAATCCTGTGGGGAAAAAAGGGGGGGGAGGAGTTAGATATCTATCTCATAAAATAACAGAAAACACAAAAATTGAATGGAGCATGCAAGAGACAGAAAAATCTGAACTCAAAGCCTGCAGGATTTTATGACAAATTCCATAAACATT
The DNA here is from genome assembly GCA_006410735.1 of Raphicerus campestris. NCBI lineage: Eukaryota > Metazoa > Chordata > Mammalia > Artiodactyla > Bovidae > Raphicerus > Raphicerus campestris. The sequence continues at coordinate 8,327 of SJYW01015901.1, forward strand.
TCTTGAGCTACTTCCATAGACCAGATGTTGTATTATAAATTGAGGATAAAAACTTATTAAGACATAGTTCATCCCTTTGAAGGAATTTCTGTCTATGAATAAAGAAACTAGAAAAGAATGGTAATTAAGAACACACTCTATGCTAGCTGAACTACATGATATCTTATTTAATCTTAATCCTGCATTGTTGATATCATCAGATAGAATCAGCAGCTTACCCAATATTCAGGGCTAATATTAGGAAAGTTGGGCTATCTATTTATTAATAATACACGTACTGTTCAGAAACATCACATATCATATAGAAAATATCTCCAAACATTTATTGCTAGTAAATAATCATTGTTCAAACATTTGAGAATCATTAAGATGAGTTTCTCTGTGATAGCCCAGCCCAAATGTAACAGTAACTATAGTTTTAAGGTCGAAGGTTTTGCTTTTTGAAATGTCATTGTTGTCATTTAATGATTAACCCTAAAATTAGGCCTTACCAGAAGAATGCTAGCTGGACATTGGTGGGCAAATGATCATGCCAAAAGGTCAGGAACAAAAGAGACAAAATTTACACAGCAGTAATCAAAAATCCACATATTCTCTTTCTTTCTTTACAAAAAAGTCCCCAAACTAACAGTTTCTAACTAGGCTAATAATTGAAAACCAAGCATTCACTACTCCTCCAAACTCTTTTAAAAAGTTTTATTTCTAGAGCTGAAAGTAATAGAAATAATCTTTGTGTCTGATTGAAAACAGGTTTCCTGATTCTCTTGGGTTTCCACGTTTAACAGTTCATTTCACAAAAACAATCTCTCTTCTCTCTGCTTGACCTAGAAAGTTTCTAACTTTATTGGCTCATTTTAACAGAGACTGTCCCCCTTGAATGTGACCTGTCATCACTGAACTTTAAATATACAAATCCCAACTACTCCCCTCCCCTAAATTAGCTGAACCTTTCTCTCTGTTTTGACTCACATTAACTGGTTGCTACTGAACTTGAAAAGGTTGTATCTCACTTCCTGGCTTCATTGGACAGGGTGCAGATCAGAACCACAGTAATTAGCACATGTATTTCTGGATTTCAAGGACGTCAGGCAAGGAGAGATGTAAGGTAGAGGAGAGAACAAAGAGGAAAGAGTCAGTCAGAAGTAAGTGAAAGGAAGGGAACCGGGGCAAAAGTATTTTAAATGACCTTATTTTATCCTCTGAAGCAGATAGTCCTGGAGGATTGACTTCAGGAAAAGTCCTTCAGTTTTAGCTTTACTTATTTGCTACAAGGGAGTAAACCTTCTTATTCTTACTAGATCCTCTTTTCCTCTTTTAAATAATGGAAACACAACAGGTTTAGGGAGGTACTGAATTAAATCATTTCTGGCCTTGATGTCAACTGCAGTCAAGTCGACTGTAATTCTATCCATTATATTAATATAAATGAACTAGAGAAAATAGATCTTTGTTTGGAACATTTCTGAGCTAAATTTTGCTCTCATAGTAAAAAAAGAAAAGTCATCTTTATTCAAAAGTATATGTGTGCATGCCAATTGTGTGTAAGTATGTGGATGTGTGCAAAAAGAGATATATGCACACAAATTCACACAAGTATATATATAAATATACATATGCAGATATAGAGAGATATATATAGATAGTTTGGTGGATAGATAGGTGTGGATAGAGAGGCAGCTAGGAAGAAAAATAGAGATATGAAATGCTTTTCATTTACCAACAAATAAAGGGGACTTTGTTGGAAAAATAATTTCCTCTCAGAGCTCCTCATCCCATAGAAGTTCTAAAACATGAGGTCTTACTTCCTTGTGACATCTTCCTGCTTCCCTAAAGCAGGTTCAGGCTAATGCACAGCCATTCTCTAATTAGGAATGTATTTGAGATGTGTCAGAAGAAGTAGATTGTATATCTTGCTTTTTCAAACTTTGTCTTTTGCTTTCTCTGTCCTCTTCCCCTTTTCCTCTCCTCCAGACCTTCAAATAGCCCTGTCCTAAATGAAGCCAAATTAGGCCAGTCTAATGTTAAAAGAAAAATGTTTATCTTGGAGTGTAGAGATAATTGACAATTAGAAAAGAGGACATTTTTAGCTCTTGGTCAGGGCAGTATGCTCCTGGACAAAGTGCTCTTTTCTTTGAAGCAGGGTGGAGTCCTTAGTGACTCAGGCAGGGATCTGTGCANAATGTTTATCTTGGAGTGCAGAGATAATTGACAATTAGAAAAGAGGACATTTTTAGCTCTTGGTCAGGGCAGTATGCTCCTGGACAAAGTGCTCTTTTCTTTGAAGCAGGGTGGAGTCCTTAGTGACTCAGGCAGGGATCTGTGCATGTTTATCCTTAGTGCCTACCAGAGCCAAGGACTGGAGTTTTCTGGGATAGATTTTCCTACCAACTGGTTCCACACAAAACTGATAACTCATGAAAGACAAGCTCAAATGATTCCAGCTTCTTCTGATGAGAATTTCTTGCTTTTCCTCTCTAATGTGTTTGTTTACAGGACTTGACTAATAGAGTTGAACTTAGGTGTACTTGCATTTTTTTTTTTTTTCCCATTATCCACCAAAAGATATGCTATGGGGAAAAAACTGGCTTTCTCACTGATTCTAGTTTGAGAAGTCAGGTAATTATAGTATTTTATTTAAAAAAATGATAATTACACTATTATTTCAAATGTGGCTTGGTCTATTATAAACATTTTTATTCTACACATTTTGGATTTTTTACAATTTTCTTTTCAAAATCCACAACTATTATTATCTCAACAAGGGTAACTCATCTAATATGTTTAATGAGTTTCTTTTGTTTTTATACATTCTTAAAGTTTGCTATATTTTATATAAGTACATGTATTTAAAATTTTTTACACACATTATCAAATTGTATCTCACTATTTCTTATTTTTTTCCTCACTCTGTTTTTAAGATTCCTTCATGGCACTGTGAGTGGCTAATCTAGTGTTTCTATTGTGTCCATTCACCACTTCTTACCTCTCAAATGTTCTCTGTTGCTTCCTAAGTCCAGAAATAATTGAATCAAACTTTTAAAAGAAAAATAAATAATAGGGACTTACCCTATCAAATATTAACACATACTACAAAGCCATAAAATAAAACAGTACATTTAAGACCAAGAAGAGACAAATAGGTCAACAGAGATCCAATAGACAGATCCCTGATATAAACAAACATAGTGTACCATAAAGAAAGNAAAAATAAATAATGGGGACTTACCCTATCAAATATTAAGACATACTACAAAGCCATAAAATAAAACAGTACATTTAAGACCAAGAAGAGACAAATAGGTCAACAGAGATCCAATAGACAGATCCCTGATATAAACAAACATAGTGTACCATAAAGAAAGTGTCATAAAGGTTAAAGAAAGGGGAGATTGCATAACAGGTAGTGGTGAGAAACCTAGCTTAGTATATATAGAGAAGTACATAGGTATCTGGAGAAGGAAATGGCAACCCACTTCAGTATTCTTGCCTGGGAGGAACCCAGAGGCCTACAGTCCATAAGATCTCAAAGAGTCCAATATGACTTAGTGACTAAAGTGCAGCAGCAGCAGCAGCAACTTTGTAACCCAGGAACAGTAAACAGTTTTCAAAGAAAACCTCAAAACCCAAACTGAACTGGGGTCTCTTGCATTGCAGGCAGATTCTTTACCAACTGAGCTATCAGGGAAGACAAGAAAGAGTAAACAGTTTTCAAAGAAAACCTCAAAGTGTCAAAAAAAAGGTGATGATTTGTAAACAACTAAGAATTTCTGTTCAGTGAAAACTACCAGTGACAAAGTAGAATTTTCTATTTACTACTTGGATAGTGAGTAAGAAATTGTTATCGCCTCTTTTCACTTGATCTGCTCCAAATTCCAAAGAACACTCATTCATTCTTCCATTCAAAACTGATGAACAAGTCAGCCTTCATTCTCTCCAGGCTCTTCATAGTTTTCTAGATTTTTGACTGGAAGCATCTTATCTTTTTAATCTGACTCAAACTAGTAGACTCAAAAGGGAAAAGGGAAACTTGGAGAGTTTCCTGATGCATTAAGCAAGAATGTGTGCAAGGAGATATTTCACTTGTTTCAGAGTGTCAGAACATAAAAGCTATTTTTTTCTCCTACTGTCTCAGGCCTGATACTAAGCATGCATGGAATTCCTTAGATAGTTCCTTTGAAAAAAATTTGAACTTAAAGAGCTAACAGAGGTTGGGAGAGTGGTGGCAAGGGACAGGTGATTGAATTTAAGGCAAGGTTTGTCCTCACTTTTAAACAAGGATCCAGAAAAGTGATTTGCTACTCAAGGTATTTGTTGTTTTTCTTATTTGTTTGTTTTTGCTATTTTCCATTCAAGGCAATAAATGATTTAAAAGTTTCCTCAACAGTATGATGGAATAAGAATGCATTTAATCACAAATGTTGAAAGCAAGAAGAAACCACGAAGGATGTGGAGAGTTCTTACATGACCAGTCCAGTATCAGAGGTAGTTAACTGAGCTAGAGTCATAACTCAGATAGTTGAATGCCCTATTCCCATGGTTCCTTAACTGTATTAGATAAGGTACCTCAAAATGCCACAGTGAACTCACAGGCTTGCTGTAAGATATTTTTAATTTTTAAGGGAAACAATGGTTAATATGTATCAGAAACCATACAAATTACCAACTCAAGGTAGTTCACAATTTCAAAATTATATTGTATTGAATTCTTTTGATGATATCACATTGAAGTGAAGCTGGGTTTCATCTATTCATGTGATTAAAAGCAAATGCCATACAAAAGTCAGTGTGAAACAGGAAATTCAGATGATATCTAATCTGATTCCAAGGTTTGAATATTTGCACAGGGCCTGACAAGCATACCTATTCCATCAGTAAGTAGTTATAGTTGGTTGAGAAAGAAATTAAAATAAATATCATTTTCTTCATACACACACACACACACACACACACACATATACTAGCTATTCAAATGGTTACTAAATTATTGGGACATAAACACAAGCTGTGTGGACCTAAGTACTTAATAAATGGAATGTTGAAGTGTTCCTTTTGACCAAGGAGCTTCATGAAAAAAATTCCTCTTTGCTTTCTGTTGTAAGGGTGGTGTCATCTGCATATCTAAGGTTATTGATGAAAGTGAAAGTGAAATCGCTCAGTCGTGTCCGACTCTTTGTGACCCCATGGACTGTAGCCTATCAGGCTCCTCCGTCCATAGGATTTTCCAGGCAAGAGTGCTGGAGTGGATTGCCATTTCCTTTTCCAGGGGATCTTCCCTACCCAGGAATAGAACCTGGGTCTCCCCCATTGCAAGCAGATACTTTGCCATCTGAGCCACCAGGGAAGCCCCAATTCTCCCCAAAATCTTGATTCCAGCTTGTGCTTCATCCAGTCCAGCATTTTGCATGATGTACTCTGCATATTAGTTAAATAAACAGGGTTACCATATACAGCAATGACCTACTCCTTTCCCAATTTTGAACCAGTTTGCTGTTTTGTGTCTGGTTCTAACTATTGCTTCTTGATTGGCATATAGGTTTCTCAGGAGGCGTACAGATTTCTAAGGTGGTCTGGTACTCCCATATCTTAAAAAATTTTCCAAAGTTTGTTGTGATGCACACAGTCAAAGGCTTTAGCAGAGTTAGCAAAGCAGAAGTAGATGCTTTTCTGGAATTCTCTTGCCTTTTTCTATGATCCTACAGATGTTGGCAATTTGATCTCTGGTTTGCCTTTTCTAAATCCAGCTTGAACATCTGGAAGTTCTCAGTTCACATACTATTGAAGCCCAGCTTGAAGGATTTTGAGCATTACTTTGCTAGCATGTGAACTAGGTGCAATTGTGTGGTCGTTTGAGCATTTTTTAGCATTGCCTTTCTATATGATGGGGCTTCCCTGGTGGCTCAGAGGTTAAAGTGTCTGCCCCCAATGTGGGAGACCCGGGTTCGATACCTGGGTTGGGAAGATCCTCTGGAGAAGAAAATGGCAATCCACTCCAGTATTCTTGCCTGGAGAATCCCATGGATGGAGAAGCCCAGTAGTTTACAGTCCACAGGGTCGCAAAGAGTCAGACACGACTGAGCAACTTCACCTTCACCTTCACCTTCTATATGATTAGAAAGAAAACTGATCTTTTCCAGTCCTGTAGCCACTGCTGAGTTTTCCAAATGTGCTGTCGTATTAAGTGCAGCACTTTCTTNAGGGTCGCAAAGAGTCGGACACGACTGAGCGACTTCACCTTCACCTTCACCTTCACCTTCACCTTCACCTTCACCTTCTATATGATTAGAAAGAAAACTGATCTTTTGCAGTCCTGTAGCCACTGATCTTTTCCAGTCCTGTAGCCACTGATCTTTTCCAGTCCTGTAGCCACTGATCTTTTCCAGTCCTGTAGCCACTGCTGAGTTTTCCAAATGTGCTGTCATATTAAGTGCAGCACTTTCTTTTAGGGTTTGAAATAGTTCAGCTGGAATTGCCTCACCTCCACTAGTTTTGTTCATAGTGATGATTTCCAAGACCCATTTGACTTCACACACCAGGATGGCTGGCTCTAGGTGGGTAAATCACATCACCCATGGTTATCCCAATCATTAAGATCTTTTTCTATAATTTTTCTATATATTCTTGCCACCTCTTCTTAATTTCTTCTGCTGCCCTTTTCTGTCCTTTATGGTGCCCATCTTTGCATGAAATGTTTCCTTGGTATCTCAGCTTTTCTTGACGAGATCTCTAGTCTTTCACAATCTCCTGTTTTCCTCTATTTCTTTGCATTGTTCACTTAAAAAAGGCTTTCTTATATCCCCTTGCTATTCTCTGGAACTCTGCATTCAAATGGGTATATCTTTCCTTTTCTCCTTTGCCTTTTGCTTTTCTTCTTTTCTCAGCTATGTGTAAGGCCTCCTCAGACAACCATTTTGCCTTTTTGCATTTTTTTTTTTTCTTTACGGATGGTTTTGATCACCACCTCCTATACGATGCTATGAACCTCCATCCATGGTTGTTCAGGCTGTCTGTCCATCAGACCTAATCCCTTGAATCTGTTTGTCACTTCCACTGTATATCATATGGGATTTGATTTAGGTCATACCTGAATAGCCTAGTGGTTTTCCCTACGTTCTTCAATTTAAGTTGGAATTTTGAAATAAAGAGTTCATGATCTGAGCCACAGCCAGCTCCCAGTCTTTTTTTGTTGACTGTATAGAGCTTCTCCACCTTCAACTGCAAAGAATAAAATCAACCTGATTTTGATATTGACCATCTGGTAATGTCCACTTGTAGAGTCATCTTCTGTGTTGTTGAGAGAGGGTGTTTGCTATGACCAGCAAACTCTTGACAAAACTCTGTTAGCCTTTTTCCTGCTTCATTTTGTACTCCAAGGCCAAACTTGCTTGTTTCTCCAGGTATCTGTTGACTTCCTGTTTTTGCATTCCACTCCCCTGTTATGAAAAGGATATCTTTTTTTGGTGTTAGTTCTAGAAGGACTTGAAGGTCATCATAGAGCCTTTCAGTTTCAGCTTCTTCAGCATTAGTGGTTGGGGCTTAGACTTGGATTACTGTGCTATTCAGTGGTTTGCCTTGGAAATGAACCAAGATCATTCTGTAGTTTCTGAGATTGCACCCAAGTAGTGCATTTCAGACTCTTTTGTTGACTGCGAGGGCTACATCATTTCTTCTGGGAGATTCTTGCCCACAGTAGTAGATATAATGGTCATCTGAATTAAGTTTGCCCGTTCCTTTCCATTTTAGTTCACCGATTCCTAAAATGTCAATGTTCGCTCTTGCCGTCTCCTGTTTGACCACTTATAATTTACCTTATTTCATGGACCTAATATTTCAGGAAAGCTGAGCACTGAAGAATTGATGCTTTTGAATTGTGGTGTTGGAGAAGACTCTTGAGAGTTCCTTGGACTGCAAGGAGATCTAACCAGTCCATCCTAAAGGAGATCGGTCCTGGGTGTTCATTGAAAGGACTGATGTTGAAGTTGAAACTCCAGTACTTTGGCCACCTGATGCAAAGAGCTGACTCATTTGAAAAGACCCTGATTCTGGGAAAGATTGAGGGCAGGAGGAGAAGGGGACGACAGAAGATGAGATGGCTGGATGGATCACAGCATCACTGACTCAATGGACATGGGTTTGGGTAGACTCTGGGAGTTGGTGATGGACAGGGAGGCCTGGTGTGCTGTGGTTCATGGGGTTGCAAAGAGTCAGACACAACTGAGTGACTGAACTGAACTGAACTGAATTTTTCAGGTTCCTGTGTAATATTGTTCCTATAGCATCAAACTTTGCCTTTACCACCAGATACATCCACAGTTGGGTGTTGTTTCCGCTTTGGCTCAGCCTCTCCTTTCCTTCTGGAGCTATTTCTCTGGTGTTCTCCAATAGTATATTGGACACCTACTGACCTGGGGGCTTCATCTTTCATTGTCATGTCTTTTTGCCTCTTCTTACTATTCTGGTGGCTCAGAGGGTAAAGCTTCTGCTTGCAATGTGGAAGACCTGGATTCGATCCCTGGGTCAGGAAGATCCCCTGGAAAAGGAAATGGCAACCCACTCCAGTACTCTTGCCTAGAAAATTCCATGGACAGAGAAGCCTGGTAGGCTACAGTCCATGGGGTCGCAAAGGGTAGGACACAACTGAGTGACTTCACTTTACCTTTACCTTTACTATTCTGGTTATACATATTGGTTTTGGTTTAGCCAAGAGAAATGATGGCTTTTGGAAGACACATAGCTAGTAATAAGAGTAGAATAAGGAAGGACAGTTTTGGTATCATCTACATGAAAGTGATATTTGAAGCACAAAAAAGAAGGTCAAATAGAAAATTCAGGAGAACATGTATAATAGCAGCATGAGAAAGAGTGACTCCATCAGAAAGGATAGAAAACCAGTCACCAAGAGAGAATTATCATATATTCTGGGATCACAGTCACCAAATGATGAAAGAGGGCAGGAAGCAAAGAGCTGACTGTCAAGTATCAAACTGTGTTCTTGTATTATGATGGCCAAGGAAAAAAGAAATGATTTAAAATAACATTGCTGGTATCTAAAAAAAGCTATCATACAGTTGAAGACAGAACACATTCATAGAACAGTTTAAGAGTAATGCAGGAGCAGTGTCATCTTAAAGGCAAAATAACTATTCTTTGCCACCAATAGAGGAGAATAAAATGCAATAATTTAAGATTTATATTTTTTCTACATTCTTATTAAGTTTATTACTTGAGCTACTTAGAAGCTACTTACAAACTGTGCTTAAGGTATGTATTTTGATGATGATAATATCTATGGAAATTTACCATATAATTACACCATTGAGTTTCAAAAAGGACATGAAATAATAATAGTTACCAGTTCTCTATAGATCCTGCAATTCAGACACTACAAATTGATGGCTTATAAGCTACTTCTAAACTATAGGCTTCACTCTTTGGCTCAAACATCACTGGTTTTTATTTTTAATTTTTATTTTGAACCTCTTACCAACAACTCAAAATTAATTAAAATCTCTATTTACAACTTCCCTTAAACAATCAGAAGTTGTTTCTGTCATGGACCAACATTCTGGTGTAGCAACAATTAGCTGCAACTGCATCATAGTTGTTCCCTTGCAGAAGGCTCAATGTGGCCTGATTACTCATTGGTATCTCAAACCTAGCTCCTATAGGTATAATGATTTGCAAGCCTGCTACAGTACAAGGTGCATATTTTACATGTGAAGAGTATCCTGGGCCCCAGACTGACAAAAAGAGACTTGCTCAAAACCCATGGGTTACAGGGATTTCCCAGGTGGTGCTAGAGCTAAAGAACCCACCTGCCAATGCAGGTGACATAAGAGACACAGATTTAATCCCTGGGTCAGGAAGAGCCCCTGGAGAAGGACAAAGCAATGCACTCTAATATTCTTGCCTGGAGAATCTCATGGACAGAGGCTTCTGGCAGGCTGCAGTCCATAGGGTCCAAAGAGTCAGACACCACTGAAGGGACGTAGCATGGGTTACTAGCAACAGAAATAGCCTTGATTTATAATCTTTCAACCGATCTCTTACATTGGGATTTATAGAAGTAGGACATTGTCCAATAAGGCACACTAGGAAAGGTCCTAAAAGAGAAATCTATTCCCCAGTCTTTTGCTTATCATTGGATTATCTTTGGCAAGTCTATCCAATGCCTCTCTTCTATGCAATTATGGTAATGCCCTACTTACTTTGTAGGACTGCAGCTTTAAAAGCTAAAGTGTATTTTTAATATTCTCTAAAAATAAGGAAAACAATACTTTTTAAAAACTGAAATTAGCCAAAGGTCATGAGTTCTAGGCCCAATTACTCCACAAGCCAATTGCATGAATTTTCACAAGTTTCTTAACTCTCTAGTTTCAACCACAAATATTATTTTATTTTCCATGATTTTTGCAAAATTAATCTCATTAATCATTTTTTTAAATGTTTTTCTTGAATTAAAACCTTTATTACTTGGGCCAGACCAACAATGAATTAAACTAATAGAGAATGAAAATGGACAATTGAGCTGGGCCTACTTTATGTGCATGTCAGAGGCACATGGAGAGGTTGATAAGGTACTTTCATTTGAAATCTCAGCATCCCCTTCTTTGGCACAAAACATATCTCATCAAGNCCAACAATGAATTAAACTAATAGAGAATGAAAATGGACAATTGAGCTGGGCCTACTTTATGTGCATGTCAGAGGCACATGGAGAGGTTGATAAGGTACTTTCATTTGAAATCTCAGCATCCCCTTCTTTGGCACAAAACATATCTCATCAAGAATAGAGATCCAGAGCAGAGCTCAGAGAGGAAAAGCAGAGATATAAATGACTGGAGAAGTGCTTCCAGGGTGCTGAGTCAGCCAAAACAGAGCCTCCTGCTGAGCTCAATGGATCTTTTCTCATTTGCCTGGAGCATTGACTGGAGGTTGCTTTGGCAGTGCCTGCTGGGCAGACAATTTTTAGTCCATTGATTCATTTGAGCTGGGCAGTTTGCCCTAACACTTAGACACTCAGACAAAAAGGCCCTTAATCACTGGCAAACCCTGGGATGTAGAGAGGGCCAGTGGCTCAATCAGTGCCTTGGGGCTGCACGTGGGAAAGGAGGGTCTAGAAAGCACAGGGTGCCAGTCACTGAGAATTCGCAGAAGTCAAGGATTACTTTTTCAAGTAAAAACTCTAGAGAATTCCTGATTTGGGAGTCAGGAACATTCTAATTTAAGAGTACTGCACTCTTTCCTTCATCTTCAGTTAAACACTGGTCCCCTCTGCAAGTCCTCATGACCTACACTGGGCTGACTGCTAATTCTCCCAGGTGTGCCTGCNGATGGAAGGAAGAGAGGGGGAACTGGGAGGGGGAGAGGGAAGGGACAGAGGCTAAGGTAATTATGCAGATGAAGTGAGCCAAGGGTTGACTGAGGAAGTAAAATGGTGCATCCAAGTTGGTGACCAGCACCCCAAAGGCAGTGTTAACAGGAGAATACAGTGCCTCAATAGTCAATACTGTAAGTTGGAGGAAAAACCAATTCTTGAACTGAGAATCAAAAACCTCAATTTTACTTTTGACTTTACCAGAGATTGTTTGTCTCTACTTCCACAATGAAAAAACTAAAACTACTTCCTCTTATCAATTAATGTTTTCTTTGTCTATCCACACCTGAGGCCAGATGACTCAAATAGGAAAAATGAAAATAAAATGTTATCTGCTTCATGTATGAATATGACTTCAAGCTGTAAGTAAAATTTCTTCATGAATGAAGAACTCCTATAACACAGAGCTTACATCACATTTTAATAATAATGATAAGGATGCCTTAAGCAGATAGAATATCATAGAAAGTCCTCAAAACATACACATGTTGGATTTTTATGAGATTTTTCTTAAGAAAAGCCCATAAGATAGGATAGCCTCAACTTACAGATGGTCAAAGTGAGACTCATTGGAGTTAGGTGACTTGTTCAAGTTTATATACCTGGTAAGCATCTAGAAGAATGGTAAGCACAAAGTAAGTACAAAAATACTTATAAAAACATAGTGCTGGGAAGATCTAAAGCGTAAGCAAATTCAACTTCTTACATACTGCAGGAAACTCTTCTGACAGAAGGATATACCTAACAACTGATAATTACTTAAATCTTTTTTGATTAATCTTTCATCTCAGGAGCCAGTCTGCTCATTGTATAACAGAGATAATAATTAACACATATTTCCTAGCTTTTGTAAAGATGAAATAGGTAATGTGTGTTTGTAAATCACTTAGCAAGGACAATTTCTGGCACATAGCAAGTATTCAGTAAATGTTAATTCTTTTTACTCGTATGTTACAGTTTTAATTAGTTTACTTTTGTTTTGGTTTCTGATTTTTTTTTTTTTTTTTTTCTTTTCTTGGATCCCTCTTTAGCTCCTTGCATCTTTTTGGTTCAGACTCTTTCACTTCTCCAGGTGCGTAGAGGAAAATTTATGTTCATGATTACTAAATCATCCTCAGTAAAGTGGAAATTGTTGGTCTTAATCTTTCTGCATCATAGAAATTTAAATATGTAATTGACTATACCTGAGTCAAAGACAAAGTTTTCTGAGAAAGCTAGATTATTTTCTCCCAGAATTTGAACAAAACTTATCTGCTAGCTTTACATTTCAACAGCATGGGCTGTGTGATATCTAGTTCTAAAAATGCAGATGAAATTCTTATAAAATAAAGTTTTATAGTGATTACTCACCATTGCTCAGAAAATTCTGATTTAAAGTATATTACATAAATGCCTTATTATTTTAGCAAATTCTTTAAGTGAGCATGACCCATAATGTGGCAAGAACATCCATTGGAATGTAGAAAAAAATTTGGAATTTTAACTTTTATATCAATGTAATATCTTCTACTTGAACAGCTATCTTTGGAAGGTTTTTAATGTCCATAATAATGTTACTGCAATTTCAAATGTATAGAATGTATTAATAAGTTTACATATATTTGATGTCTATGATCATAATCTTATAATTAAGGCATATAATCAAGAAGGTTTTGGAATCTTATACAAAGCCTAAGATTAGTGGGTGTTTTAAAAGTGCTGTGTTGCACTGTTTATAATAACCAGGACATGGAAGCAACCTAGATGTCCATCAGCAGATGGATGGATAAGAACACTGTGGTACATATACACAATGGAGTATTACTCAGCCATTAAAAAGAATACATTTGAATCACTTCTAATGAGGTGGATGAAACTGGAGCTGATTATACAGAGTGAAGTAAGCCAGAAAGAAAAATACCAATACAGTATACTAACACATATATATGGAATTTAGAAAGATGGTAACGATAACCCTGTATGTGAGATAGCAAAAGAGACACAGATGTATAGAACAATCTTTTGGAGTCTGGGAGAGGGAGAGGGTGGGATGATTTGAGAGAATGGCATTGAAACATGTATAATATCATATAAGAAATGAATTACAGTCTAGGTTCAATTCAGGATACAGGATGCTTGGGGCTGGTACACTGGGATGACCCAGAGAAATGGTATGGGGAGGGAGGCGGGAGGGGGGTTCAGGATTGGGAGCATGTGTACACACATGACAGATTCATGTCGATGTATGGCAAAACCAACACAGTATTGTAAAGTAAAATAAAAGTGCTGTGTTTATTCTTCAGTCGCTAAGTCGTGTCTGACTGACCCCATGCACTGCAGCACACCAGGCTTCCCTGTCCTTCATTATCTCCCAGAGTTTGCTCAAACTCATGTTGACTGAGTTGGTGATGCCATACAACTATCTCATCCTCTGTTTCCCTCTTCTCCTTCAGTCCTTGATCTTTCCCAGAATCAGGATCTTTTCCAATGAGTCAGCTCTTTGCATCAGATGGCCAAAGTATTGGAGCTTCAGCTTCAGCAGTCCTTCTAATGAATATTTAGCATTGATTTCCTTTAGGATTGACTGGTTTGATCTTCTTGCAGTTCAAGAGACACTGAAGAGTCCTCTCTAGCACCATACTTCAAAAACATCAGTTCTTTGACGCTTAACCTTTATGGACCTTTATGGTCCAATCTTATATCCGTACATGACTACTGGAAAAACTATAACTTTGACTGTATGGACCTTTGTTGATAAAGTGATGTCTCTGCTTTTTAATATGCTGTCTAGATTTGTCACAGCTTTCCTTCTAAAGAGCAAGAGTCTTTAAATTTCATTACTGTCTGAAATGATTTTGGTGCCCAAGAAAATACGTCGCTATTTCCACTTTTCCCCATCTACTTTCCATGAGTGATGGGACTGGATGTTATGATCTTAGCTTTCTGAATGTTGAGTTTTAAGCCAGTTTTTCAACTGTCCACTTTTGCCCTCATCAAGAGGCTCTTTGGTTCCTCTTCACTTTCTGCCATTAAAGTGATATCATCTGCATATCTGAGCCTATTGATATTTCTTCCAGCAATCTTGATTCCAACCTGTGAGTGATCCAGCCCAGCATTTCACATGATGTACTCTGCATAGAGGACACCAGTTGTAAAGAAGATCCCTGTCAGTGCAAGAGACATGAGATGTGGGTTTGATCCCTGGGTCAGGAAGATCCCCTGGAGGAGGGCATGGAAACCCACTCCAGTATTCTTGCCTGCAGAATCCCCATGGACAGAGGAGATTGGTAGGCTACAGTCCATGGGGTCACAAAGAGTAGGACATGACTGAAGGGACTGAGCATGTACACACTTTGCATATAAGTTAAATAAGCAGGGTGACAATATACAGCCTTGACAGATTCCTTTACCAATTGTGAACCAGTCCGTTGTTCCATGTCTGGTTCTAACTGTTGCTTCTTGACCTGCATATAGGTACATCAGTAGACAGGTAAGGTGGTCTGGTATTCCCATCACTTTAAGAATTTTCCACAGTTTGTTATGATCCACGTGGTCAAAAGCTTTCATGTAGTCAATGAAGCAGAAGTATTTCTGAAATTCCCCTTGCTTTTTCTATGATCCAGTAGATGTTGACAATTTGATCTCTGGTTCCTCTGCCTCTTCTAAAGCTTGAACATCTGAAAGTTCAGTTCATGTACTATTGAATGCTAGCTTGAAGGATTTTGAGCATTACTTTGCTAGTATGTGAAATTAATGTGCAGTAATGTACAGTAGTTTGAATATCCTTTACTTTGCTTCTCTTTGGGTTGGAATGAAAACTGACCTTTTCCAGTCCTGTGGCCACTGCTGAGTTTTCTGAATTTGCTGACATATTGAGTGCAGCACTTTCACAGCATCATCTTTCAAGATTTGAAACAGCTCTACTGGAATTCCATCACCTCCACTAGCTTTGTTCATAGTAATGCTTCCTAAGGCTCTCAACTTCACACTCTAGGATGTCTTGCTCTGGGTGAGTGACCACACTATCATGGTTATCTGGGTCATTGGGATCTTTCTTTTATAGTTCTTTGTGTATTCTTGGCACCTCTTCTTAATATTTTCTGCTTCTATTAGATCCTTGCAATTTCTGTCCTTTGTATTTCCAATTTTCTTGAAGAGATCTCTAGTCTCTCCCATTCTGTTTTTTTTTTTTTTCTCTATTTCTTTACATTGTTTGGTTAAGAAGTCTTTTTTTATCTCCTCTTGCCCATCTCTGCAACTCTGTATTCAGTTGGGTCTATCTTTCCCTTTCTCCTTTGCTTTTCCCCTTCTTTTCTAAGCTATTTGTAAGGCCTCCTAGACAACCACTTTGCCTTCTTGAATTTCTTTTTCTTTGGGATACTTATGGTCGCCACCTCCTCTACAGTGTTATGAATCTCTGCCCATAGTTCTTCAGGTACCCAGTCTACCAGATCTAAGACCTTGATTCTATTTGTCACCCCCACTGTATAATCATAAGGGATTTGATTTAGGTCATACCTGAATGGTCTAGTGGTTTCCCTTACTGTCTTCAATTTAAGCCTGAATTTTGCAATAAGGAGTTCACAATTGGCACCACAGTCATTTCCAGGTCTATTTTCCATGGATAATCTTCATGGAAAGATTATTTATGAAAGAAAAAAGAAAAGTTATGCTCATTTATAAACTAATGCTGTCATTTTATTTTTTCAATATGAATTTGAAATTTGATAAAATTGGTTCAGTTCCTTACATCTCTTTATAAAACCTTATTCATATTTACTGTGATCTCTGTACAGTGAATGGGTGAAATATGCTACCAGCATTCAAAGGAAATATTCCTAAGGGCTGATGGAAAAACCAAACCACAAACTCCACTGAAAATCTTGACATCCTTCATAGCAAATGGACCAAATATTAGCTGCATTAGCCAACATTTTCACAAATTTTCATGGAACAGAGACAATACCAAAGCCCAGTAACTAGTTTGCCCTCTACCTTCCTTTTAGGTAGTGCCATCATAAGCATGGTTCAGCTCTCACTTTTGAGTCTAAGATGATTCTAGCCCCATCACCTTCCCTCTAAAAATATAGAAATAAACTGTAAAGCATCTTCTCCATGGTCCTCAGGGAAGTTGATCTATTTCAGATTGGCAGATATTCAAGAGTCTTTCAGAGAATTTTCTTTCTCATTTTTCTTTTCCCTCTCCTGGTGGTTCAGTGATGAAAGGTTACAAACAACTGTTTGTGTCCCACCCCCTAAATCATTTGTTGAATGCTGATACCCAATGTGATGATAGTAGGAAGTGGGGGCCTTTGAGAAGTGATTAGATCATGAGAGTAAACTCTCACGAATAGGATTAGTGCCCATACAAAATAGCCCTCATATATATAGAGAGAAAATGAAAAGACAACACAGACTGGGGAAAATATTTGCAATATAAATATCTGATAAAGGACTTATATCTAAAATATACAAAGAACTTAAAAAAGCAACAATAGGAAAGCAAACAGGTTAACTTAAAAATGGACTAAAGATCTGAACAGACACTTCAGCAAAGATGGCAAATAAATATATGAAAAAATGCTCAATATCATTAAGGAATTTAAATTGAAACAAAAATGAGATACTTGCATATGCATATCAGAATGGTTGAAATTATATATATATATAATTTTAAAAAGAGACCCCAGAGAGCTCCCTTGCCCCTCCCACTATGTGAAGACACAGCTAGAAGCCAGCCATCTATAACCAGGAGACTAGCCCTCATCCAACACTGACTTTGGCACCTTGATCTTGGACTTCCCAGCTTCCAGAACTGTCAGAAATAAATCTTTGTTGTGTAATCTAACAAAGGTATTCTTGTTATAATACTTCAAATGAACTGACAGGAAACATAGTGAGTTAAACCCCATAAATCTCTGCAGAGACACTTAGAAACATCAGAATCTTTCATGATTACTTTGAAGAAATATGTTTTCACTGTGATTCCATTCTAACAATTTTCCTGTGGCCCAGCAGATTTGGTAACCTAAGGTATAGTAACCTGCAAAACATACCTTTTTATAAACTGATGTCCAAGGTGGTGTTTTGTTGTTGTTCAGTCAACCAATCATGTCTGACTCTTTGTGACCCCATGGACTACAGCATGCCAGGCTTCTCTACCTCTCACCATCTCTCAAAGTTTGCCCAAGTTGATGTACATTGCATCAGTGATGCTATCCAGCCATCTCATCCTCTGATGCCCTCTTCCCCTTCTGCCCTCAATCTTTCCTACCATCAGGGACTTTTCCAATGTGTCAGTTTTTCACATCAGATGACCAAAATATGAAATTTCAGCTTTAGCATCAGTCCTTCCAATGAGTATTCAGGGTTGATTTCCCTTAAGATTGATGTGTTTAATCTCGTTGCCGTCCAAGGGACTCTTAGGAATCTTCTTCAACACCACAGTTCAAAGGCATCAATTCTACAGTGCTCCACCTTCTTTATGGTCCAGCTCTCAGATGGTGTTTACCCAACCATATGTTAATCATAAGGGCCTCCTAGGTGGCGCAGTAGTAAAGAACCCACCTATCAATGCAGGAGATGTAAGTGATACAAGTTTGATCCCTGGGTCAGGAAGATACATTGGAGTAAGAAATTTCACCCACTCCAGTATTCTTGCCAGGAGACTCCCATGGACAGAGGAACCTGGCAGGCTAGGACTTAAAGCATCCTACAGATTCATCTAAATAGTATATTTCTTATCACTAGGTGGTGGCTACATTCAAAGTGTCCAGTGGAGGACTCCAAAGAGGCCATGGGGAAAGACAGAACACTAAAAAAATAAAGAAACCAAGTCACAATTCATGTAATAACAAACTGAGAAATTGGACTTCATTAAAATTAAAAACTTCTGCTCTGCAAAAGACATCACTAAGAGAATGAAAAGACAACACAGACTGGGGGAAAATATT
The DNA here is from genome assembly GCA_006410735.1 of Raphicerus campestris. Lineage (NCBI taxonomy): Eukaryota > Metazoa > Chordata > Mammalia > Artiodactyla > Bovidae > Raphicerus > Raphicerus campestris. The sequence goes on from SJYW01015901.1 coordinate 26,633, forward strand.
TGCAATATAAATATCTGATAAAGGACTTATATCTAAAATATACAAAGAACTTAAAAAAGCAACAATAGGAAAGCAAACAGGTTAACTTAAAAATGGACTAAAGATCTGAACAGACACCTCACCAAAGATGGCAAATAAATATATGAAAAAATGCTCAATATCATTAAGGAAATTTAAATTGAAACAAAAATGAGATACTTGCACATGCATATCAGAATGGTTGAAATTCAGAAAACATACACTGAACTTCATGGGNCCAAAGATGGCAAATAAATATATGAAAAAATGCTCAATATCATTAAGGAAATTTAAATTGAAACAAAAATGAGATACTTGCACATGCATATCAGAATGGTTGAAATTCAGAAAACATACACTGAACTTCATGGGTAGCTCAAAAAATGGTGGCATCAGGCTCCAGAGGCTGCTATCCCAGTCACTTTTCCCAAAGAACCCCATCTTGAGGAATCTTGGGGCTCTATAGGGGTGGCACTAAGCGTAGGCAGTGGTGGTGGCGGCCGTTGCACTAAGCGCCCCATAGAGCTACCCCACATCCGAGGTCAGGGACCGCAGCCTAGAGTGCCAGGCTACAACGGCGAAGGAACAGCCAAGAGGAGCTACCCCACATCCGAGGTCAGGGGCGATGGCTGGGAGGAGATACCCCACACTCAAGGCCAGGGGCAGTGGCCAGAAGGAGAAACCCTACGCCCAAGGCCAGGGGGCGGGCAGGAGGAGCAATCCCACGTCCAAGGAGTGGTGGCTGCCCAGGCGTAGGAGGGCCTAGAGGAGCCATCCCACACTGAAGGTCAGGAAGGGTAGCAGGAGGAGATACCCTTCATCCAAAGTAAGGAGCAGCGGCTGTGCTTTGCTAGAGCAGCCATGAAGAGATACCCCATGCCCAAGGTAAGAGAAACCCAAGTNAGGTGGGGCCATTGAACTCCAAATAGGAAGGACAGAGGAGCATCTATTTTATGGAGCATCTCTTTCATTGCAGGTGCTGCGCTAGGTGCATTGCATGTATCTCATACAAACCACACAACGCCACCAGTAAAAAGATAATTATTATCCCTATCTTACAAATGAGAAAGAGGAGGCTCAGAGCATAAATAAATTGCCTGGCACTCAACTGTCAACTCTAAAACCTACGCTATGTCCATTAATGCATTTTTTCCTTTCCTACTGTTCCTCTCAACACATGCAAAATCATAAAGTTGCAAAATAATAAGGTTTATTGGAAAGCACTGTCTGCTTTCTCTGTGATCAGAGTAAGTATAGTTAAGTGGGGTGTGACAGTTGGAGATAATGGTTCAAAAGATAGGTTAAGGCCAACAAGAAGTGGTCTTGAGACTTTTTTAAGTATAATCTTGTGGGCAATGGGAGACCATTGAAGTTTTGAAGGGATGATGACAGAAGACAGACGAATTAACATCTGATTAGTCTGGTCTCTAGGTATAGTGCCTGGTACTGCCTCATTCACCATTGTTTACATAATAAATCAGAGTCATTTTTATTCTTTAGAAATATCATCATCTAGAACAGGTATAGGTATTTTCAAGTTGCCTCTACTATCTGTGATTAAAGTTCTCTAGCCTCTGTCATCTGGATATTAGGTCCAAAGACCTACAGGTGTCAAGCCCATTCTCCTAATCTGAGGAGGTAAGAAATACGGTTGCAAGCACCCAGTTCATTTTACCTATCAGATTCCAGACAAGAGAATATTCTCTTTAAATGAGTGTTCCTTCGTGGAGATCCCATCAACAAGCCTCCATTCCCATCAACAAGCCTCCATACACAAGTGGCACTCAAAGTGTTCTCATGTTCCCATTGGAATCTTGAATTCATGTTTCCTTCATGTTTTATGAACCATGTGCCTTCATGCATACTCTGTCACTTCAGTTGTATCTGACCCTTTGCGACCCTATGGACTGTAGCCCTCCAGGCTCCTCTGTCCATGGGACTCTCCAGGCAGAACTACTGGAGTGAGTTGCTATGCCCTCTTCCAGGGGATTTTGGCAACCTAGGATCCAACTCATGTTTCTTGTGGCTCCTACATTGCAGGCAGATTCTTTACCACTAAACCACCAGGGAAGACCTTTATGGACCATAGTACCCACTTTAAAATTTTTATTTATTTATTTTAATTGGAGGCTAATTACTTTACAAGATTGTAATGGTTTTTGCCATACATTGACATAAATCAGCCATGGATGTACATGTGTTCCCCATCCTGAACCCCCCTCCCACTTCCCTCCCCATACCATCCCTCAGGGTCATCCCAGTGCACCAGCCCTGAGTACCCTGTCTCATGCATCGAACCTGGACTGGTAATCTATTTCACATATGATAATACATATGTTTCCATGCTATTCTCTCAAATCATCCCATCCTCACCTTCTCCCGCAGAGTCCAAAAGACTGTTCTTTACATCTGTGTCTCTTTTGCTGTATCNCTGGTAATCTATTTCACATATGATAATACATATGTTTCCATGCTATTCTCTCAAATCATCCCATCCTCACCTTCTCCCGCAGAGTCCAAAAGACTGTTCTTTACATCTGTGTCTCTTTTGCTGTATCACATATAGGGTCATTGTTACCATCTTTCTAAATTCCATATATATGCATTAGTATACTGTATTGGTGTTTTTCTTTCTGACTTACTTCACTCTGTATAATAGGCTCCAGTTTCATCTACCTCATTAGAACTAATTCAAATGCATTCTTTTTAATGGCCGAGTAATATTCCATTGTGTATATGTACTGCAGCTTTCTTATCCATTCATCTGTCTATGGACATCTAGGTTGCTTCCATGTCCTGACTATTGTAAACAGTGCTGCGATGAACATTGGGGTACATGTGTCTCTTTCAGTTCTGGTTTCCTTGGTGTGTATGCCCAGCAGTGGGATTACTGGGTCATAAGGCAGTTCTATTTCCAGTTGTTAAAGGAATCTCCACACTGTTCTCCATAGTGGCTGTATTAGTTTGCATTCCCACCAACAGTGTAAGAGGGTTCCTTTCTCTCCACCCCTCTCCAGCATTTATTGTTTGTAGACTTTTAGATAGCAGCCATTCTGACTGGTGTGAAAATGGTACCTCATTGTGGTTTTGATTTGCATTTCTCTGATAACGAGTGATGTTGAGCATCTTTTCATGTGTTTGTTAGCCATCTGTATGTCTTTAGGGAATTGTCTGTTTAGTTCTTTGGCCCATTTTTTAATTGGGTCATTTATTTTTCTGGAATTGAGCTGCATGAGCTGCTTGTATATTTTTGAGATTAATTCTTTGTCAGTTGCTTCATTAGCTATTATTTTTTTCCCATTCTGAAGGTTGTCTTTTCACCTTGCTTATAGTTTCCTTCATTGTGCAAAAGCTTTTAAGTTTAATTAGGTCCCATTTATTTATTTTTGCTTTTATTTCCAGTATTCTGGGAGGTGGGTCGTAGAGGATCCTGCTGTGATCCTCTCTGTGTCAGAGAGTGCTTTGCCTCTCTTCTCCTCTAGAAGTTTTATAGTTTCTGGTCTTACATTTAGGTTTTTTATCCATTTTGACTTTATTTTTGCGTATGGTGTTAGAAAGTATTCTAATTTCATTCTTTTACAAGTGGTTGACCAGTTTTCCCAGCACCACTTGTTAAAGACATTGTCTTTTTCCCATTGTATATTCTTGCCTCCTTTGTCAAAGATAAGGTGTCCATAGGTGCATGGATTTATCTCTGGGTTTTCTATTTTGTTCCATTGATCTATATTTCTGTCTTTGTGCCAGTATCATACTGTCTTGATGACTGTAGTTTTGTAGTATAGTCTGAAGTCAGGCAGGTTGATTCCTCCAGTTCCATTCTTCTTTCTCAAGATTGCTTTGGTTATTTGAGGGTTTTTTGTATTTCCATATAAATTGTGAGATTATTTGTTCAGGTTCTTTGAAAAATATTGTTTGTAGCTTGATAGGGATTAGATTGCTTTGGATAGTATACTCATTTTCACTATATTGATTCTTCCAATCCATGAACATGGTATATTTCTCCACCTATTTGTGTCATCTTTGATTTCTTTCATCAATGTTTTATAGTTTTATATATATAGGTCTTTAGTTTCTTTAGGTAGATTTATTCCTAAGTATTTTATTCTTTTTGTTGCAATGGTGAATGGAATTGTTTCCTTAATTTCTCTTTCTATTTTCCCATTGTTAGTGTATAGGATTGCAAGGGATTTCTGTGTGTTGATTTTATATCCTGCAACTTTACTATATTCATTGATTAGCTCTATTAATTTTCTGGTGGAATCTTTAGGGTTTTCTATGTAGAGGATCATGTCATCTGCAAACAGAATTTTATTTCTTCTTTTCCAATCTGGGTTCCTTTTATTTCTTTTTCTTCTTTGATTGCTGTGGCTAAAATTTCTAGAACTGGGTTGGGAAGATCCCCTGGAGAAGGAAATGGCAGCCCACTATAGTATTCTTGCCTGGAAAATCCCATGGACCACAGAGCCTGGTAGGTTACCCTCCATGGGGTCGCAAAGAGTCAGACATGACTGAGTGACTTCAATTTCACTTTACATGTTGAATAATAGTGGTGAGAGTGTGCACCCTTGTCTTGTTCCTGACTTTAGGGGAAATGCTTTCAATTTTTCACCATTGAGGATAATGTTTGCTGTGGGTTTATCATATTTGGCTTTTATTATGATGAGGTATGTCCCTTCTATTCCTGCTTTCTGGAAGGTTTTTTTTATCAAAAATGGATGTTGAATTGTGTCAAAGGCTTTCTCTGTATCTGTTGAGATAATAATTTGGTTTTTATCTTTCAAGTGTTTCATATGATGTATCACATTGATTGACTTGTGAAAACTGAAGAATCCTTGCATCCCTGGAATAAAGCCCACTTGGTAATGATGTATGATCTTTTTATTATGTTGTTGGATTCTGTTTGCTAGAATTTTTTTTAAAGGATTTTTGCATCTATGTTCATCAGTGATATTGGCCTGTAGTTTTCTTTTTTGTGAAATCTTTGTCTGGTTTTGATATTAGGATGATGGTGGCCTCATAGAATGAGTTTGGAAGGTTACCTTACTCTGAAATTTTCTGAAAGAGTTTGAGTAGGATAGGTGTTGACTCTTCTCTAAATTTTTGGTAGAATTCAACTGTGAAGCCATCTGGTGGCTTTTGTTTGCTGGAAAATTTCTGATTACAATTTTTATTTCTGTGCTTGTGATGGGCCTATTAAGATTTTCTATTTCTTCCTGGTTCAGTTTTGGAAAGTTATACTTTTATAAGAATTTGTCCATTTCTTCCAAGTTGTCCATTTTATTGGCATATAGTTGCTGATAGTAGTCTCTTATGATCCTTTGCATTTCTGTGTTGTCTGTTGTGATTTCTCCATTTTAATTTCTAATTTTGTTGATTTATTCTTCTCTCTGTTTTCCTTGATGAGTCTGGCTAATGGTTTGTCTATTTTATTTATCTTCTCAAAGAATCAGTTTTTAGCTTTGTTGATTTTTGCTATGGTCTCTTTTGTTTCTTTTTCATTTATTTCTGCCCTAATTTTTATGTTTTCTTTTCTTCTGCTAACCCTGGGGTTCTTCATTTCTTCTAGTTGCTTTAGGTGTAGAGTTAGGATATTTATTTGATTTTTCTCTTGTTTCTTGAGGTAGGCTTGTATTGCTATGAACCTTGCTGCTTTTACTGAATCCCATAGGTTTTTTGTTGTTGTGTTTTCCTTTTCATTTGTTTTTGTGCATATTTTGATTTCTTTTTTAATTTCTTCTGTGATTTGTTGGTTATTCAGAAGCATGTCATTTAGCCTCCATATATTTGTATTTTTAACAGTTTTCTGATTTTTATTTTTCCTGTAGTTGATATCTAATCTTACTGCATTTTGATCAGAAAAGATGCTTGGAATGATTTCAATTTTTTTGAATTTACCAAGGCTAGTTTTATGGCCCAGGACATGATCTATCCTAGAGAAGGTTCCGTGTACACTTGAGACAAAGGTGAAATTCATTGTTTTGGGGCATAGCATCCATTTTTTAAAAAGTGGTTTAACCAAGAGCAGCCTGTTATAAGTTCCATTTTTTCCCGTTGTGTTGTATAGACAATCAGAAGCTTGTGTGTGAAAAATTAAAATAGCAATAATAGTAATTGTGGGACTAGTGCCACATGATAGTAGCAATATCAGCTTTCAAAATCCTTTGAGTGTAAAAGTCTTACTTGTTTTATGAGCTGACACGTGGAGCTAGTCTTTAAAAAATAAGAAATAAGAATGGTGTCTTGCAGCTCAGATTTCATAAGAAAAAAATTGCATCTTTAATTAAGATTTATGGGCCTCAGTAGGGCCCAGCCAGAGGAGAAAAGTGGTTCAAGAGAGTAAAAACTAATGGTTAAAAATGAAACAATATGATTACAGGCCTTTAATTCCTCCTGCTTCTTTTGCAGAGCTTCCAGTGGCCCAAGGCAAAAGCAGGAAATTATTGTCTTTAAAATAGCATTATTTTGGCATAAAATGTTTATGAATTAAGGTGAAATTTGTAAGACTATCACCCTCACTTGAAAGGTTTCTCTTACTAGAAACAATGTTTAGCTTGGCGAAAAAAAATTCCTTAAGAACTAAAACACTCGTCTAAGTTTACATATAAGGGAAGATGCATGTAAACTGACATCTTTCCTGGTGCTGGTTTAGCACCTTTCCGTTTTCAGAGTAAGTAGTACGTGCTAGATCTCACTCCATCTTCCTGAAAAACTTAATGATGAAGCAGTCACAACAGATATTAGGATCTCTACTTTGAAGATGAAGGTTGTTTTTCAAGAGGTTAGGTTATTTGTTAAAAGACTGGAAATTGACATAAATAGAAGTTTAATCCCAAATCCAGTATTCACTCCCCTATACCATAGAGCTGTTCTTCTAAGACAACTAGACTGAGTTNTATATATATCACAATTTGTTTATCCATTCATTTGTCAATGGACATAATTTTCTTCCATATTCCACCAACTGTAAATAGTGCTTTGATGAACATTGGGGTACATGTGCCTATTTCATTTATGATACCCTAAGAATATATACCCAGTAGTGGGATTGTTGGTCATATGAAAGTTTTATTTCTAGTTTTCTTAAGGAATTTCCGTACGGTTCTCTATAGTGTCTGTATCAATTTGCAATACCACCAACAGTGTAAGTGAGTTCTCTTTCCGCCACACCCTCTATGGCATTTATTATTTGTAGACTTTTGATGATGGCCATTCTGACTGGTGTGAGATGATACCTTACTGTAGTTTTGATCTGCATTTCTCTAACTGAGCATTATTGAGCATCTTTTCATGTGTTTATTGGCCATCTGTATGTCTTCTTTGGAGAAATGTCTGTTTAGGTCTTCTGCTCACTTTTTGATTGGGTTTATTGTTTTTCTGGTATTGAGCAGCATGAGCTGCTTGTATATTTTAGAAATTATTCCCTTGTCAGCTGTTTCATTTCCTATTATTTTCTCCCATTCTGGGGGCTGTCTTTTCACCTTGCTTACAGTTTCCTTCATTGTGCAAAAGCTCTTTACTTTAATTAGCTCCAATTTGTTTATTTTTGTTTTTGTTTCTATTACTCTAGGAGGTGAGTCATAGAGGATCTTGCTGTGATTTATGTCAAAGAGTGCTCTGCCTATATTTTCCTCTAAGAGTTTTATAGTGTCTTGTCTTATATTTAGGTCTTTAATCCACTTTAATTTTCTTTCTGTGTATATATTAGAAAGTGCTCTGATTTATTTCTTTTACACATATGTGTGTGTTAGTCACTCAGTTGTGTCTGACTCTTTGCTACCCTATGGACTATAGCCCACCTGGCTCCTGTGTCCATGGAATTCTCCAGGCAAGAATACTGGTGTGGGTTGCCATTCCTTCTCCAAAGGATCCTCCCAACCCAGGAATCAAACCCAGGTCCCCCACACTGCAGTCAGATTCTTTACTGTCTGAGCCAACTGGTGTCCATTAGCAAATGTGTTTAAAGAACTGCCCAGTATTCCCAGCACCACTTATTGAATAAACTGTCTTTTTTCCATCGTATATTTTTGCCTCTGTCAAAGATAAGGTACAATATGTGCATGGATTTATCTCTGGGCTTTATATCTTGTTCCATTTATCTATATTTCTGTTTTTGTGCTGGCACCATATTCTCTTNCTTTTTTCCATCGTATATTTTTGCCTCTGTCAAAGATAAGGTACAATATGTGCATGGATTTATCTCTGGGCTTTATATCTTGTTCCATTTATCTATATTTCTGTTTTTGAGCTGGCACCATATTCTCTTGATGACTGTAGGTTTGTAGTATAGTCTCAAGTTGCTGCTGCTGCTGCTAAGTCACTTCAGTTGTGTCCAACTCTGTGCTACCCCATAGATGGCAGCCCACCAGGCTACCAGTCCCTGGGATTCCCCAGGCAAGAACACTGGAGTGGGATGCCATTTCCTTCTCCAATGCATGAAAGTAAAAAGTGAAAGCAAAGTCACTCAGTGATGCCATTTCCTTCTCCAATGCATGAAAGTAAAAAGTGAAAGCAAAGTCACTCAGTCGTGTCCTACTCTTCGCGACCCCATGAACTGCAGCCTACCAGGCTCCTCCATACATGGGATTTTCCAAGCAAGAGTACTGGAGTGGGGTGCCATTGTCTCAAGTTAGGAAGATTGATTCCTCCAGCTTCATTCTTCATTCTCAAGATTGCTTTGGCTCTTCAGGGTCCTTTGTGTTCCCATATACATTGTGAGATTATTTATTCTAGTTCTGTGAAAAATACCACTGATAGTTTGATAGGGATGCATTGAATTTATAGATTGCTTTGGATGGTATAATCATTCTCACAATATTGATACTTCCAATCCAAGAACATGGTATATCTCTCCATCTGTTTGTGTCATCTTTAATTTCTTTCATCAGTGTCATATAGTTTCTGCATACAGATCTTTTGTGTCTTTAGATAAATATATTCCTAATTAAGGGCTTCCCAGGTGGCACCAGTGGTAAAGAACCCACCTGCCAGTGCAGGAGACATGAGACACAGGTTCAATCGCTGGGGTGGGAAGATTCCCTGCAACCCACTCCAGTATTCTTGCCTGGATAATCCCATGAATAGCTGGCTGGCTACAGACCGTAGATCACCAAGTATCAGACATGACTGAAGTTACTTAGCATACATGCATGCATTCCTAAGTATTATAAAATTTTTGTTGCAATGACAAATGGGATTTTTCTCTTAACTGCTCTTTCTGATTTTTCATTGTTAGTGTATAGGAATGCAAGGAATTCTGTGTATTAATGTTTATCTGAGACTTCACTATGTTTTCTGATTGGCACTATTAATTTTCTGGTGGTATCTTGAGGGTTTTTTATATAAACAATCATGTCATCTGCAAAGAGAGTTTTATTTTCCTTTCCAATCTGGATTCTTTTATTTTTTTAATTTTGTTCTCTGATCTCTGTGGCTAAGACTACCAAAATTAAGTTGAATAATAATGGCAAAAGTGGGCATCTTTGTCTTGTTCCCAAATTTAGAGGAAATGCTTTCAGTTTTTCACCACTGAGAATAATAATTGCTGTGGGTTTGTTGTATATGACCTTTATTATGTTTATGTATGTTCTTTCTGTGCCTAGTTTCTGGAGAGTTTTCATCATAAACAGGTGTTGATTTTTTAAAAAGCTTTCTCAGCATCTATTGAGATGGTTATATGGTTCTTGGGAGAAGGCAATGACACCCCACTCCAGTACTCTTGCCTGGAAAATCCCGTGGATGGAGGAGCCTGGTAGGCTGCAGTCCATGAGGTCGCTAACAGTTGGACATGACTGAGTGACTTCACTTTCAATTTTCACTTTCATGCATTGGAGAGGGAAATGGCAACCCACTCCAGTATTTTTGCCTGGAAAATCCCAAGGACGGGGAAGCCTGGTAGGCTGCTGTCTATGGAGTCGCACAGAGTCGGACACAACTGAAGCAACTTAGCAGCAGCAGCAGAATATGGTTCTTATCTCTGAATTTGTTAATATGGTGTATCACATTGATTGATTTGTATATATTGAAGAATTCTTGCATCCCTGGGATTAAGCTCCCCTGATCATGATATATGATCTTTTAATGAGTTGAATTGTGTTTGCTAAAATTTTGTTGAGTATCTTTGCATCTATGTTCATCAGTGATATTCACCAGTGAATTTTTTCTCTGTGGCATCTTTGTTCACTTTTGGTAATAGGGTGACGGTGGCCTTGTTGAATGAGTTTGTGAGTTTTCCTTCCTCTGAAATTTTCTGAAAGAATTTGAGCAGGATAGGTATTAGCTCTTGTCTCAATCATTGGTAGAATTTAACTGTGAAGCCATCGGCCCCTGTGCTTTTGATCATCATTGGAAGATTCTTGATTACAGCTTCAATTTCTGTGCTTGTGATTGGTCTGCTCATATTTTCCTTTTTAAAAAGCTATAATTAGCTTTTTGAAGAATGTTTAAAATAGAAATTATTTTTTAAAGATGGAATTTATTGTTTTTCTTAATATATATATCACTGAATTGTAGTTGACATATACTGTTTCAGGTGCACAGCAAGGTGGTTCAGTTATCAGTTCAGTTCAGTCACTCAGTCGTGTCCGACTCTTTGNTTTAAAATAGAAATTATTTTTTAAAGATGGAATTTATTGTTTTTCTTAATATATATATCACTGAATTGTAGTTGACATATACTGTTTCAGGTGCACAGCAAGGTGGTTCAGTTATCAGTTCAGTTCAGTCGCTCAGTCGTGTCCGACTCTTTGCGACCCCATGAATCACAGCATGCCAGGCCGCCCTGTTCAGTTATACATATACAAATATATTATTTTTGAAATTATTTTTCACTTTGATGCTTTTTAACTGTGGTGTTGGAGAAGACTCTTGAGAGTCCCTTGGACTGCAAGGAGATCCAACCAGTCCATTCTGAAGGAGATAAGCCTTGGGATTTCTTTGGAAGGAATTATGCTGAAGCTGAAACTCCAGTACTTTGGCCACTTCATGCAAAGAGTTGACTCACTGGAAAGACTCTGATGCTGGGAGGGATTGGGGACAGGAGGAGAAGGGGACAACAGAGGGTGAGATGGCTGAANCCAGTCCATTCTGAAGGAGATAAGCCTTGGGATTTCTTTGGAAGGAATTATGCTGAAGCTGAAACTCCAGTACTTTGGCCACTTCATGCAAAGAGTTGACTCACTGGAAAGACTCTGATGCTGGGAGGGACTGGGGACAGGAGGAGAAGGGGACAACAGAGGATGAGATGGCTGAATGGCATCACCGACTCGACGGACGTGAGTCTGAGTGAACTCCGGGAGTTGGTGATGGACAGGGAGGCCTGGCGTGCTGTGTTTCATGGGGTTGCAAAGAGTCAGACATGACTGAGTGACTGAACTGAGAGGTTATTATAAGATATTGACTATAGGTCCCTGTGCTATACAGCAAATCTTTGGTGCTTGTTGCTTGTCTAGTTTTTAAATTATAAATCTAGCATTATTTTCATAGTAAGCCAAATAAATGGATTTGAAATGTCAGAAAATTTTAGATAAAAATTCATATGTTTTAAAAAAATATTTATGTTATGTATACTATATATGTATATATACAAAAGTTTTTCTACTATGCTTGATACAGGTTTGAGAAAGAGTATCAAAAAAAGAAAAAATGGATAAATTGAACAACATAAATAATGAAATGGGAGTGCTGAAAACGAAATAGAAAAAGTGAAACAAACTAGATAAAAGTAAAAGATCATCATATAGTGCAGTTGTTTTTAAACATGGCTGCACATTAAAAACAAATCTATGGCTTTGGAGGAAAAAGCAACACCTGGGCATTTTTCAAAAAATTCTAAGATAATTCTGAGATGCATTTGGATTTCAAAAAGTGATTACAGATTTTTCTAATAAATGGTATTTTTGTTGATATAGAATTATATTTTTTTGTTGGCCACTCATGATGCAATGGTTATTGTTGTAGTTCAGTCACCCAGTCATGTTCAGCTCTTTGCAACTCCATGGACTGTAGCATGCCAGGCCTCCCTGTCCCTCACCATCTCCTAAAGTTTATCCAAGTTCATGTCCATTGCATCAGTGATGCCATCCAGTCATCCCATCTTCTGGCACCCTCTTTTCCTTCTGCCCTCAATCTTTCCCAGCATCAGGGACTTTTCCAGTGAGTCAGTTGTTTGCATCAGATGACCAAAATACAGAGTTTTAGCTTCAGCATCAGTTTTTCCAATGATTATTAATGGTTGATTTCCCTTAAGACTGACTGGTTTGATCTCCTTGCTGTGCAAGCATCTCTGAGGAGTCTTCTTCTGCACCACAGTTCAAAGGCATCAATTCTTTGGTGCTCTGCCTTCTTTACAGTCCAGCTCTCACAACCATATGTGACCACTGGGAAGACCATAATCTTGGCTATACAGACCTTTGTTGGCAGAGTAATGTCTGCTTCTCAACACACTATCTAGGTTCATCCTAGCTTTCCTGCCAAGAAGCAATTGTCTTCTGATTTCGTGTCTGCAGTCACCATCTGTAGCAATTTTAGAGCCCCTTCATGGATCACTGCCTTTTTATGGTGAAGGGGTGTGTGTAACTCAGTGAAGCTATGAGCCATGCCTTGTAGGGCCACCTAAGATGGACGGGTCATAGCTGAGAGTTCTGATGAAATGTGATCCACTAGAGAAAGAAATGGCAAACCACCCAGTACACTTACTGTGAGAACCTCATGAACTGTAAAAAAAAGATACAATGGTGTTGAGTGAGTAATAGTTACATAATCACAATAGTAAAAAATGTTTGTCATTTTGCACATTTAATAGCCAGACCAAAAAAAAAGATAATTATAATTGCAAGCAATAATGAAAATATGATTAACCTAACAATAAAAACTAATTACATACAGTTTGAGGTGTCGAGCAGAGTGACTGCTCAGCCAGTATATGTTTTTTGGTTGGTGCATTTAATCCATTTACATTTAAGGTAATTATCGATGTGTGGGATTCTATTACCATTTTCTCAATTGTTTTGGGTTTATTTTCTGTCTTTTCCTTCTCTTGTGTTTCCTGCCTAAAGAAGTTCCTGTAGTATTTGTTGAAGATCTGGTGTGGTGGTGCTGAATTCTCTTAACTTTTCCTTGTCTGGAAAACTTTATTCTCCATTAAATCTGAATCAGAGCCTTGCTGGGGTAGAGTGTTCTTGGCTCTAGGTTCTTCCTTTCCATAACTTTCAATGTATTGTGCCGTTCCCTTCTGGATTGTAGAGTTTCTGTTGAGAAATCAGCTGATAAACTGATGGTCGTTTCCTTGTATGTTATTTGATATTTTTCTGTTGGTGCCTTTAATATTTTATCTTTGTCTTCAATTTTTGTCAGTTTGATTACTATGTCTCAGTATGAGTCCTTAGAACACAGTCTTGATGTGTTCCTCCTTGAGATTATCCTGCCTGGGACTCTGTGCTTCCTGGATTTGATTATTTCCTTTCCCATGTTAGGAAAGGAAAGATCTATTATCTCTTCAAATATTTTCTCAGGTCCTTTCTCTCTTTCTTCTTCTTCTAGGACCCCTATGTTGTGAATATTGATGTGTTTAAAATTGTCCCAGGGTTCTCTTTGTCTTCATTTTTTAAAAATATTCTGTTCTACAGCAATGATTTCCACCATTCTGTTCTCCAGGTCACTTATCTGTTCTTCTGCCTCAGTTATTCTGGTATTGATTTCTTCTAGTGTATTATTCATCTCTGTTTGCTTGTTCTTTAGTTTAACTAGGTTATTGATAAACATTTCTTGCTTCTTCTCCATTGTTTTCCTGAGATCCTGAATCATCTTCACTATCATAATTCTAAATTATTTTTCTGGAAAGTTGCCTATTTCCACTTCATTTAGTTGCTTTTCTGGGGTTTTATCTTGTCTCTTCATCTGGGACATAACTTTCTGCTTGTCATCCTGATTAACTCTCTATAATGTGATTTTTGTTCTAGCCTCTGTGGAATTGTGGTTCTTGCTTCTTCTGTCTGCCTCTGATGGAGAAGGCTGACGTTTGTATATGCTTCCTGATGAAAGGGACTGGGAGTGGGAAAAACTGGGTCTTGCTCTGGTGGCAGGACCTTGCTCAGTTCATTTCAGTCACTCAGTTGTGTCCAGCTCTTTGCAACTCCATGGACTGCACCACACCAGGCTTCCCTGTCCATCACCAACCTCTGGTGCTTGGTCAAACTCATGTCCATCGAGTTGGTGATGCCATCCAACCATCTCATNTTCATTATTTTCTGCTCTGATCTTTGTGATTTCTTTCCTCCTACTAACTTTAGGATATGGAAGTTCTTTTTCTAGTTGCTTTAGGTGTAAGTTTAGGCTATTTATTTGATACCTCTCTTCTTTGTCAAGCTAGGCTTGTATAACCATAAACTTTTGTCTTAGCATTGCTTTGCTGTACCTCATAGGATTTGAGTTGTCATGTTTTCATTGTCATTTGTTTCTAGGCATATTGTTATTTCCTTTTTGATTTCTTCAGTCATCTGTTCGTTATTCAAAAGCATATTGTTTAGCCTCTTTGTGTTTTTGTTTTTTATAGTTTTTCTTCCCTATGGGCAGGAGGAGAAGGGGACGACAGAGGATGAGATGGCTGGATGGCATCACCAACTCAATGGACGTGAGTCTGAGTGAACTCCAGGAGATGGTGATGGACAGGGAGGCCTGGTGTGCTGCGATTCATGGGGTCGCAAAGAGTCGGACACAACTGAGCGACTGAACTGAACTGAACTGATGCTGTGCTAAGTCATTTTAGTCAGGTCCAACTCTTTGCAACCCTATGGACTATAACCCACCAGGCTCCTCTGTCCATGGGATTCTCAAGGCAAGAGTACCGTCATGAGCTGAGATGCCCTCCTCCAGGGAATCTTCCTGACCCAGGGATTGAACCTGCGTCTCTTACATCTCCTGCATTGGCAGGGGTTTCTTTACCTCTAATGACATCAGGGAAGCCTTTTTTTCCTGTAGGTGGTATCTAATGGAGTTGTCAGAAAAGATGCTTGAAATGATTTCAATATTTTTAACTTTATCAAGCCTTGATTTGTGACCCAAGATGTGATCTATCCTGTAGAATGTTCCCTGTGCACCTGAGAAAAAAGTGAAATATATTGTTCTGGATTAAATGCCCTGTAGACATCAATTAGGTCCAACTGGTCCAGTGTATCATTTAAAGTTCATGTTTCTCTATTCATTTTCTGTCTGGATGATCTGTCCATTGGTTTGAGTAGGGTATTAAAGTCTCCCACCATTATTTTTATTTACTGTCAATATCCCCTTTAATATTGTTAGTATTTGTGTTGAGGTGCTCCTATATTGGGTACATATGTATTTATAATGATTACATTTTCTTCTTAGATTGATTCCTTGATCGTTATGTAGTGAGTATACTTCACTGTCTCCTGTAACATTATTTTAAAGTCTATTTTATCTGACATAAGTATTGATACTCCCATATTCTTTTGATTTCTGTTTGCATGGAGCATCTTTTCCCAGGCCCTTATTTTCAGTCTCTCTGTCTCTCAAGGTCTGTGGTAGGGCTGTTGTAGACAGCATATATAGGGGTCTTGATTTGTATCCATTCAGCTTATTTGTAATTTTGTCTGGAGTATTTAACCCATTTGAATGTTGGTGTCTCAATATTATCCTAGAGGTCTCTGAGACTGTCCTCATGACTTTTAATTCTTTTTTTATTTATTGTGTTCTGCTTCAGTTATTTCTGCCATTCTATATGTCACCTCACTTATCCATTCTTCTGCCTCAGTTACTCTGCTCTTGGTTCCCTCCAGTATATTTTTATTCTCATTTATTGCATTGTTCATTGTTGATTGTTTATTCCTTTAGGTTCTTGGTAAACATTTCTTGCATCTTTTCAATCTGTGCCTCCAGTCTATCCATGCATCCATTTTATTTTCAAGATTTTGGATCATCTTTACTATCATTACTCTGAATTATTTTTCAGTTAGATTGCCCACTTCCTCTTCATATTTTGGTCTTGTGGGCTTTTACCATGTTCCTTCAACTGCTGCACGTTTCTCTGTCTTTTCATTTTGTTTAATTTACTGTGTTTGGGGTCTCCTTTATGATGGCTGTAAGGCCATAGTTCCTTAATTGTGGGGTCTGCCCTCCATGGGTGAAGTAGGGCCAGTGCCTCGTTAAGTTTTCATGGCTGGGGGGAACTTGTACCTGTGTTATGGTGGATGGAGCTGGATCTTGTCTTTCTGGATGGCTGTGCCATGTCCACTGGTGTGTTTTGGAGTGTCCATGGGTTCAGTATGGCTTTGGGCAACTTGTCTGATAATGTGAGGGGTTGTGTTCCATTTTGCTGAAGGAATAGTATGGGGCATCCAGCACTGGAGCTTTCTGGCTTTGGGTTGGGGCCTGATCTTAATGTTGAGATGGAGGCCTTTGGGAGCACTCTCATCTATTAATGTTATATGGGGTTGGGAGTTCTCTGGTGATCCAAAGTCCTGGAGTGAAGCCTCCTGCCTTACAGGTTCAGGCCCAACCCGTTACAGTAATATCAAGACTTCACAGGCCACACAACACAGAAAAGAAAACCTGTAGACCAATAGTGAAATAACTCAATAGTCAAGAACACCCAAAGAGATTCACACACTTATATATGGAAAAGAAGAGGGAAGAAAGAGAAAAAGGGAAAAGAATGATAAGATGAGTCAAAAGAGAAGAGAGCAATCAAGCCAATAATCAAACCTCTAAGTGAAAATCAACACTGTTAATTAGACTCTCAAAGATACAATATTAAAAACAAAAGATTAAAATATAAAAATGTGGGAAAATACTAGACTCTCAAAAATACAAAATCAAAAACCTCAAAAGCAAAAATAAAAAACACAGAATTTATTAAAAATAGGGTTTTTAAGGTAAAGGTAAGTTATAAAAATAAAAATTAAAAGAGTAACAAAAAATCGTATCAGGACAATATGAGAAAAACATTTTTATAAGGAAAAAAAGTGGGGTATATATAGTGAGTGGTACTGAGAGAAATGTCTAAGTGATTCTTCCATTTTCCTGCTCTAGTCAATTTGCCTACTCAGAAAGTCTTCTGATATTTGTAGGAAGGTCTCTGGATCTGTTGTGAGTAGTGTTGGGTCAGCTCAGACTCAGATCTTTCCTTGTTCTAGCTTGTACCTGTTTTCAAAGTCTGCAGTTTCCTCTAATGGGCACAGTCTGAGGCTAATTGCAGAAATTTAAATCTTTGCTCCTGCCACCTTGGGGTGGTTTTCCCTTCTTTCCTTTGCTTAGGCAGCCCCTGGCTTTCCACCTTGTTTGGGGGCCTGCCTCTGCTTATAAGTCTCTCTCCAGTGTCTGTTCTCTGCCCAGACACAAGGGGATGAAAGTAGCTGCTTATTAAGGCTCATTTGTGCTGGGAAGGAGGAAGGATACAGCAGACACCACTGAGGTGCTTGGGGAGTGCTCCCTGAGGCTGGTTCCTGAAAGAGGTTGCTCCAGCCTGAGGTTGGTCATGCACTTCTCCAGGGGAGTTAGTCTCGGGGTTGTGAAACCCTTGGCAGAGTTGATTCATTCAGATTCCCAGGGAGACATGGGTAGCAGCACACGGCCACTGACAGCTTGACAGTAGTTGCAAATCTCTGGGGTCTGGACTTTAGCAGCCCCCTGTCTTCCATCTCTGGTGTTTACACCTGCTTCCCTGCCTCTAGGGCTGTAGACTGCAGCCAGCTCACCTCCTTTCAGCATTCCCTAGGGCAGGATCCTTGGTTCCGGGAGTGAGTGAAGTTAGAGAGCAGCATTAGAGTGTTGCCGTGGAAATTACCCTTTGCTTCTCAGGCGTCCCAGGGTGTTCCCTGGTCTGCCCCTGCAGTGTCACATAGCCCCCTCAGAATGACTTCATAGCAGTCAACTCTGGCTCTACCCCAAGGACAGACCCCTGAGGCCTGAACCTCCACCCCCAGCTCCAACTTGCTGCAGGTTGATGTGAGCATGTGAGCCACTTCTCAGCTGTGAAGTGACATTCAGCAAGATCTCTGTGGCAAATTTTCTCCATTTTGCCTTCAGAGCACCTGTCTCACTGCATTCCCCTCTGAGGCTCTGAAGATCCCCACAGAGCCCCGTGTGAAGGAGTTTCCTGCTCTGTGGAAATTTTTCCTCCTTCATGACTCCCTTCCCGGGATGCAGATCCCCATCCCAAACCCCTTTGTCTCCCATTTTGTCTTTCTCTTTCGCTCTACCTAATTCCAAGGAGACTGGTTTGCCTTTCTGAAAACCTGGGGTCCTCTGCCAGTGTTCAGTAGATGTTCTGTGGGAATTGTTCCACAAGCAGATGTTTTTTTGATATATTTGTGGAGGAGAAAGTGGTCTCACCACTCTGTTCCTCTGTCATCTTGAAAGTTCCTCCTCTTAGTTGCTTCTTCATACCTTCATGGATTCAAAAATGTGAGAAAGATCCCACAGGATCAGGGGGCAGGTGGTCTGGATTCACTTCACAATTCTACCACCGACCTGTGTGTTGACCTTGGACAATACACAAAGTCCTGGCCTCAAATTCTTCCTTGCTAAAATGAAGAGGAAACTGAGGCACTGAAAATTCAATGAGCTAATTCTTCTGTGGCTGATTCATGTCAATGTATGGCAAAACCAATACAGTATTGTAAAGTAGAATAAAGTATTTTAAAAATAAAATAAAACTTGAACACAGGGGGAAAAAAATTCTTTGAATAGAATTTTCTTTCACATTACAGCACCTGATAAATGTTGGCGTTAGGAATTATCATTTTTATTAGTTTCTGTATTCACCATGTTTTTCTCCATATTTATTTGCTTAAGGGATAAATCAAGAAATAGTTGGATAAATGAATAATGCATTTTGTCTACTATATCTTAATTGTTTAAGAAGTGTGGATTTCTTTCTTTAAATATAATATGATTTCCTCGATATTAAGATGGCTCTGAACTCCCATGTGTTCTCCACAGCACATCATCACCATGCTACAGATTTNATGAATAATGCATTTTGTCTACTATATCTTAATTGTTTAAGAAGTGTGAATTTCTTTCTTTAAATATAATATGATTTCCTCAATATTAAGATGGCTCTGAACTCCTATGTGTTCTCCACAGCACATCATCACCATGCTACAGATTTATTATTTTGCTTCTCAATAAATATGAAATAAACATAGCAACAACAACAAAAAAGAGTATCTTGCAAGCAGCCAATGCATAATTTTTTCTTGGTTGCACTCAGATTTTCATGACTGTAACCAAGAAAAATGACAACTGATGACAGGAATCTGAAAGTGATATGTTCCCGTCTCTCCTATGCAATTTTTAGATGTTTGTTTTATCTGTCTTCCCCCTGGAGTTGCCTGTGTTCCTCCAATATGTTTTTAAATCTCAGGGAACTCCAGGAATGACTTCAGAAGACATCTTGTAAACCTGTACAGACCTACCATTAGCATTTCCATCAGGAGAACCTCCTGCTGAATGGCCTTAATCTAAAAAGATGTAATAATCAGGAAATCTTTGAGCTTGAACAGAGCCCTAGAAATATTCTGGCACCAAGCTGAGAGTAACTGAGAGGATGAAGATATTGCAAAGTATAAGAATGTTAAATACAACAGAAAAAAATGGCAAGAGAAGATGTGATCAAGATACTCAACATCATGATATCCTGCCTGAAAATTGTTTGTTTCTTAAAAATGTACTCATTCCATGAGTTGTGAAAGCACAGACTGAAGTTAAGGCATGTATATTTAGAATGCACAGAGGAGAAATATGAAGTTCATAAATAGCCTCTGGACCACACCTGATGCCTGATGAATGCATTAAAATATATGCCTGTATAGAATGCTTAAGCAGGTATTATATTGTTGATAATATATGCCGTTAAGTAAAGACAAACAGGCTTCCCTGGTGGCTCAGACAATAAAGAATCTGCCCACAAAGTGGGAGACCTGTGTTTAATTCCTGGGTCAGGAAGATCACCTGGAGAAGGAAATGGCTACCCACTCCATTATTCTTGCCTGGAGAATTCCATGAACAAAGAAGCCTGGTGGACTACAGTCCATGGGGTTACATAGAGTCAGACATGACTGAGTGACTAACACTTTCAGTTTGAAGTAAAGATAATCAGGTATCTTAAGGCATACAATCTTGGAGACATCAATGAGGGATTCTTGTTTGCTGTCTGAACAAATCGTCACATCTGTCTAGCTACATGTGCTGCTAACAGAATCACATTCTGTCTATGAATGTGGACAGGAGAGAAATGTACCAGATGTCTCTACTGCCTGGTTAGCCAAAGCCAGGAGAATGAATCAGTCATATGGTTGCTCCACGTATTCTTTTTCCCTTGGAGCATTTTGGCAACTGAAACCTCAGAAGTAATCAATCATTTACTGTGTTGGTCAGAATGGATTAGTAGTGTTATAGTAATAGACACCCCCAAAATCTCACTATCTGAGGACAAGGTTTCCTTTCTTGTTCATTCTACATGTTCATCTTGTGTGGACTGAGATTTCTGCTCCTCTACATGCTCAACTTCAGGCCCCAGGCTGACAGAATAGCCACTGCCTGGAACCGATAGTCACTGTGGCATTAGGAAAGTGTGCTCTGAGGAGTCTCATCAATACTTAAATGCTCTGGCTGGAAGTGACATACAACAATTCCTCTCATAACTCATTGGCCAGAATTAGAATTGCTCCAACTGTGAGAGGCTCAGTAAGTTTAATTTTCTCAGGTGCCTCTAAAACAGAGAGGCAGGAATAGTGTAAACAGCATTAAGAACTTCCTCAGCCAGCAAGATGAACAAATATCCTATTGTGAACTTGAACAAAGCACCAAGGGTAGGGGATGGGAGAGTATACAACCTCATCTTTGCCCTACAATGTTTTTGGAGAACTAGACATCCAGAAAGACAGCAAAAGTTAGCTAAGTATTGAAGATCACTTATAATCAATTCATGCACGCTCAGTTGTACAGCTATGTCCAACTCTATGCAACCCTGGGGTCTATAGCTGGCCAGGCTCCTCTGTCCATGGGATTCTCCCAACATGAATATTGGAGAGGGTTGCCATTTCCTCCTCCAGGAGATATTCCCAATCCAGGGATCAAACTCACATCTCCTCCATCTCCTGCATTAGCAGGCAGATTATTTACAGCTGAGCCACCAGAAAACCATTTACATCGGAGGAACTATGAAATCCCAAGATCCAGAACACCAGAACAGCACATAATTTCCTATTTAATATGTTGCAAACTGAATATTTCAAATTATACCCTTCAGATCATTAATGATCCCACATTCTACTCTTAAATTTATTCAGATTACTCTTTTGAAAAATCATTATGTTATTGGATTTTTTTCTATTCACTTCTAATAAGTAAAATTGCTTTCCATGCAGAGACCATTTTATACACACACATAAAATATTCAGATTCTCTTGCATTCATACTATTTTCCATTCAAAATTCACTTTTTTTAAGTCTACAGAGAGATGAGGTGGTGATCTACAGACACTCTTTTCCTAGGAAGTGAAAGTGAAAGTGAAGTCACTCAGTCATGTCCGACTCTTTGCAATCCCATGAACTATAGCCTACAGGCTTCTCCATCCATGGAATTTTCCAGGCAAGAGTACTGGAGTGGGTTGCCATTTCCTTCTCCAGGGTATTTTCCTGACCCGGGGATCAAATCTAGGTCTTCCACATTGCAGGCAGGCACTTTACCATCTGAGCTACCAGGGAAGCCCTTTTCCTAGGAGCATTGGTTGATTCTTACAACATGAAAAGAGGAGAAACAATCAGACTAGGATTTGCCTACTCAGAAGACCACTACTGGGGACTAGGTAACCTGTATATTTGGTGATCTCATAGGACTAGAGACTATTTTAGAGACTTGGGAAGATTCGTAAGTGTGTGATTTCTCCCTCAAGGGATATGTCAAATTCTTAGAGTACATGGGATGGAAAGTTAAAAGATAACAGAAGCCTCTGAAAAGCAGGGCAGAACTGTTGGTAGTATGGCAGTCCTAGGGAAAGAAAGATTAGAATTGGAGAACTACCTCTCAGCTGAAAGTTCTCTAGTGATACACTAGACTGAGTCTTCCAAACCTGCAGCCCAGGGTCAATTGCATTCAGTCCCTGATTGGAATAAAGATAATCAGCTATCACTGAATGAGTCTAGAAGAGGAAAGGGTGAATCCTCTTAGAAGATCACACCTTCTTTCACTAACAATGTTTATATACGATATCAAGTATTTGATAAAAAAATTACTAGGTATGCTTAAAAAGGAATGAGAAAATTGAGAACAATGAGAAAAACATAATAATAAACTGAGTATCATCTAGATTTAGGTTTTGGAAAGAATGAAACTTTGATGTTAAAATGATAAATATTTTTAATATAGTCAAAGATATAAATAAAATGGACTACAAGTAGAAAATTTCACCAGAACTTAAAAAAAATCAATAGAAATTTCAAAACTTGAAAATAAGATGCTTAAAAATAAGAGCCCAAGGGATAAGTTAAAATACCAATAGGATACAGAGTACTAGATTAGATAGATTATAGGTAGATGATATAGACATCTGAATATAGATACCTTCCAATCTGAAGCACAGAAAAAGTGGAATATACAGAAAAGTTTAAAGATACACATGTACACAAAAACAGAGACAGAAAAGGAGTTGTAAGAGAATGGGCAAAACGGTATTTGAAGGAATCACCAACTGAACTTCTACAGACTAGTGGCAAAAAATAAATTCCAAATATACATTAAAAATTTATAACAGCATCAAAACATCAAACACCTAGTAATATATCCAGTAAAGCATATGTAAGAGATGAATACTGAAAAGTATATTATTGAGAGAAATACAAGAAAAACTTAGTAAATTGAAGAATATACTATGACTATGGACTGGGAAGCTCAATATTGCAGAGAATAATTCTCCCCAATTAATAGAGATTCCAAGTCTAGAGATTCAAGTCAATTCAAACATAAATCAGAACATGGCTGTGTGAGTCTAAACTGACAAGCTTGTTCTAACTTTATATCCCCATGCAAAAGGCTAAAAATATCTTGAAGAAGTGTAAATCCTATTCCTGGACTTCAGCTGAAAGATGGCAAAAATTATTATAATGTTTAATATTTAAGAAATTGTACTTTTGGCAAAACAGTAGCAAAACAAACATAAAGAAGTAGAACAGAATGGTGAATTCAGAAACTGATTCGTACCTATAAAGGCATCTAATTTAGGATAAACTGTAACACTATACTTCATTCCCAGGTAGCTCTACTGGCAAAGAACCTGCCTGCCAGTGCAGGTAGATGTAAGAGACAAGGGTTCAATCCCTGGGTTGGGAAGATCCACTGGAGGAGGGCACAGCAATCCTGCCTGGAGAATCTCATGAACAGAGGAGCCTGGTGGGATATAGTCCATAGGGTTGCACCGAGTTGGAAATGACCCAAATGATTTAGCACTTAGCATGCACATAGTACCCTGGGAAAGAGATGGACTTTTCAATAAATGGTTATTGTGGGGAAAATATCATAAATTAAAAATCAGTTCCAGATGGATGATATATCTAAATATAAGCAGAAAATCAATAATTGGTTTATAGGAAATTGTAGGAGAATATCTTTATGATGAAGGAGGCAAAGAAAAAGCAAGAGAGTTACAGAAAAACAATTACTTCTGCTTTATTGACTATGCCAAAGCCTTTGACTGTGTGGATCACAATAAACTGTAGAAAATTCTGAAAGATATCAGAATATCAGACCACCTGACCTGCCTCTTGAGAAATCTGTATGCAGGTCAGGAAGCAACAGTTAGAACTGGACATGGAACAACAGACTGGTTCCAAATCAGGAAAGGAGTATGTCAAGGCTATATATTCTCACCCTGCTTATTTAACTTATATGCAGAGTACATCATGAGAAATGCTGGGCTGGAAGAAGCACAAGCTGGAATCAAGATAGCCAGGAGAAATATCAATAACCTCAGATATGCAGATGACACCACTCTTATGGCAGAAAGTGAAGAGGAACTAAAAAGCCTCTTGATGAAAGTGAAAGAGGAGAGTGAAAAAGTTGGCTTAAAGCTCAACATTAAGAAAACGAAAATCATGGCATCCGGTCCCATCACTTCATGGCAAATAGATGGAGAAACAGTGGAAACAGTGGCATATTTCACTTTTTAGGGCTCCAAAATCACTGCAGATGGTGATTTCAGCCATGAAGTTAAAAGACACTTACTCCTTGGATGAAAGTTTATGACCAACCTAGACAGTCTATTAAAAAGCAGAGACATTACTTTGCCAACAAAGATCTGTCCAGTCCGGGCTATGGTTTTTCCAATAGTCATGTATGGACGTGAGAGTTGGACTATAAAGAAAGTTGGGCGCCGAAGAATTGATGCTTTTGAATTGTGATATTGGAGAGGACTCTTGAGAGTCCCTTGGACAACAAGGAAATCCAACCAGTCCATCCTAAAGGAAATCAGTCCTGAATATTCATTGGAAGGACTGATGCTGAGGCTGAAACTCCAATACTTTGGCCACCTGATGTGAAGAGCTCAGTCATTTGAAAAGACCCTCATGCTGGGAAAGATTGAAGGCAAGAGGAGAAGGGGATGACAGAGGATAAGATGGTTGGATGTCATCACCGACTCAATGGACATGAGTTTGAGTAAACTCTGGGACTTAGTGATGGACAGGGAGGCCTGGTGTGCTACAGTCCATGAGGTCACAAACAGTCAGACACGGCTGAACAACTGAACCGAACTGAACTGAACAGAGGCAAAGACAGCTTCAGTAGTGTAGCTGCTCAGTCATGGCCGACTCTTTGTAATTCCATGGACTGTTGTCTGCCAGGCTCCTCTATCTGTGGGGATTCTCCAGGCAAGAATACTGGAATGGGTTTCCATTCCCTTCTCCAGGGGATCTTCCCAACCCAAGGACTGAATCCAGGTCTCCTGCACTGAAGGCAGAATCTTTACTATCTGAGCCACCAGGGAGGCCCACACATTGCTGTATTTAAGATGAAATGGCAGGGCAGGCTTCAAGATGGCGGAAGAATAGAACAGAGAGACCACCTTCTCCACCACAAATATATCAAAAGATCCTCTCTATGTGGAACTGTTCCCACAGAACAACTTCTGAATGCTGGCAGAGGGCCCCAGATGTCCAGAGAAGCAAGCCAATCTCCTTGAAATGAGGTAGGGCAAGGATAAAGACAAAAAGGGGGACAAAGAATTTCAGGTCAGGGAGACCCTTCCTGGGGAGAGTTATGAAGGAGGAGAATTTTCCACACAATAGGAAACCCTGTCACAGATGGGGTCAGGGGGAACTTAGGAACCTCAGAGTAAAGCACAATGAGGCAAAAGGAAGAAAATTCACCACAGAGACCATGCAGAATGACAATATACAGCCAAGTGGCTCACCGCTTGAATCTGCCTGCAGCCTGTGGGGGCTGGGTGTGGAGGCATGGGCTACATGGGCCTTGGCTTCATGGTTGAAAGCCATGAAGACACTCTGAGGGGACTAATGTGACACAGCACAGGCGGGACAGGGAAAACTCTGGGAATGCCAGAGAAACAAAAGATCATTCCCACAGGAAGTCTCTAACACTGCACTCTAACTCTGCATGCTCATGGAACAAAGGACCCCGCCTTAGCAAATACCAAAGGGGTGCCAGCTGGCTGCAATCTAGAGCCCCAGAAGCAGAGAAGCAGGTCGCCAGAGGTGGAAGGCTAGGAGTCACTACAATCTCGGCCCCAGATGTCCCATCTACCGCCAAGTTGTGAGCAGCCACTAGTCACTATCCCAGTCTTCCTGGGATCCTGAGTAGCACAGAACTACCAAGAGTGTCACCACCTGAAACCAGCTTCTCTGGGGAAATGCATGGCCCACCTAAGACGGTGCCCTCAAGGCCCAGCCAGGAGCCTGAACAGCTTGCTTCTGCCAAGGGTCCCACAAACTAGGAGGTGCACACCCACCTGAGGCTGTGGTAATCCCGCCTGTGGTCCAGCCACAGTGCAGCAGATTAAAAGTCTGCAGTTAACTTGAGACTGTACACTTTAGGAGCAACTGTGGACTTTGAGAGCAAATACAAGCTGGAGAAAGGGAAGTTCTGAGTTTAAACTGACTCCACACTTGCCCACAACAGGTCTGAAGATGTTCCTATGTATATGGAAGGAGCTTCTCAGTAGGCAAATTGATTGGAGCAATAAAACAAAAAAATCAATCACATGAATATTCCTCTCACTACCACCATATATGTACTCACCACCCCCTATAAATTTTTAAAATTATTTTTCTAAATTACTTTTTAGTATTTTTATCATTATTTATTTTATTTTCTCCACTCCTTTTATTCCCTCATACTGTCCAAACATGGTTCTTTATTACTTCTTTAATTTTTATTTTTTGTACATTACTTTTACTTTTCTAAAAATGCCTTATTTTTTAAAATTCCATATTTTTTTATTTTTGTGTTTAATATTTTGCTTTCTATATTTTACTTCTGTGAATCTAATTTTTATTCTAGGTTTTTAGTTTTTGCTTTTTTTATAANGATCTGTCCAGTCCGGGCTATGGTTTTTCCAATAGTCATGTATGGACGTGAGAGTTGGACTATAAAGAAAGTTGGGCGCCGAAGAATTGATGCTTTTGAATTGTGATATTGGAGAGGACTCTTGAGAGTCCCTTGGACAACAAGGAAATCCAACCAGTCCATCCTAAAGGAAATCAGTCCTGAATATTCATTGGAAGGACTGATGCTGAGGCTGAAACTCCAATACTTTGGCCACCTGATGTGAAGAGCTCAGTCATTTGAAAAGACCCTCATGCTGGGAAAGATTGAAGGCAAGAGGAGAAGGGGATGACAGAGGATAAGATGGTTGGATGTCATCACCGACTCAATGGACATGAGTTTGAGTAAACTCTGGGACTTAGTGATGGACAGGGAGGCCTGGTGTGCTACAGTCCATGAGGTCACAAACAGTCAGACACGGCTGAACAACTGAACCGAACTGAACTGAACAGAGGCAAAGACAGCTTCAGTAGTGTAGCTGCTCAGTCATGGCCGACTCTTTGTAATTCCATGGACTGTTGTCTGCCAGGCTCCTCTATCTGTGGGGATTCTCCAGGCAAGAATACTGGAATGGGTTTCCATTCCCTTCTCCAGGGGATCTTCCCAACCCAAGGACTGAATCCAGGTCTCCTGCACTGAAGGCAGAATCTTTACTATCTGAGCCACCAGGGAGGCCCACACATTGCTGTATTTAAGATGAAATGGCAGGGCAGGCTTCAAGATGGCGGAAGAATAGAACAGAGAGACCACCTTCTCCACCACAAATATATCAAAAGATCCTCTCTATGTGGAACTGTTCCCACAGAACAACTTCTGAATGCTGGCAGAGGGCCCCAGATGTCCAGAGAAGCAAGCCAATCTCCTTGAAATGAGGTAGGGCAAGGATAAAGACAAAAAGGGGGACAAAGAATTTCAGGTCAGGGAGACCCTTCCTGGGGAGAGTTATGAAGGAGGAGAATTTTCCACACAATAGGAAACCCTGTCACAGATGGGGTCAGGGGGAACTTAGGAACCTCAGAGTAAAGCACAATGAGGCAAAAGGAAGAAAATTCACCACAGAGACCATGCAGAATGACAATATACAGCCAAGTGGCTCACCGCTTGAATCTGCCTGCAGCCTGTGGGGGCTGGGTGTGGAGGCATGGGCTACATGGGCCTTGGCTTCATGGTTGAAAGCCATGAAGACACTCTGAGGGGACTAATGTGACACAGCACAGGCGGGACAGGGAAAACTCTGGGAATGCCAGAGAAACAAAAGATCATTCCCACAGGAAGTCTCTAACACTGCACTCTAACTCTGCATGCTCATGGAACAAAGGACCCCGCCTTAGCAAATACCAAAGGGGTGCCAGCTGGCTGCAATCTAGA
Organism: Raphicerus campestris; assembly: GCA_006410735.1. Lineage (NCBI taxonomy): Eukaryota > Metazoa > Chordata > Mammalia > Artiodactyla > Bovidae > Raphicerus > Raphicerus campestris. The sequence continues at coordinate 54,594 of SJYW01015901.1, forward strand.
GCCCCAGAAGCAGAGAAGCAGGTCGCCAGAGGTGGAAGGCTAGGAGTCACTACAATCTCGGCCCCAGATGTCCCATCTACCGCCAAGTTGTGAGCAGCCACTAGTCACTATCCCAGTCTTCCTGGGATCCTGAGTAGCACAGAACTACCAAGAGTGTCACCACCTGAAACCAGCTTCTCTGGGGAAATGCATGGCCCACCTAAGACGGTGCCCTCAAGGCCCAGCCAGGAGCCTGAACAGCTTGCTTCTGCCAAGGGTCCCACAAACTAGGAGGTGCACACCCACCTGAGGCTGTGGTAATCCCGCCTGTGGTCCAGCCACAGTGCAGCAGATTAAAAGTCTGCAGTTAACTTGAGACTGTACACTTTAGGAGCAACTGTGGACTTTGAGAGCAAATACAAGCTGGAGAAAGGGAAGTTCTGAGTTTAAACTGACTCCACACTTGCCCACAACAGGTCTGAAGATGTTCCTATGTATATGGAAGGAGCTTCTCAGTAGGCAAATTGATTGGAGCAATAAAACAAAAAAATCAATCACATGAATATTCCTCTCACTACCACCATATATGTACTCACCACCCCCTATAAATTTTTAAAATTATTTTTCTAAATTACTTTTTAGTATTTTTATCATTATTTATTTTATTTTCTCCACTCCTTTTATTCCCTCATACTGTCCAAACATGGTTCTTTATTACTTCTTTAATTTTTATTTTTTGTACATTACTTTTACTTTTCTAAAAATGCCTTATTTTTTAAAATTCCATATTTTTTTATTTTTGTGTTTAATATTTTGCTTTCTATATTTTACTTCTGTGAATCTAATTTTTATTCTAGGTTTTTAGTTTTTGCTTTTTTTATAATTAATTTTGTATCTTTGAGGATCTAAATTTTAGGATCCATATTCACTTAGAGATTTGATTATTGTCTTTATTGCTCTCTTCTCTTTTGACTCACTTTTCTCCTTCTTTTCACCTCTTTCTCTTTCTTCTATTCTCTATATAACTCTGTGAATCTCTTGGTTGTTCCTGGCAGTGGACAGTGGTTTCACCATTAATCTAGGGGGTTTTGTCTTCTGTTCTATGTGNATCATGGCATCCGGTCCCATCACTTCATGGCAAATAGATGGAGAAACAGTGGAAACAGTGGCAGATTTCACTTTTTAGGGCTCCAAAATCACTGCAGATGGTGATTTCAGCCATGAAGTTAAAAGACACTTACTCCTTGGATGAAAGTTTATGACCAACCTAGACAGTCTATTAAAAAGCAGAGACATTACTTTGCCAACAAACATCTGTCCAGTCCGGGCTATGGTTTTTCCAATAGTCATGTATGGACGTGAAAGTTGGACTATAAGGAAAGTTGGGTGCCGAAGAATTGATGCTTTTGAATTGTGATATTGGAGAAGACTCTTGAGAGTCCCTTGGACAACAAGGAAATCCAACCAGTCCATCCTAAAGGAAATCAGTCCTGAATATTTATTGGAAGGACTGATGCTGAGGCTGAAACTCCAATACTTTGGCCACCTGATGTGAAGAGCTCAGTCGTTTGAAAAGACCCTCATGCTGGGAAAGATTGAAGGCAAGAGGAGAAGGGGATGACAGCGGATGAGATGGTTGGATGGCATCACCGACTCAATGGACATGAGTTTGAGTAAACTCTGGGACTTAGTGATGGACAGGGAGGCCTGGTGTGCTACAGTCCATGGGGTCACAAAGAGTCACACACAACTGAACAACTAAACCGAACTGAACTGAACAGAGGCAAAGACAGCTTAAGTAGTGTAGCTGCTCAGTCATGGCCAACTCTTTGTAATTCCATGGACTGTTGTCTGCCAGGCTCCTCTGTCTGTGGGGATTCTCCAGGCAAGAATACTGGAATGGGTTGCCATTCCCTTCTCCAGGGGATCTTCCCAACCCAAGGACTGAACCCAGGTCTCCTGCATTGAAGGCAGAATCTTTACTATCTGAGCCACCAGGGAGGCCCACACACTGCTGTATTTAAGATGAAATGGCAGGGCAGGCTTCAAGATGGCGGAAGAGTAGAACAGAGAGACCACCTTCTCCACCACAAATATATCAAAAGATCCTCTCTATGTGGAACTATTCCCACAGAACAACTTCTGAATGCTGGCAGAGGGCCCCAGATGTCCAGAGAAGCAAGCCAATCTCCTTGAAATGAGGTAGGGCAAGGATAAAGACAAAAAGGGAAACAAAGAATTTCAGGTCAGGGGGACCCTTCCTGGCGAGAGTTGTGAAGGAGGAGAATTTTCCACACAATAGGAAACCCTGTCACAGATGGGGTCAGGGGGAACTTAGGAACCTCAGAGTAAAGCACAATGAGGCAAAAGGAAGAAAATTCACCACAGAGACCATGCAGAATGACAATATACAGCCAAGTGGCTCACTGCTTGAATCTGCCTGCAGCCTGTGGGGGCTGGGTGTGGAGGCATGGGCTACATGGGCCTCAGCTTCATGGTTGAAAGCCATGAAGACACTCTGAGGGGACTAATGTGACACAGCACAGGCAGGACAGGGAAAACTCTGGGAATGCCAGAGAAACAAAAGATCATTCCCACAGGAAGTCTCTAACACTGCACTCTCACTTTGCGTGCTCATGGAACAAAGGACCCCGCCTTAGCAAATACCAAAGGGGTGCCAGCTGGCTGCAATCTAGAGCCCCAGAAGCAGAGNCGCTTGAATCTGCCTGCAGCCTGTGGGGGCTGGGTGTGGAGGCATGGGCTACATGGGCCTTGGCTTCATGGTTGAAAGCCATGAAGACACTCTGAGGGGACTAATGTGACACAGCACAGGCGGGACAGGGAAAACTCTGGGAATGCCAGAGAAACAAAAGATCATTCCCACAGGAAGTCTCTAACACTGCACTCTAACTCTGCATGCTCATGGAACAAAGGACCCCGCCTTAGCAAATACCAAAGGGGTGCCAGCTGGCTGCAATCTAGAGCCCCAGAAGCAGAGAAGCAGGTCGCCAGAGGTGGAAGGCTAGGAGTCACTACAATCTCGGCCCCAGATGTCCCATCTACCGCCAAGTTGTGAGCAGCCACTAGTCACTATCCCAGTCTTCCTGGGATCCTGAGTAGCACAGAACTACCAAGAGTGTCACCACCTGAAACCAGCTTCTCTGGGGAAATGCATGGCCCACCTAAGACGGTGCCCTCAAGGCCCAGCCAGGAGCCTGAACAGCTTGCTTCTGCCAAGGGTCCCACAAACTAGGAGGTGCACACCCACCTGAGGCTGTGGTAATCCCGCCTGTGGTCCAGCCACAGTGCAGCAGATTAAAAGTCTGCAGTTAACTTGAGACTGTACACTTTAGGAGCAACTGTGGACTTTGAGAGCAAATACAAGCTGGAGAAAGGGAAGTTCTGAGTTTAAACTGACTCCACACTTGCCCACAACAGGTCTGAAGATGTTCCTATGTATATGGAAGGAGCTTCTCAGTAGGCAAATTGATTGGAGCAATAAAACAAAAAAATCAATCACATGAATATTCCTCTCACTACCACCATATATGTACTCACCACCCCCTATAAATTTTTAAAATTATTTTTCTAAATTACTTTTTAGTATTTTTATCATTATTTATTTTATTTTCTCCACTCCTTTTATTCCCTCATACTGTCCAAACATGGTTCTTTATTACTTCTTTAATTTTTATTTTTTGTACATTACTTTTACTTTTCTAAAAATGCCTTATTTTTTAAAATTCCATATTTTTTTATTTTTGTGTTTAATATTTTGCTTTCTATATTTTACTTCTGTGAATCTAATTTTTATTCTAGGTTTTTAGTTTTTGCTTTTTTTATAATTAATTTTGTATCTTTGAGGATCTAAATTTTAGGATCCATATTCACTTAGAGATTTGATTATTGTCTTTATTGCTCTCTTCTCTTTTGACTCACTTTTCTCCTTCTTTTCACCTCTTTCTCTTTCTTCTATTCTCTATATAACTCTGTGAATCTCTTGGTTGTTCCTGGCAGTGGACAGTGGTTTCACCATTAATCTAGGGGTTTTTGTCTTCTGTTCTATGTGGCCTGATAAATCTTAATGCTACTGTGAGATGTCAGAACTGAACTAAAGAGGCAAGAGACTCAACACCAGGACAGTGAACCATCAGAGAACTCCCAACCCCATGCAACAGTAATAGACAAGAGTCTACAAAAAAGCTTCCATACCTACACTGAGACTGAGCTCCACTTAAGTGCCAGGAAGCTTCAGTGCAAGATACTCCATGCCAATCAGGAACACAGTTCTGCACATTAACAGATAGGCTTCCCAAAAGCCATACCTAACCCAGAGATACACCAAAACCCATTACGGACACTGCACTGCCCTCCAGAGAGAAAAGATCCAAGCTCCATCCACCAGAACATAGGCACAAGTCACCATAACCAGGAAACCTTCACAAGGCATTGGTCTAACTCCACAAATAGGGAACAGACTCCACAATTAAGAGGAGACATGACCCTCCAGCTGGCAGAAAGGAGATCCCAAACATAGTGAACTAAACAAAAAGAAAAGACAGAGAAATATCCAGCAAGTGAAGGAACATGGCAAAGACTCACCAGACTGAACAAAAGAGGAGGAGATAAGGAGTAAACCTGAAAAAGAATTCAGAATGATGATAGTAATGATGATCCAAAATCTTAAAAACAAAAAGGAGGCAAAGATAAATAGACTGGAGGAATGGATTAAGAAGATGCAAGAAATGTTTAGCAAGGACCTAGAAGAATTAAAGAATAAATAATCAACAATGCATGGTTCCATGCAATACCTGAGATTAAAAATAATCTGGAGTGAACCAAAAGTAGAGTAATAAAGGCAGAAGAATGGATAAGTGAGCTGGAATATAGAATGGTAGAAACAACTGAAGTAGAGCAGAATAAACAAAAGATAATAAAAAGATGATAAAAAATAATAAAAAGGATAGCCTCAAAAATCTCTGGGACAGTGTTAAGCACCTCAACATTCAGATCATATGCGTCCCAGAAGAAGACAGGAAGAAAGGGCATGAAGAAATATTTGAGGAGATCATAGATGAAAAGTTTCCTAAAGTGGAAAAGGAAATAGTCACTCAAGTCCAGGAAGCCCAGAGAGTCCCATATGAAATAAACCCAAGGAGAAACATGCCAAGACACATATTAATCAAACTAACAAAAATTAAACACAAAGAACAAATATTAAAAACAACATGGGGAAAGCAGCAAATAACATACAAGGGGATCCCTGTAAGGCTAAAAGCCAAACTCTGCACAACAGAAGGGAATGACTGGATATACTTAAAGTGATGAAAGAGAAAAACATACAACCAAGATTACTTTACCCAGGAAGAATCTCAGTTTGGTTTTAATTTGCATTATCCTAATACCTAATGAACATGATCACTTTTTCATATGTTAATTTGTCATTTGGATTTCAAGAAGTTCCTCTTCAAATCTTTTGCTCATTTTCCTATTGGCTTTCTTATTAATACAAAAGAGTTCTTTATGTTGGGCATGAGTCTTTTTTGGATTTATGTATTACAAATATTGCCTCACTCATTGTAGCTTTCCTTTGAACTTTTATTGGCTTCTTTTGTAAACAGAGTTTCTTAAAATTAATAAAACACAATTGATCAGCACATTGTTTTCATGGAATGGCATTATTTTAATTGAAGGATAATTACAATATTGTGATGGTTTTTCCATACATCAACATGAATTGGCCATAGGCATACATGTGTTCCCTCACTCCTAAACACCCTTCCCACTCCCTCCCCACCCCATCCCTTCAGATTGTCACAGAGCACCAGTTTTCAGTTCCCTGCATCATACATCAAACTCCCACTGGCTATCTATTTTATATATGGTAATATATATGTTTCAAAGTTATCATCTTAAATCATCCCATCCTCTCCTTCTCCCACTGTGTCCGAAAGTCTGTTCTTTATGTCTGTGTCTCCTTTTCTGCCCTGCACATACGATTGTTAGTACCATCTTTCCAGATTCCATGTATATTCATTATTATACGGTATTTGTCTTTCTCTTTCTCAATTACTTCAATCTGTATAATAGGCTCTAGGGTCATCTACCTTATTAGAACTGACTCAAATGCACTCCTTTTTATGGCTGAGTAATATTCCATTGTGTATATGTTCCACAATTTCCTTATCCATTCATCTGCTGATGGACATCTAGGTTGCTTCCATGTCCCAGCTATTGCAAAAATGCTAGAATGAACATTGGAGTACGGTGTCTTTTTCACTTCTCATTTCCTCAGTGTATATACCCAGTAGTAGAATAGCTAGATCATGTTTTATTCCTAGTTTTTTTTTAATATAAATTTATTTTAATTGGAGGTTAATTACTTTACAATATTGTATTGGTTTTGCCATACATCAACATGAATCCGCCGCAGGTATACACGTATTCCCCATCCTGAACCCCCCTCCCTCTTCCCTCCCTGTACCATCCCATTGGGTCATCTCAGTGCACCAGCCCCAAGCATCCAGTATCATGCATCGAATCTGGACTGGCGATTTGTTTCATATATGATATCCTAGTTTTTTAAGGAATCTCTATACTGTTCTCTATAGTGGTTGTATCAGTTTGCATTCCCATCAACAGTGTAAAAGGGTTCCCTTTTCTCCACAATTTTTCCATCATTTATTTTTGGAGACTTTCTGATGATGACCATTCTGACTGGTGTGACATGATATCTCATTGTGGTTTTGATTTGCATTTCTCTAATAATGAGTGATGTTGAACATCTTTTCTTGTGTTTATTAGCCATCTATGTGTCTTCTTTGGAGAAATGTCTGTTTAGGTCTGCCCACTTTTTGATTGGGTTGTTTGTTTTTCTGGTATTGAGCTGCATCAGCTGCTTGTATATTCTGGAGATTAATTCTTTGTCAATTATTTTATTTGCTATTATTTCCTCCCATTTTTAGGGTTGTCTTTTCACCTTGCTTAAAGTTTCCTACATTGTGTAAAACCCTTTAAGTTTAATTAGATCCCATTTGTTTATTTTTGTTTTATTTCCATTACTCTAGGAGATGGATCATAGAGGGTCTTGCTGTGATTTATGTCAGAGAGTGTTCTGCCTATATTTTCTTCTAAGAGATTTATACTTTGTGATCTTACATTTAGGTCTTTAATTCATTTTGGTTTTATTTTTATGTATGATGTTATCAAATGTTCAAATTTCATTCTTTTGCATGTAGTTGACCAGTTTCCCCAGCACCACTAATTGAAGAAACTGTCATTTTTCCATTGTATATTTTTGCCTCCTTTATCAAAGATAAGTTGTCCATAGGTGTGTTGGTTTATCTCTGGGGTATCTATTTTCTTCCATTGGTCTGTACTTTTGTTTTTGTGCCAGTACAATACTGTCTTGATGACTATAGATTTGTAGTAGAGTCTGAAGTCTATAGTCTATAGTATAGCCTGAAGTCTAAGCCAGGAAGACCCTGACTTCAGACTAGGAACTTGGAACTTGGTTTCTCCAGTTGCATTCTTCTTTCTCAAGATTGCTATGACTATTCAGGATCTTTTGTGAGCAAAAGATATGAAGAGGGACTTCTTGAAATCCAAATGACAAATTAACATATGAAAAAGTGATCATGTTCATTAGGTATTAGGATAATGCAAATTAAAACCAAAATAATATGCAACAGCACAGAATGGCTAAAATGAATGATGATGCCTGAAATTTTCATACCCTAGTGATGGGAATATGAATTATTAACAGCCACTCTATCTGCTAGAGTTAAATATGTACATCCAGTTCAGAAAGAGAACACTCATTAAATAAATTCTCATTTTTAAATGATTCACTTTAACACAAGACATTATTACAACTTTGCTGCTTTAGCACATGATCATATAATAAGATCCATATTTGCAGATGTAAAAATCAAGTTCTCCAATGCAAGCTGAGCATTCATCCCTGGGGTTCTGTCTTCCAGCTCAAGACATCAGCCACCATTATGATGTGTTATTGATAGAAAAGACTTTTCTTAACAGATTTCTCTATGCCAGGAATATATGTTTGCAGTGGAAATACTGTTGCTTTTTAACACTGAACATTGTATACATTTCATCTAGAATCTATGCATCCATCAACGGTTATGTCACAAACAGCTAAAACTGTTCTACTTAATGAAAGTGAAAGTGAAGTCACTCAGTCATGTCCGACTCTTTGTGACCCCATGGACTGTAGCCTACCAGGCTCCTCCATCCATGGAATTTTCCAAGCAAGAGTACTGGAGTGGGTTGCCATTTCCTTCTCCAGAGGATCTTCCTGACCCAGGGATCGAACTCAGGTCTCCCACGTTGCAGGCAGACGCTTTACCATCTGAGCCACCAGGGAAACTCCTCTACATAATGATACTCCCACAAATAGTATAGATGCCTAAAAAGGATTAAAGACTTCAAGATGTTAGTGATCAGACCTGATCTTACCTTGATACCAATCAACATTAGTGACCAGTGACCATATAAACAATGCATGCTCATCTTTGGGGGCTCCCATTATTCTGCTTTATTGCTCTATACCCTCTCCCCACCTCCATGTTCCACCTAAATTCTAAAATATTCTGGATTATACAAATAAATAAATAATATAATCCACAGAAACCATTGCTTTATCAGTAAAACCAGCGATATGAATTGAAGCTGCAATTAACCAATGCTTTTACCAAGAGAGAACTGAACTTTTCCAGAGGTCTAAGTTTGCTTGGGTTATGAAAAGTGATACTTAAATTTTGAGTCAAAAATGTTTTTGCATGTAAGGCAAATATGGTTTGAGTATTGTCCTCTTTCTGCAATCTTTTAAAAAATCTAAGTAGCCTTTAAAGGAATAACATACTCAGGTCTGAATACCTAATATAGGCTTATTATCAGATTGCTTTCCTCTCAAAAGAAGAACAGCCTAAAACCACAAAACCATGAAAATGATATATGAGGATATGTAAGGAGATACAAAAATTGAAAAGTGGAGGGGTAATTTGGAAACACAAACATTGCCTCTTTCAAAATTATCTCAGAGACAAAAAAATAGGAAAACACAGATTGCTGTTCTCTGCTTGTGGCCGCCCCTTGAAAATAAGAAGACTTCCCATGTGGCATTGGAGTTGACATCAAAACTATAATAAAAAGATACCAAATCCCTTTCTAAGCCAAACACTGACTGTTAGGCCCCGGGAGCTCAGAAAAGATGAGAGAGAGAGACGCTTTCTCTGCCTCCATTGAAACTGGAGTGTACAGCAGCCAAAGTCATTTTAACCCATATTTGGCAAGACAATCCGAAGATTGTATCCAATCCTGCAGCTATACTAATCTCAACTTTCAGCACTGTCTGCAAACAGATTTGGGAGTTGCCAACTGCTTGATTCCATTGGCCTGGGAAACATTCTTTAATCTGAGACTTGCTCTGTTCTTTACTTCAGTATTGTTCTTGGGCTAGAAGATGGAATAGATAACACCCATAGGACAGGATTTGAGAGGTGACAAAATGGGCAGGTTCTCCCCTCTTTCATTAGATGGAGTTTTGGAGAACGTAAATTCTCTACTAAAAGGCAAATGCCAAGATGAATAACAGCTCCTTACCTGCCCTTAACATCTTTCATTGAATTAGTCAGCTCTAAATTTTGTAGCCACCAAGTGTACCCAGAGCTAAGTGACATGCCCAAGGTTGATATTACTATAGAAAGGGGAGAAAAAGTGTAAAAGCTGTCTTGGAGGAAAAACAGAAACTCAGTGAAGCAAAGCAATTAGCTTAGCACTCCAGTCTTGGTACTCCACCCCTTGAGAGAGACAACAATCAGATTAGGGGACAACAACAACAGAAAATCTGTGAGAGGAAAATTGTGAAGAATTCTAAATACCGGCCCTTCAATACTGAGATAAAAGAGAGGTGCATCCTTGAGGTAAGAGAGAACTCATGCCCTCGGAGAAGTCCTGTCCTAGGGGAAAGTGGTCAAGGGAACTGCATCACCAGTACTAATTCTCAGGACTTTTTCCTTGTAAGTTCCAGGCTACTTCTGGCCCCAGCAACTCCAGAAATGCCAATTTCCAATGGAATTGGTGGCTTCTATTATGCTAATTGGGGATTTGACCTTGACTTTCCCCCCCCATTCTTGTATCTTGCCCAGGTTCTACTTTCAGGTGTTTGCCACTTCCTGGTTTTGATTTTGCTAGTTCCATTCCATGTGAAGCTCTTGCCTCTGTGAGCTCTGATAGAAATGCACCAGAGACCAACTTTGTTTGCCTCACAGTTTTCATGCCTCTACCAATTCTATGGTGTTGTCTGCGGGAGGCTATTGGGCTAGAGAAGTGTGCTGGTAGTGGCACCACATGTCAGATAAAGAGAACGTGTTCCACAGTCTTCAGGGTATCTTGCAAGGGCTAAAGAGAACATGTAGGGACAGACCTTGATTACATCCACAGCAGT